>JAGFMF010011410.1:363043-375577 GCA_019455555.1 Galemys pyrenaicus | reverse complement strand
GTACACTGCTGAGGGGAGCAGCGGGCACAGCAGGAGAGGTCTGCTGCGCCATGTGGGTCCCCTCCCTGGTCGGCAGCAGGGATCGAACTCGTGCTGCAGCGGCTGCGGTCTGCTTCATAGTGTGTTGCTTAACCCACTGCGCCACCAGGGAGGCCCTTCTTTCCCCTTCTTGACAGTAGAAGTTACAGGGAATAATGGTCTTTCCTGTTCTTTTTAAATAATAGTTTCAAAAACTAGTTACCTAGATTTCAAGGTCAATTGTTTTTAATTATCCACAATATTTTAAATATTCTTTCTTGTGATCATAGTCTACCAAACTATCAGTATATATAATCTTTAGTAAAAAGATCATTTGTCTAAAACATGCCAAAGGCAGACATTTTATGTCTTTCCAAATTATTTTGTCTCTTATTATATATTCAGAGTTATTGTTGGACAGTTAATGAGTTGAACCATTATTAATTTTTAAATTATGAAATAATGTACTACACATAAATAACACTTTATGTAATAGTCTTTAAACACATTTTTAGAACAGTGACATCCAGATACATAATTTTTATTTTACATTTGTAAACTCTTACTGTTTTCTTACTCCATATGTGTACAATCAAGATAAAAGATAAGTTTTTCTGAGAACTTTTGAAGGCCTGAGTAACTAGACCCACAACTTCCAAACCATGTACCTGTGATAGTGGAATACTGTAGGAAAAGCACATGGGTAAAGAGGAATATTTCAAGACTTTGAGGGAAATACATGGGTATTCAGCATCTGATAAACACGGAGCAGACCACGAGCTGTCTCTGGAGGAGACATTGGTCCTGTGTGGGGATGTCTGTCCATTGTTTGTATGCCAAAGGAGAGACTAATGCTCATTTTGCTCATTTGAAAGACAACTGTCAGTAAACCTATCTTTTACTTTGTTTTACATCTCCTGGTGAAGAAACGTTTAGAATTATTTTAACACTAATTTGTTTTAGATATGAACTGATTTTTCCATTGCTACATTCACTCATTTCATTAATATCCACCTTTAAGTGTTTTCCAGAAATGTTAAGAGCATAAGTATAAATTGTGATTTTTTCTTAGTTTCTTAAACAGAAAGTTTTTCTTCTTATTTTAAGTGTATTGTCATTAATTCATTATTAGTAACATTATGCTAATGTTTCTTTTATATCTAATGACAAGGGCATAACATTTCATTCTTAATGATGCTACTGCCAACACTTCTAGTATTTACAGTAAAATGGGAATTTTTTTAAGATGGAATCATTATTTTCAAATAATTATTAAATAATAGATTGTATATTCACAACAAATTGAACATATTTAAGTAAATGTCTATTAACATTAACAAGGTTATATCAAGACACTCTTATTGATAATTCATACTTATTATTGTTATTTGTCAAGCTTAATAAGTTGCAGACAGGAAGATCTGATTCCTTTCTATAATATAATAAAGCAGACAGAAGAATTAGGTTATAAAAGACAGGGAGATGGTGAACATCTAACCAAATGCAATTCTGTTGAAATTTTTCTTTTTTATTCATTTAGTCCTGTGGACCATGTTCATGGCAGCTTTATATAAGGAGATCTTAGGTAGTTAAGTAAGGGCCTAGCATAGGAATTGCATTTTTTCAGAAAAGACCTGATAAGGAGGAAAAAGAATAGCTAATCTTTTGAGGTGGGAGGGAAAATCTTTCTAGGCACAAGAATGTCTGGAAAGAAAATAAAGAACTCTACAAACAGAAAAATGACCAAATATTGGTGCTTAAGGGTACTCTAGAGATTTTACCCAACTCTTTAAATTTAGGCATGAGGGGTCTGTATCCTAGAGAGGTTAAGCAACTTGCTTTTAGTTGCATGACTAATTACTAGCTGAGAAGCTACTAGAAAATAGATCTTCTGCAGAGATCAATGCTTTTCTGTGATATTATGTTTTAGGGAATAATTCCAGCAGGTTAATTGTATATATGATATTTATTTTTGATGCAATAAACCACTCATATTGTGATTTTAATTCAGCAATTTTTTTTCTCCATGTTTTTAGGGCATTCAAGGACAGTTAGGAGATGTGGGCAGAAACCTTATTTTAACTGAAATAAAATGGACTTAAAAGTCAGGAGTGGAGGGCCTCCCTGGTGGCACAGTGGGTTAAGCAATGCACGATGAAGCAAATTGGAGCCACTGCAGCATGAGTTCCATCCCTGCCACTGGCCAGGGAGGGGACTCAGGTGATGAGGCAGACCTCTCCTGCCTTGCCCACTGCTCCCCTCAGCAGTTTGTTTCAATCCATCTGCCTGTTTTGCTCCCCGCTATCTCTGGTGAATCCTCTCACCACCCTGAACTCTGGCCTGTACCCTAGCTCTTGTATGTATAAGTAAAAATAAATCTCTGAAAAAAAAAAAAAAAAAAAGAAGTCAGGATTGGAATTCTGCTATCAATTTTATAAGCTTGGGGAAGATAGTTATAATCTGTGTAAAAACTTTCTCATCTGTAATACTGGGAAAATATTTCTCATTGTGGTATTATAAAGATTAAATGAAGCAACACATAAAAAGGGATTAACAATAGGTTTTTAACAAATATCACTTTGCCTCTAGTTAAGTTTATTAGATAGGCAAGGAATTTGGACATGGACACCAAGGGGAAAGTATTTAGGAAAATGATTAAATGCTACAGAGGACCACAATCAAATCACTTATTGACAAAATACTTTTACTAGACATGGGACAATATTGTGTTCTACCAAAACATAGACAGGCAAACACAATAATCTTGCAATATAGTCTTCAGCTGGTCCTTGAAAAAGATCTCAACTTAAATATGTAGAGAGCTAATGATGCGCAGTTGAAAGAATGGGATTTGTAGGATGCCCTGGAGCTGATGCTAGTATTTGAAGCATTGAACTAAAGGGTCTTTCTTCAAAGGATGATGAATTCCTTCAGTGCATTGTCTAATGGAGTGTACTTGAGGAAGAGGGTGCTGTCTGCTGGAGGTATCAAAAGATGCTTAGTCGTTTCCCTCCTACCTGCTTTCTTGGATATGGTGGCATCAAAACACAGCAGCTGTCCTGTTATAAGTATCTTTCTGGTATACATTCTCCTAAATGTTGCATTGATCCTATTGCTTTTATTTCTTCTCATACTTTCCCTTCTCATTTGAGCAGCTAATTTCCTGTCCCTTCAGAATGGTTTTATGATACAAACAGGGCTATGGGTTGCATGGTCTTCCATGTGTCCCTTTATAGACAAAGCAAATGGATCTTCTCACTTTGATAATTAATCTTAGTATTTAGAAGAACATGAAACATAGTATATCCACTTTTGTCAACAATCTTTTAGGGGAGAAATGCCTTTACCGCTTTTAAGACAGAGTAGGAGAAAGTGTGGGGTATAGGCTGCTCTCATTCAGAGAACATCTGTAGATGTTAACTTGCAGGTGAGGAGTGTGTTTGTGTATGTGCACACATATTTGTAACTTTCCAGGTTAGGGATGCAGAAGAACATGTACTAGTGAATTCAGCAGCCACTAAATTGCTTTATTGGACATATACAATTCCTGTGAGTTACCAGATATACATAAAGTTTGACTAAAGGAGGAGTTTCCTTTAGCTTTCTGACATCAGACAGGAGCTGTTCTCCAGGAAAATTTTATGCAGATATTGTGGAGTTTCTTAATGGAGACTTAGGTGGATGAAAAGAAGTCAAGAGTGATTTTGAAGCTCTGAAATGCGAAGAATTTGGAGACTGAGGACTGATGGTAGTTTTTATTTGAAGTTGACAGAGGTGATTTTTCTTTAACTACTTCTCTGGGAAGGATACAAATGAAAGTAAATGCAGCAATATACGTGAAAGGGATTTATAAACAACAGTGCTATAGTGAAGCAGGGGCTTACACAAGAGCAGTTATTTTATGTTTTGGGGGTTTAGTGATCAATTAAGGTGGAGAACCTACTTTTTCAGGACTCCTTCCTAGTATTTAATTAATTTAAACTGAGTTCTTGGATGTCCTCATTAGGTTCACAAACAAACCAAGTAAACTTCTACATTCTCCTTTCCCACAGGAGCCAGTGCATTCAGCAGGGCTGGGGTTGTGAGCACAAGTGTCCTAAAATAAGAGCACAAGCCATTTATTTTCAGTAGACTAGTCCTTCCTAACATATCTCAGTTCCTTTTGCTAGCTCTTGGTCTTTTTTTTTTTTTTTTTTTTAAGATGAATAGGTTATGCTTCTTTTTAAAAAAATGTTAATTCAAACACAGAATATAGCACTTTTCATCTGGAGAGTTTTTGAACCCTGCCCCTGAAGGGAAATACAAAGCAAACTATTGAAAGAATTGCAGATGATGCCCTGGCTACATCTAGGTCTTTCTTTGTTTATAGTTTATAGAGAATCATGATCCAAGGCAGGGTAATTTATACAGAACATTCTAAGACCAATTCATCAGGCTAGGTTTTGTAAAAAGTTTTTGATTCAGCTGGTTCACACCATGCAAAAATGTCCCATGGGTTCATAGTTCCTCCTGGCAATAAACTTACTGTGTAAACAGGAAGACTCTGGGCCTCTCTAACAGTTAAGAAACAAATGATAGTTGTTTGCATTCAGTCATTTTTACTGTGAGATGAGTTGAGGTGACGAGTAAGAGTTATGGGTTTAAATTTGATGCAAAGGTTATTTGCCATGGTAATAGTAGAATTTTCTCTGGTGGCACAGCAAAAGAATGTTAAAAAATGAACATAAAGGGTATTTTTGCTACTTAATATCTTTAATAATATCTCAAATTCTAATGCTCTAAAGAACTCAATGATGATACCCCTCACATAATATGCTGAGCCATATTGTACAGCAAGAATATTAAATGGTCCCCAAAGTTGGAATAGTGTAATTTTCAAAAGAAACATCCATTTTATTTTGGGGAAAAGGTCTGTGAAACTTCTTAGAAGAATTAATGACTAATCTTTATGATAAAAAGCATAATTTGTGTCTAATTTCTAGTGGAAGCAAACATAGAATTAAATGAAGTAATGGAAGCTATCAACAGTGATTACATTGTACAATAATTTTGAAAGAGAGGTTTAAGTTCCTGCTCAGAGGAGAAAATTGGGAGGATTTTTAACTAAAAGGATTTTTGTGTAGGGATATAGAACAGGTTTGTTTTTGTTTATTTATACTAATTTTAGAACTTTTTCCTCCTTGCCCCCTTTTAAGTTGGGTGAAACAGTATATGTTTTAGGAGGACAGGTTCACACCTCTTTGAATATATCTTATCACACTACACCTACCACCAAAGTACCCATAATCCTCCATCTGGTACACTGGGGTTCTTCCTTTCTTCTGCCTCCCCCACACCCCCTTCTGTTCTTCACTCAGAATCCAAGGGTGTCTTTGGGTTTGGTTTTGTCTGTTCCTTTGCTTTGTTTCTTTATATTTCACAAGTAAGTGAAATCATCTAATATTTGTCTATCCTCTGACTTACTTCACTGATGTAATCCCCTCTAGTCCCATTTATGCTGTTGCAAATGGCAGGATTTCATTTTTTACAAATTGCTGCATAGTATTCCATTGTGTGTATATGTACTATATCTCTATATCTACTTATCTGTTTTTGGGCACTTAGGTTGTTTGCATAGCTTGCCTGTTGTAAATAGTGTTGTAATGGACATAATTTTTTGACTTAATGTTTTTATATCCTTCAGTTAGTTATTTAGGAGTGGAATTGCTGCATCATGTTTTGAGGGACTGCTATAATGTTTTCCATAGAGGCTGAACCAGTTTTCTGTCCACCAATGTTTACAAGAGTTCATATTTTCCCCACCACCCTTTCCAACACTTCTTTCTAGTCTTCTTGATATAGGAAATTCTCACTGGTGTAAGGTGATATATAATTGTGCTTTTGGTTTGCATTTCTCTAATTATAAGTGATAGTAGCATTTCTGGTTTATTTTTATATAAACACAGCCCCAAAACCCATCTGCCTTCACTTTAAAAGCGCCAGTCCTTAAAATTTCTTTTTAAAATTTTTGTTCTTTGATATTAGGGAGCTAAAGCCCCACCAAGAGGAGGAAGAAGTTGAGGTTACTCATCTCCCTTGCTTCAGGGAGAAGAATTTGGCGGCCTGGAAGCACTCTTCCAGGATACTTGTTTGCTCCTCTTTCTATTCCTCCCCTTGACATCAGCAAGAGTGCAAACCTTTTCAATAACGGGGCACAATGCACAAGGCATTGAGGGTTGCTGCTGCTTTGCCATGAGGCAAGGTTCACTGTGAACTGTCCACAAGGGATGTGGTTGGGCTGTCTGTTCTGGGCTTGGAAACGCTTCCCTCCCTATTTCCTTCAGCTTTGCAAGCAGCCTTTGAGGCGAAGTGCAAACACACAGCGTATTTGGTGCAAAGAGCTGGGAGGGTGAGGTACATGGGATTGCGCCGGTCTTTTCCCAGTGGGGTATTTGCAAATACTGTCTGCAGAGGAACTATCTTCCATCTAGCCTGAGACGCTGGCTATCAGGGCTGCAAGTGGCAAGTGGAGCTGTCCAGCACTAGTGCGGAGCGGCGGGAACCCAGAGCTCCTAACACAGAGTGCCCCACCGTTTTGAGGCTGAGCAACAGCGCTCTGGCCCGAGTAGGCGCTGTCCTAATTCACTGCCGCCAGGCTCCCTCTGAGCACACACAGCCTCTACACTGGTGGCGAACACTTAACCCCCTGACCTGCTCCTGCAAGATTGGCGCCAGCATATTGCCCCTTCTCTTCCCTTGTGTCTCTCCTGGAACGAGTGGTCTGCACCACTTGGCCTCTTCTATGCTCAGAACTTCCTTAAAAAAAAAATCGGAGGTAGGCAGGAGAAGGGCAAATAGGGACTCTCACTGGCCACTTTGAACTTTCAGGCTCCCTGAGGTGGCCCCAGAAGGAGGTCCCCAGGCTCCAGCCCTCTCCCTTCCTGTGTGCCTGCCTGGCTCCTGTGCTCCCCAGCTGTCACTCGGGGAGGAAACGTAGGGCGTTTGGGGCTGGAGCCCTTTGGTGTGATCTTAGCTCTGGGGCGCTCCTCCTCCTTAGAGGAGGGGGTGGTGGGAGTGGAGAGGGCGAGCAGAGGACGGCTAGGAAGTGTCCTCATTGCTCCTGAAGCGTGGCGACAGGCAAGGCAGAGATTCCCAATGAGTATGATGGCGACACGTGATGCCGGCGGAGGGCGGGCGGGAGGAGGATACAGGGAGAAGGAGGCAGGCAGGCGGCAACGCGGGAGAGGCGGGAGGAGAGGGCGGGGGGAGAGGGAAGAGGGGCGAGTTAGGCGCGCAGGCGGCGGAAGCCTCAGCCTCCCGGGGCGCGCGGGCCTCAGTCCTCCCGCCCGCAGGCAGCGGGCACGCACTCGGAGCTCCCGGTGAGCGCGAGCAGGAGCGCGGCGCCGGCCGACGCGCCGAGGCGGGCGCTGAAGCGGCACCGAGCGAGCAGCAGCGGAGAGGCGGTGGCTCCGGCCCGTGCGGCTGCTGAGCCCGGGCCCCAAGGAGCGGCGGCGCCCCAAGTTCCCACCATGAGCAGCCGGTCCCGGGGTCTCCGCAGCCACAGGGACTCACCCCCGGCTGAAAGCGACCGCAGCGCCCGGCGGCTCCGTCAAGCCTAACGCCGCCACCCGGTCCTGTGCCGCCGCCCTCGTCCCCTCCGCCGCGTCCACCGCCGCCGCCCGCCGGCAGCATGTCTCGGAGGAAGATCTCCTCCGAGTCCTTTAGCTCCCTGGGCTCCGACTACCTGGAGACCAGCCCCGAGGACGACGGGGAGTGCCCCCTGGCTAGGCTCTGCTGGAACGGCAGCCGGAGCCCGCCCGGGCCGCCCGGACCTCGCGCGGCCGCCTCTGCCAGCGCCCCGGCCCCGGCTGCCCCTGCCGCGGCTGCCGCGGCCCCAGCCGGGGCCGGGAGGGTGCAGCGCCGGCGGCGGGTCAATCTAGACTCGCTGGGTGAGAGCATCAGCCGCCTGACGGCGCCCTCGGTGAGCGGGGCGGGAGGAGGGACGGTATCGGGAGAGGACAGGGTCGGCAAAGTTGGCGCGGGGCTGTCGTGTGTGTGCCAGCCCGACCGCTGGGGGGCGGGGGCCTCACCCGCCTGGCCTGCGGTGCGGGGGTGGGGCGGGGGCCCAGGCGACGGACCTCCTCACTCTGGTAGAAGGGCGCCTTGGAGCCGGACATGGGAGTCAGCCTTCGTGCCTCCTGGTGTTCTGAATTGGGGGCTTACCAGGCCCCTTCCAGCCTTAGCCGCACTTGGTAGAGCTTACCCTGACAGCTCCTGCACACCCACCTGTTTTCTTTACCCCAAACTTTCCCAGGCTCTCTGCGCCACAGTTCCCATTTCCAAGTCTTCAGCATCCCCAAAAGGCTCCTACCACTTTCAGGAAACCCTCATCTCCGCTCCCCATCCTCCCACCCCCATACACTCTTGCTCTTCAGCACGACCTTCTGTGACATCATTGAATTCCACAGCTATGTGCATTCCCTGTTGCATCTCTAGAAACTGGCAATCAGATGCTTTTTGAGCTGCTTTCTGATTTCTTGTTTTCGTCCCATCTTTTTTTTTTTTTTATTGACTGGACATTTTTTGGTTGACTCTCCTTTCCTGGGTAAATTCGGTGTTGGATTTTCTAAATCTCTCATCCTTGCTCTCTTGGTCATCTTTCACTTTTTCCCTGGCTTCTTAAGTGCTTTTCTCGCTCATTATTTTTGTCCTTGCCTTCTATCAGGTCTTTCATAAATATCTGTTGCATGAATGAATGCCTTCCTAGCCTTCTCTAAAGTTGTGATCATTAGGGGATATCTGTATCAGCCATTTCAGGGGGACCCAAAATTCCCCCAAGTTCTAGGCATCCTTCCAGAGCACCTCTGTCTCATTCCTACATATGCATTCCAGCTACCTTTAACTTTTACCTTCTGCAAGAATGCCAGACCTCTGTCCCAGTCTTTCTCGTTCTGGATGTGCTGTTTTGAAGGAATCTAGTCCAGTGGGCAGAATCTGATGGAGAGTCAGTGTCAAACTTCCATCACTATTTATCTTCACCCTGACCTTGGGTTCAAGGACTTTGGCTTCTGAAAGCCTTTTAGCTACCTGTCCCTAGGACTTCTTTAAAGTTTCCAAAGTGAATCTGGACATGGGTCTTGTTTGCACACTATTGAGTTTCACTTTTGAAAATACTCTTGCAAATGATGGTGTGAGAGACCTGAGGAGTGGCTCCTGAAAGACTGTGGACTAGTAACAGGCAGTCCTATAAATATTCCTGTGGTTATTGCAATGATGGAGAATAATCTTTTCTGTTAACCCTAAACTGATCCTTCGGTTTTCTTCACTTTCTTGTGTATTTCTTCTTTTTGCCTCCTTGCCACTTTCTTCCATTGATAAACTGGGAATTAAAACTCAGAATGGGCTTTTTTTTTGGTATTTTACTATAAATATTTCCCAGGAAGCATTTTCTTAGGAACCATTTGATGCTACAAATTTTTTAAATATAAGAGGAGTCCTGTATGAGAGGAGTCCTGTATTTATATGCACCTGTAATTTTGTTTTAGTGCCTAAAACATTTGTGCAGTATACTAAAATCTGATAAAACTTTGATGATTAATTTGGGAGAAGAATTATTTTTAGGTTTTTTTTTTTTTGCCTAAGAATCAGAAATTATAAAATTCTAAAAAGTAATGGTTGCATCTCTGATAACACCAATTTAACCTGAGAAAATTCTAAACACCTTACATGAGGAGTACATAAAACTAAACTTAGTATGTGTTGCCAATAAAATAAAAGAAAGGAAATTTTAACCTTTATAAATCAAATTTGAATAACTCTGGCTTTTTAATGGATAAAAAGCATGTATCCAGATTATGGTTTTCAGGATAAGAAATTTGAAAATACTTTCCATGGTTAAATGTATGCAACAGTGATATGTGCTTTATATATGCAATTCTTTTCTATTTTGAAAAAGTTACATCACATATAGGTGAATGTAATAAACATTTTTAACATCACAAGGCTGGTAGAAGCCAATTCTTAATGACAGATCATCAATAGACTTAGTAATACAAAGCAAACATGTTATATTTCAAAGCAGTGACTTAGTTCTGTGGTCTCCACTCATGTTTTATTTGGTGACTTAGTTCTGTGGTCTCCACTCATGTTTTATTTGGTGAGCTAGAGCTGCTTCAAAAGTTCCGGTAAATTCATTCTCTTGCAGTCAGATCCTAAGCTTCTCTGAAAATATTTAAGGAGATGGATGTGTCCTGTCTACTCTTGTTCATTAGATGAGGTACTTTTATTTACATTTCTGAAAATAGTTGCTATCAGAGAACATTCTTTCATGAGAATTTCTGATGGTTTTGAGTAGTGTGAGCTTTCTTGCATTGTCCCACAGTTATACTTCAGGAGAAACTATACTTGATGTGGAAGCTCCTATTTTTTTAGTGATCTCATTATGGAATATTGTCTCAATCACTGGTGACAATGTTCTTTAGTCACTACAATTTGCAAGTAGCAAAATAGAAATGAATTTAATAAAAACTGGATATTGCTACATAACTTAGTGATTTGATCAATGATCCAGCCAAACTGAGACTTTTGATTTTTTTTAATATTTTAAAAGTCATTTTCAATGCATTTTTAGTGAGCTCATCACAACTGTAAAGATGATAAACTTTATACCATTTTAATAATAAAAGTACATTAAATTAATTAAATTGAAACAATTCTAGACTACATGACACTTTGTTCTCATTTTTTGTACCTCGGACAACTAAACACTTAACATCTCTTCAGGATGTTTCCTCTGCAAGGCATTATAATAAGGTTCCTTTTATGTTCTGGGACACTACAAAGACATGTATTGTATCACCAAGCTTTTGCTAAACTGTCAAAATAGCATTTAAAGAAAAGGAAGCACATACTAGGAGTTTTACAACTTTGAAGAAAGTAGACTACTTTCTTAAGTAGGGGCTCTTAGGGCATCAAAGCTCTATTCATGCCACCCAATTATTACAAAGTATTTTAGGGTTTTCTATGTGGCAGTTATCGCACCTAGTACTGGCAATACAAAAGCAAACAAAACATCTCTAGTCTTTGACCACAGGGAACATCATTTATAGCCTTTATTTGAAGGAACTGTATAAAGAGAAAATGTAAGAACTCCAATTGTCCTGGATACATCCAGGAGAAGTTTTATTTATCATGCCTTTTGGATAGTTCTCTCTGAGTCTCTGGGACACAGACATAAAAATAAAAACAACCTCAAAGACCTGACTGAATATACCTATATTACTTATTATGTTAATTTATTTTGAAATGATTTAGTACTTGGGAACACATATGGAGAAACAGCTGGGAGTTTTACATCATAGATGAATTTAGTAACTAATTCATTTCTATTTTGTTTGTAAAAATGAGAGTTGCTTGGAACCATAGTGCTTTGACATCAGCTTGATGAGGGTACTCTAGGGGACACCCCAACAGCAAGGCTTCCCATGTTCTTTGTTAGGGCACCACTGGTGTTGCAGCACTGCTGGTGGCTTGGAGGCTTGGAGAAAGAGGAACAGAGCTGGAAGGATGGAAAATAAGGGAAGAGAGTATTCAGTACACTGAGAGAACAGTGAGGAAAGAAAATGGAAGCCTGAATTCAAGTAGTCAAGAAGCAAAAATTATTTCATTATTTTAGGAGAGGAAATTATGTTGATACATCCCTCTGTAAAAAAGTGAAAGAAATTCAAAGTATAGGTTTTGCCTCTCCTGATTTTATATAAAATTAACTCTCTTAAATGTGGAAGATATAAAAAAAAATCTTAGAAAGTATGAGAGTAACTACAATAATATGTAAGTAATGAAAAACTTATCTGTGAATTTGTTAATTGATGCTATAAATTTCCCAAACTGCAGATGGTAAATTTGATAAAATATATTCTAGTAGTTGTAATGTTTTCACTGTTGTAGAATTTCGATGCCAGTATCAGAAACCAGAGCTTAATGGTCATTCACTGTTTTTCTTTCATCTCTGGTCACCATTTAGCAACACGTTCAGAGTTAAAAGAACAGGGTTTGGAGCTTGGCAGCCCTGGGTTTGACTATTTTCCAGCTGAGCCCTCACTAAATATGAGCACTAAATGTGAGAGTTTGGGAAAGTCAAAGCCTGTTCTGGGGACCTATCACTTAAAAATGGAATAAATGCCTTGCAGATTTGTTGTGAAAGAGAAACAGCATTCTTTGTAAAACTCCCTGGAACTCAATAAATGATGGTTTGAGATCGATGCTTTATTTCAGTGAAATCTGAATGTCTGCAAATGACCTAAAATTTCATTTTTTGAATAATTTACTGGCTACTAATAACCTTATTGAAAGAATTTATTTTTAAATTTTTTTTTGCTAGTACAAGTAGGTATCTATATTTTTTATTTTTATTTTTATTTTTTTAATGGTTTTAGCTTTTTTTTTTTCAAGTTTTTTTTATTAAAATATTTTAAAATTTACATATACTTGCCATTAATTGTAATCCCCATGTATTCCCCATCACCATCTCACCAGTGC
>JAGFMF010011410.1:323428-362790 GCA_019455555.1 Galemys pyrenaicus | reverse complement strand
ATTTGTGTCTTTGGGGTATATTCCTAGGAGTGGGATTGCTGGATCCTATGGAAGTTCCATTCTTAGTAGATGGAGGAACTGCCATACTGCTTTCCATAAGTTAACTGATGTCTTGTTCCTAAAAGTAATACAAGTGATAAGGAGATTATTTTGTTGGCACTTACCACTAGTCCATTAAAAAAGTGAGAACTGAAGTCCCTTTTCGGCCCCTGGCTGTGACTTGTGTATATACAAGCCTGTGTAATTCTTGCAGATTCAGGCTTTTCTATCAAATTGCTGAGTGCAATGTAGAAATATTTTTTATTGTTTTTACAAATTCTATAAAAATACAAGGACATACATACTTGGTAGATAGTCAGTATTTTATAACATACTAGTTTTAAACTAGAAAAAAATAATCAGAGAGGTGAAAGAAAAACTGCTTGTTTAATTTATCTTAAAATTTCAAACTTTCCCTGCCCCTGTACTTATGTGTGTGTTTAAGCTATAAGGTGTAGCAGTTACCCAACTAATAACACGTACATTTTATGTACAACATGCTACTTTTGTTTGGCTTCCAACTCAACTGTTAGGTCTTTATTTTAAAAACATATTTTGATAATGGGAAATTATATCAATTATTAATTTGTAGATCACTCATATATGGTTATATATTCCCTTTTTAGTATATAATTTATCTACTTTGAAGAACTCTCAAATATGTGGAATGAACACTTGAGTGATGCTCTATATTTTTCCCTTTATATCATTATCATTCTTTTTTCATTTACCTTGTTTTTTTTCTTGTTACCTCAGTCACAAGGAACTGAACTAACCCTAAATTAAATCTGTATTTTATTGAAAGTGTATTCTTTATATCTATGTTCTATCTACATTTTTCATCATAGATTATTACAAAGACATAGCTATCTACTTTAGAATTTCACACACATATAGGAAGAAAAAAAAAACTACATGGCAAAGGTAGGGAATATTTGCAAGGGCTTGCTGCAAGGTGGGTCTTCTTAACAGGTCCTGTTTGATGCATGAACTTGTGATTTAGCTCAAAATTCAAAGTTCCTTTGTTTAATTTCTGACTGTAAGCTCGATACTCTGTGTTTAACTCAAATAACATACTGCCTGATAGCTATTGGATATTCAGTAAAATTCTCAGAATAATTGAACGGAGTTCTTGTTTAATTGTTTATACTGGTATTTCTTTTGTGTTTGATGTATTTGGTCTAATGTTTTGTGTTACCAGACAAATTGTTTAGTATTTGCATCAGTCAGTAAAGATCTAGTCAAGTGCACAAACCTGTTTGAATTTGACTTGCCTCTTCCATTAAAGCATAATTGTAGTATGAAGTTGTGTTAAGAGTGAGCAGATGGGATAGTGTCTTCCTCCTGGAACTCTCTGAGTGGACTGTTCCTATTTTAACTCAATTTTCACTCAAATGAGAGAAATATTTGTCGGCATTAGACTCTGATGGCCAAAGATACACTGCTAGAAGATGGAAGGACATAACTTTACTCTTGAAGATCACTTCAGGACAGTATCTGAAGACATAGAATCATGTGCTGTGAGCTTCGAGCAGCTCATAAAATAGAAAATTCCAGCCTGTGTGATTTAGGAAGCAGGATAGCTGGGAGTATCTCTGAAGGCACAAGATGTGCTGTCCCTATTGTAAGGAATTGAGAAATTGTGAATGTATTAGAACTAGAATAGAGAGCAACTACTGCCTGGGCATGTTTTATTTGAGGCCTATTAAGTAGTTTGTTAGTAGGCTTGTGACTATCAAATGTAAATGAACATAAGAAATACCTGAAGCAAATTGAATGAAGATTTCTGGGCCTCTGTATCAGAGAGTCTGGTTGAATAGCTCTAGGAAGATGTCTAAACTCTGCATTTTAAACCAAACTCCAGGTGGTTACTAGGAGTACTACAGTGGTGCCTAAAAGTGATGGAAATTCTAGCAATTCCAACTTTTGGCATGACCGATTTACACTTGGTAAGTTGCACACACTTATTTTTGAGAATGATACTGGAAATGACACCATTGGGATGAATATATCACTGGTAATTTTTCCCTTAAAAGAGACAGAATGAAGGGGATGAATTGGGACCAAATCCAATGTTGTATCCTTTCTGATCAAAATAATCTTGTTGGTTGTATGTTAGATTATTTGTGGACTCTTCCCATTTTTCCTAAGAATATTTTGGTAGCTCCCATAAGTTTATGTCAGTAGATTGCATGCCCTTGATATTTTAAATGTCCTGTCACCTCATTCCTTAAAATAAAGAAAGAACTGTTCAAAAATGCTGGGAATGGTGAAGGGCAGGGAAAAGCAGGGCTGTTCTGATGGGTCAGTTTGACATTGCTTTTGTGTTTTCCAGAATAAAACTGACACAATATTCTTCAAATGCTCCATCTACTGGTTCGTTTTGAGAGGAAAACTTGTTCACATGCCAATGAAAATTTTAGAAAGGGGCAGAGAAAGAAAGAACAGATCTGGGAACCAGAAAAGTGTTTTCTTCCTCTTTTTAAAAATTAATTAATTTTTAATTGAAGTAATATTTGGATATTACCATCAAGTGTTGCCACCACAGTCCACTACCCTAGTCCCTTGTGCTTCCAATACTCTGTTTTTATTTCTCACCCAAAACCCTTTTCCCCTCTGAGAGCTTCAGTTTCATAGTCAGCTCTCAAAGGTTAGTTTTTAAGCTTGTCTTTATCTGACTCTCAGTTTAGTTTCTCTTTATTCCACTTATTAATGACACCATCTGATATTTATTGTTTTCCTTCTGACTTATTTCACTTGACATTTTCTTTCAACTCCCCACTAGCAGTGTAGTGGAGTTCCTTTTTTCCTCACATCCTCGCCAACATTTGTTGTTGCTAGTTATTTTAATATGTGCATTCTCACTGGTGAAAGGTTCTTATCCTCACTGTGGTTTTAATTTGCATTTCCCTGAGTACAAGTGATGTTGAGCATTTTTTCATATGCCTGTTGCCCATTTGCATTTCTTCTTTGGAAAAGTGTCTTTTTAGCTCTTCTGCCCATTTTTTGACTTCAATTACTTCAATTGTTTTTGTTGAGCCTTGTTAGCTCTTTGTAGAGCTTTGTGATCAGTCCCTGACCATTAGTGTTGTGTGCAAAAATTTTCTCCCTATCAGTAGGGTGACTCTTTGTTTTGGTTAATGTCTCTTTTGCTATACAGAAGCTCTTTAATTTGATGTAGTCCCAGCTGTTTATCTTTTCCTTCACTATCTTTGTTTTAGGTGATGTATCTTTAAAGATGTCACTAAGATGTATGCCATGTAGTGTTTTGCCTATATTTTCCTCTGTATATTTTATGGTTTCAGTGAAACCATAAAATTTATGCAATGACCCAACATTTGAAGAAGCTTGCATTTTTATTGAAGTCTAGAGCCAATCTATTATGAGAGTAAGCTATCCCTGTGGAGATCCTAGTGTTTCCTTAATTGCAAGTACTTGAAGTTCACTTGATTCTTTTTCCATTCATTGTATTATATTTGTTATGTATGAATTAACTCTTCCCAGTGGAAGGAATAAAAAATACTGTAAAACATGCTTCCATTTCTGTTGCTTTATGCCTATGCTTCTTCATGCATTAGCTCTTCAACTTAATGTTGGGAGAGATTGGTTTTTATGATTAATTTTATTCACACATGTGCACACATACATATAGATGTGCACACACACACACATCCATCCTGTTTTCTCTCACTGTATTTTTTTTCCATTGAACATTAAGTTATTGTTCACATCTGAAGTACAGGATTTGTTGTGTTGTCCTGTGGTTTTGGTTCATGCTGTCTCCTATCTATACTTGTTTGCTAGGTGAATGAATGAATGATTGAATAAATCCTGTGTACTTTTTGGCATAACTGATCACATTCTGTAGAATTTAGCATTATTTTCATTCACTATTTTAGTTGATTATTTATCGGTGTATAATTTTTTTCATCAAACACAAATCAGAGTATGTCATGTTTCAACAATGTAGTTCAACAATGTATTTTTGAATACTATAAGATTTTCCAGTCACTCACATTTGTATATTTTATTGGAGCTTTTAGGCTGATCTAGATTTTAGGCTGATCATTTATAAGTTTGACTAACATGATTATGTTAAAATGTCTGTAGACTCAAAAATTGCTGTGGGAGCACATATATTGCTACTTATACTGTTTGTATTGTATCTGTTAAAGAGATATTATCTCTGTGCAGTAGAGACATGGTCTCTCTATCATGCTTTTTTGTTCATTATTATATCAATATGCAAGAAATTCTGTGTTACTAAACATTCAATCAAGAAAAATCTCTATAAACCAGCATATGCATAGATCTATACTACAGTGTCCTGAATAGATGTAGTAGCACAACAAACATGGAGTTATAGAGTTCTAGGAAAAAGTTGCCAAGTTAGAAATCATTGATTTCAGAAATAAGGAATAACATTGATCAGGAACATGTGAACTACTATTAGATATTTTTTGAGGGCCCAATGTGATTGGAGAGAATGAATTTGTAACCTGAATTGACTTCGAGGAGTGTGACTTCGAGTGGCATAAGGTGGTGAAGGTTTTCATTATAAATTAGAAGGCCCATAGGTCACATTGAGTTTAAGGAGCTTGGGGACAGTCCATTGCAAAAGAGACTGTGTTCTGGGAAGTCCTGAGCATGAACGTGAAGCAGAGCAGACCTGCACCTTCAGTACCAACCTTCCTGGATTGGACACAGATATTAAGTGTATGTCTGGGCCTTCATTTCATTCTCTCATGGGGAGGCTCTTGGGCAAAGGCCGGCAAATGAGGAGTTCTTAGGATTTAACGAAAAAATTTCCAAACTTTCAGTATTTCGTGTGTAATGGAATTGATATGTGAGTCTTGTTTTTCTTGAAAAATGCCTATAAGCCTTTTTGTGTATTTGTGTGCTCCAGATGGGTGGGGTTAGGTGATGCAATTTGACAAATGCTGCATTTGGATTTTTGCTTTAATCTGACTTTGGGAATGGAACTTTTCTGTCTCTTTCATTTTTTGAGATCATAGAATGCTTACTTGTCACTCAAGGGTAAATATGTAATGAACTGTGAGCAGAACATTAAAGACACTGTTTACTATTGTGCATCACTGTGAATGACTTCATTGTGCTACACTGTGCTGTCTTGAGGACCAAAGCAGTATTCCAGATGTCTTCTCTCCTTTACTATGGTAAAAAAATAGGTTTCTGAGTTAAACACTAGCCCCTGCTGTTACTTAGGTGTTCTTGGATAAGTCTCTCTGAAGCTCAGGTGTTCTTGGATAAGTCTCTCTGAAGCTCAGTTTCTTACCTATAAAATGTGGGTCATACTCAATTTATAGGACTTGAAGATTAAAATTATGAAAAAAGTATTTAGAATACTGTAAGTGATCATTTAATTTTGGTGTCTCTTTCTAACTTCAGTTCTCTTTAGATAGGCCCATTGGTGATCTTGTCTGGATATCTTCAGTTCCTCCAGCCACCATCTTTGGCAAAACCTCTAGGTAATTTCTCCTTTTATAGTTTTTGGTTAGATTCTTCTAGGAAATATTCAACATTACTGGGTGTACAACATTTCAGGGTTATTATCTAGGTCTCATATGCTTAGAAATTATATTTTCACCAAGAATATTAAAAACGAATATAGTCATACTGGTTACCTATTTATCTACTTATTCACTTACCTCTCACATTCATTCTTTCAGATAACATTTATTTACAAATAGGCACTTCCTGATTTTCTCAGCATGCACTTGGTATATGTTAAACACATGCAAGAAGTGAGAGATTCAGAAAAAATTGATTTTGTCTGTTTGGATTTAAAAGATATAAAATCATATTTAAGAAGTCACAGGCTAATGTGTTTGACAACTATTTTTGCACCACCCTTTCAACTTCATTCTATTCCCACATTTTATTATTTAGCATGATGTGAATATATCATGGTCCATGGACATAGGGACCAAAGAAGTATTTGCTTGTGAAAAGAACAGTCAAAACCATAATGATGATGATGATGATAGTAGTAGTAAGACTGATAATGATTTGTTGCACACTCATCATGTATCAGGCATTGTACAGTGCTCTAACACTTTATGTCATGAAATACAACAGTTTTGCTAGAGTGATGCTGTACCATGGCCTAGGAAATAGCAAGAGCCAGACTTCTCTGACTTCATCTTGTGATACTATAACTTACACTCAAGTTTCTGCTGAATGCTTCATGAACTTTCCAATTAAGCTTCATCTTCCCCTGTGACCTGTGTCCTAGTACCCTGGTTTGAAATGCCCCTTTGCTCCAGGTCTCCACGTGATCAGCCCTTTCATGGCTCTCAGAGTTCAGGTCAGTATCACCTCCCTTGCTTCCCACAATGTCTTATTTCCACCATGACACTGATCATCAGAAGCTATCTTTATTATTTCTTGTTTACCTATGTGTTGTTGCCTTTCTTGTCTTGCTGAAATTTAAGCTCTGCAAGAGCAGAGAACTTGACTTCTTCATGGTGAAATTTGGCTGTAACTAGAATAGTCCTGGCTAGATTTAGGCTCTCAATAAATCTTTGCTGGCTAAATAAATGTCATTTTGGAAGAAGTCTTAGAGTTGGAAAAGTAAGATTGTAGTTTTAAAATCTGTAGGATGGGAGAGCGAGAATTAACATGTGTTTGGTGACTACTATGAATCTAGCAGAAGTGTTTTTAATATGTGTTCATTGTTTTTATAATGTGTATTAATGAATTAAAAAATAAATAATCTTGTGATTTGAAGAAGTTGAGTAACTTGCCTATGATCACAATTAGTTACTAATAGATATAAGGTTAGATCTTGGTGTGTTTTCCCCCGGGTTCTGTGTTCCTTCCACCATATTAAGCATGTCATGCCTCTGGGCATGGTGGACACTGCCATCCATTGCCTGGATGCCTCTTTAGGAAGGAAGGGCTTCTTCCTCTAGATTCTAGGAGTGTTGCTGAGAATCACCTTGAACTGTCCTGGACTAAGAGACTTACCTTGCCCAAGTTCATGCTCTTTACCAGTGCCTAATCACAAGCTCTCTGAAAGAGAAAAAGTAAGAACAATAAAATATTGAGAGAACCAGAAGAATAAATGCCTTATTTTTGTTTATAGGGGAGGGTGGCATTTGGAGGCAGTTGTGAGCAAAGGTGGTAGTGGCTGGTATTTATAGAATAATGGTGACTTGAAGGAGGTACTTACCTTGTGTGAGAGAGATAGTTGGTGGCATTAATAAGTCATTGTCAGTCATCTACTTAGGGTAGATACATGGTTTAAGGATGGACTATACAAGGAGTGAACAAAGTATATTATGGGCATGCATTTCTCATCTAAGGAAATTTACCATAAAAGTAATGACAGAGAGGTAGATGGCAGGTTTGTGAGGCTTAATCAAAGTTTATTAAAGGGGTAGAGACATGTTTGGAGGTAACAGACTGGTCATAAAAGTTGGAGATGAATGCGACAGGCAGTTTTTGTGAAAAGATAGGATTGACTTAGGGGCATTCTTTATCCTTTAGAGTCAGGATACTTCATTCTCTGTACCCAAAGGGAATGCATCATGGCAGAATATGGAAGACAGCTGCCATATTTGCACCTATTTTACTTGTGCTTTGTGACTGTTAAATTTAAATTGCCTTGCTATTTGCAGTTTTCTATGTATGTCTTAATTCCGGTAGCTGCAGTGATGTTGGATGTCAAATGAAATCTGAAATGGCACTAATTTACCCTTTAGAAGTTACATATTTTTATTCATTTGTAAGTTCTACTGTAGATAACTTTTGGATTGTTTTACCAATCTGGAAAACTTAAGATTTTCTCATCCTTTTAAAAGAGAGGATTTTATAAATTGAACTCCGTGTGGAAGGAACTGTTGTTTGAGTTGTGCTTATTTTTGCTTGTTCTTTCTGTTTCAAAGTTAATTTGGGATATGTATTTTATGTAGATTACCTCTGTTATTACCCCCTTTGTATCTGATATGTCTTTGTTTAGTGTTAGAGCTGTTTTTGACACTGAAGGAAAGGTCACTAATGGAAAGAACTTTCAAGTATGCTTCATGAATATGTAACTTCTGAAGGGTAAATTAGTGCCATTTCATTAGTTGTTATATCAAATATATCTCACACAGTTGAAAGGTGATGTGGAAGGTGAAATAAGGCCAAGGAGGACACACACTGTCAATTGTAGGTTCTTAGCTCACCAACCTTCCCTTTCTGGGGAAATGTTCAGTTTCATCAAGCACATGTTTGGGGATCAGCAGATCCCAAATCTAGTAGTGCCTGACACATAATAGTTGATGAGCAAATATTTGTTCAGTTAATAGTTTAGTGTAAATATGTTTATCTACCCATGCCACACAAATGTTGTAAAAACAGAGTAAGATGATAAATACAAACATACTTTATTTAAATAAAATCAATAACAAAGAATCAGAATACAAGCAATTATAATGTCCTGTTATTTCTGTTCTTTCATCATAAATTTACTGGACACCCACTTTGAGTGTGTCCTGAGACAGAGCATGAGCTCTATAGAACACTCACTCTAGTTATTACCTGCAGAATTAAGGAAAAAGAAGTGCTGGATTCTCTGGAAATACTCTTGTAACCTGTGGTACCAGTCAACTTACATTATGTACTGGAGGATGAGGGGGGTGGAGAATAAGTTTGTTGCTATATGATCTAACTATATTAAACAAAATTCAATGGGTTCATTAAAAAGGTATTTGCTGGCTTTTTCTATGCCAGGATTTTTTTGAGATGTCTCATTTTAGGAGGAGAAAGCATTTGTAATCCTCACTCCCCCCATTTTTTTCTTGTGTTTTTAAATTTTTTTTTTTTTTTTACTAGCAATTCAGGGGTGAAATTTCATAAGGATTTTATCCTTCTTCGAACTCTTTCTTGTAAAAAAAATTTTTTCCCAAAGGAAAGCAAGGACCTTTGGAAGAGAATTTCACATTAGCTCAGCATCAGGCTTGACATCTGTGATCTGTGTTAGCAGAAGTCTGACTTCTTAACTCTGTAAGTTTCTGTAGACCTCTGCAGAAGATAAAGTATCTTGTTTGTTAACCACATTCTTGTAGCACAGGGTCACTCGGAGTCTATTTTCTCAATTTCTTTTTTCCCTTGTGGGTTGGTTTAATTTTGAATGAGAAACATCTTGATTTTTGAATATTACCAAATATTTGCTTTTTAATGTAGGAATTTTTGGTAATTTTTTATACTGTAGAAAGGAAAAGATACAATGATTCTTATAAGTTGTGCTTCTATGATAATACTTACAGACATAAATCTGGCTTTTCTCTCTGTATGTATATATATATTTATCTACCTATCTCTTTGAATCTATATCTCTATGTACCCCCACTTCTCTCTCTCTCTCTCTCTGATTACATAAGTCAGAAGGGAAATTACTCTGTGACATATTCCAGATTTAAAAATGTCATTTAATAGAAACCTGGAATGGGTATAATTACACTCTTGTGTATAAGAATTTGCCACAAGTAATGAAAATGTCTCTTACCTCCTCATCAAAAGAATCTGCCTCTAAAGTACTTATTGTAAGGAGTTATAATGATGAGATGATTGTGTTGCAATGGAACAGAAATTGAGGTAAAGAGTAAAATTTAGCTATAGACTATTGTAATTCCATGTGAAGTTTCAGACACACGGTGAAGTTTCTAGTGTAGATGCTGGAGAAGAATGATTTATTGTTTCCTTCTGATACAAAGATCAGTGAACGTTTTGTGGACCTGACAGTGTTTGGAAGCCATAAAGTCTCTTTTTCTCTCTCAACTTACTGACATTATAACACATTTCATAAAAAATCAGCCATTCCTTTTTTTCTGAATTAAAATTTTTTCCCCAAAAGTTTGCTTCCAAAGTGCAAACCTACTTTTTTTTACTGAAGGAAAATGAATGGAACTCCTTCCTTCTGCAAGAGGTTGTGTGAATTGGGGTGTAAGAGGCTGAAACATGCTGGGTCCTCAAGCAGTGGGGCAGATTTCTCTTCCTGGGATGGAGGTGGGAGTGATGGAGGAAATAAAACACTAAATCAGTTGTGAAAGTAATTTTCAACCATTAGTCTTGCTTTTTTGACTATTGGGAAAAAAATCCAGGTAATCTAGGTCTAAGATACCTGTTTTTTTATTATATATATATTTTTTACATGATTTTTCATTTTTATACAGTGTATATTTCTCAGATACCCACCCAGTGCTTTGATCATAATAGTGGCCTTTATCACATGAGTGGAGCCAGTGGTAACTGTCATGACAGAATTGACAATTCCTCCAAACACATAATTATAAAAAGCATCATGTATCATGATACATGCTAATTTATACCAGTAAGTCACTTTAAATGAATCAACAAAAATATTACCATTGCATAAAGTATAACATAAGAGCATACAAACATGGATCTAAAAATAAGATCAAAACAAAAACTCCTGGCCATTAGATAAGCTATTCAACTACTTTATGTGCTTTATAAATCAAATCAAGATATGCTCACCAGGAAGCATTTTAAAAATCTAAAATAACAAAGCTTATTATTTTGCTCTTTCAGAGTTTTTAAAAAAGTAAGTAAAAGTTACTAGGCAAAGCTTATTAGAGCTTCTTCCCTGGCATTTACAAAAAATCGTGATTTATTTTTGGTAATCCTTAATCTCAATCCCTATATCAAAACCTCATTCTACAGAAAGCTGCTATGAATATCTCCCATGAGAAAAACTAAACTGTGCATTATAAATACCTTACCTTCTTAAATGATTAATTGAAAAGTATCTCCCTTGATTTTATGCACCCATACAGGGGTGGAAAGTAACTTTTTGGTGGATTGGGGTTGGGGGATTGAGGGATGGATGGAATGTAGCTATGTCCCCTGGTGCTCTTAAAATTGAATCTTATGTCTGTTCCATAGCTCTGACATATATTCATGGCTGTCTAGCACTGAGTACTTCTGGGCACTTTGTGATTGCTACCTGTAGATCTCTGTAGCTCCAGTAAATGGTTTAATATCCTTGGTCTGTAGTAATAGCATCGATTTCTTTGGGAGATAAGCATAAAATAAAAATATATAGCACCTTTGATGATCTGGCTTTATACTTAACCATGCATCATAATTATTTTCTGTTATTTTAAAGAACAATCACTGCTACTTCAGTGTGCATTTTTAAAATCTAAAAAATTTTTTCTGGTTCTGATTTTTAATTGAAGTGACAGTGCGTTAAAGTGTTATGTAAGTTTTTTATTGGTTATTGGTTTATTGGTTATTTTTAGTTGTTTTTTTATTGTTGAAGTTTATGATTTCAGGCATGCATCTTTAATAATTAGCATATATATGTACTATGTTAACTGCTAAACTTCCATTTCTATCCTTCAGGACACCATTGTACCATTTGTCCTGATTTATCCACTCCTTTTTGCCTTTCTCTCTGATAGGCACTAGTGGTCCTATAGTCTGAATGTTTAGGTTTTATTACATTCATCTTTTTATTTGTTTTCTCTGTTTACTACATATGAGTGAAATAATATGATTTATGATAATAATGTATTGATATATTGTCTTCATTGTGTTGAGGTACATTTCTATACCTGATTTGTTGAGGTTTGACTTACTACAGTAAGTATGTTTCACTCTATGCTCACCATATTATTGCATATAGCAAGAATTCATCATTTATATAGTTGTGTAATATTCCATTTGTATATCTCCCACACCTTCTATATCCTTTCATCTGTTGATGGGGACTTAAATTTTTTTTTCTAACTTTAGTCTAGAAAGTGTATAACTAGATTATATGTGATCTCTAATTTTTTTGCACTACTTTCTATAATGACTGTATCATTTTACATTCCCATCAACAGTATAGAATGACTTCTCACAGATGATATGTCATTGTTGTTTTGGTTTATATTTCTCTAATAATAGATGATGAAAATTTTGTCATATGCCTACTGTATATCATATTGTCTTTGGACAAGTGTCTATTCAGATTCTCTGCCTATTTTTAATTGGGTTGTTTTTTTATTGTTGAAGTTTATGATTTGTCTATATTTTGGGTATTAATCCCCTTTTGAATATATGGTTTACAAATACCTTCTTCCATTTACTGGAATATCTTTGTTTTGATACAAGTTTCATTTCCTGTGCAGAATATTTTTAGTTTGATAGGGTCCCATTTGTATATTTTTGCTTCTGTCCTCTTGCTTATAGAAGTGAGTCTCCAGACACAAATCTAAGGCTAATGTCAAGGAACATTTCCCCCACCCAGATTTCTCTTTCTGCTAGTTAATTATTGAACATAGAAATGCAACATATTAATTTTTATTAATATATTAATTTTGTATCTTGACACATTACTATATTTATTTATTATTTCTAAGATATTTTTGCTAGAATATTTGGAATTTTCTGTGTATATTTTGTCATCTACAAATAGTTACAGTTTTACCGCTCCCATTCTAATTCAGATATCTTTATACCTTCTTATGTATTGCTAAGAGTTACACAACTATATCAAATTGTAATGGTGAGAGTATATTTCTTGTTTGTTCCTTATCTTAGGAAAAGTCTTTTTTTCTTTTTCTTTTTTTGCTATTGAGTATGATGTTGGCTGTGGGCTTGTCATATATTGATATATTGTCTTTATTGTGTTGAGGTACATTTCTATACCCAATTTGTTGAGGTTTTTTTTTTTAAATTATAAAAGGCTATTGAATTGGATCAAGTGTTTTTTCTGTGTCTGTTGAGATGATCATATGAGTTTTGACAGTGTTCATTTTAAATAAACCTCACAGGACTTAATGGGGCTGATGTAGTTCTTATGTTTGTAATGCTTAGAGGTTCCAGAGATTCTTCTACTTACATGCATAATTTATGAGTAGTATGTGGTGTGCAATTATAGATACCCCTTAAATTCCAGTTAAGAACCCTTATGCATGCAAGGAAATTAGCATGATTTTAGAAACTGGAAAACAAGGAGTGATACCCCAGTGAGTATCATCTTCTTAAGCATCATGTTATTATAGTTGATGTGAATGGATCTACATGACTTGTGTGGGTCATCATTTGACTGATACTTGTACAACTGAATGGTATCCTAGAAGGAATTTGAAAATAGTATTCTGTGCTGCAGACACTTTCCTTCCTTTGTAGGCAGCTGTTGCAAATATCTCTTTCTTACTCACATCCTTTCACTGGCTCCTTTCTGTAGTTACTAAATTTCCATTAGCTAATGAGACATATGACTAAGAAATACAACATGGTTAAAAATTTTATTAGAAAGTGAACAAGCTCTGATGTATTTTGTTAAGAGGTCTTAGAAAATGTCATCTACCACAATTCACGTTGTGATGGCTGTTTTGTGATAAATGGCTTATTTTGATTAGTTTTTAGTGCAGAGAATTTTGAAAAACTAAGGCTTTCACCAACTGTACTCTTTTTTAACTCTTGAGAACACAAGGCATTAGTGACATTATTTTTTTTCTTCTTAACTTTACCCACTTGAATGATGTGTTGATATATAGTTTCCATACTGAAAAGCCACTTGCAATGAGTGACATCTGTTTAGAGTTTAAAAAGCATATTTAAAACACATATACTACTCTGGCTCACTGAGTCAGTAAGTGAAGTAGGCAGGTACAAGTGTTATTAGCTGGTTATAGTTTAGGCTGAGGAAACTGAGGCTCAGAGGAACAGCAGTTTGTCCAAAGTCAAGAAACTAATACTCTCTTGAATTTTTGTGCCTGGTTCACCTGGTCCTACACTCTTCCCACCCCAACATGTCTCTCATCATGTCCATGAATAGTTCCTTTCTCAACACTCAGCATACAGTTCTGTTCAGCATAGAACTCTCTGTTTCATTTCCTGTATGATCCATACTTTGTATGCTGCTGTGGGGTGGCTGGTAGCAATTTCTTGTTGGATTCTGACCTGCTCTTATCAGTTGTTCAGTTCTTCATCATGCTGAATCCACAGAACATTAACCTGTGTTACAAATGATGAAGAACTATGTCTTCTTTAGGGTTCTGCTTCAATACTGACCTAGCTTACCTGTTCACTGTCATGACTGTGAGCTCCAGGAGGCAGCACTGGCCAGAGTGACAAAGCCACTATCAATGCCAACAGCTTAGTTAATGCAAGGTAGTCTGGGAGAGCAATGGTGTTTCTTGTAGTTTGACTTCTGAATATAAAGGAAGTCATGATTATCACAGAAACAGTTACATGTGTAAGGTTGTGTTTCGCATGTAGATTGTGTAAATTGTGCGTAACTATATACATACCTTGGGGTAGTGGCATATGGATTAGAGGGAATGAGGAAGCAATACAATAGTTATTGGATTGATATGTAGGGTAAAAAATGTGCTCAGATAGAGTTAAATGGAAAAATAAACCACCTAAGATATTACTGCCTCTGTGTTTTGTTTTTTTCTTTTCTTTTCTGGATTACATGATTATTTTGCATCTCTAGTTTGGGAAAGCAGTGCATCACAAACACCCATGACTCAGCAGTGATCACCTGCCAAACACCTGCCTAGGAAATGTAGCTTCATATCCATTTGAATCATCAAGTTGTCATCAACATGAGATGTGATTTTATTCAGACCCTTGTTGAATTTTCTTCTGCCGAGAGTGGTTGAGGTTGTAGGGCTAGACAGGACCCACCTGGGTAATATTTTGATGGTTTCTCGATGTTTTAGCACCAGAGACCTTTGAACTCCATGGACTTGCTCTTGTTGGTGTCCTGAAATAATCAGACTTTCAGCAACTGACTGGTTAAACAAAATTCCCAAGGCACTGGGGCTGGTATCTGAATGACAATTTACTTATTTGCAATGTGCTATAACTGTATGAGGCTTATCATTCGAATAAGCACATTTCTTGCCTGCTCATAGGGCACCAATCATAGCAAACCATTGAGAGGTTAAGCAGAATGAATTTTATGAAAAGTCCTTCAATCCAGTTTGAGAACTATATGGTTGTAGGGGCCTCCCTGGTGGCACAAAGGGTTTAGTGCAGCAGTCTGAAGCTATCCACAGCCACTGCACCATGAGTTTGATCCCTGGCCAGGGAGTTAACATACATGGCCTGCAGACCTCTCCTGTCTTGCCCGCTGCTCTCCTCAGCAGTGTATTTCAGTGCATCTGCCTGTTCTGCATTCCACTGTCTCTGGTGAATCCTCTCACCCTCTGTACTTCTGGCCTGCATAAATAAATAATGCATAATAATTTCTTTGTATGCATAAATAAATAAATTAAAAAAAAAAACAACTGTAGTTGTAGAGAACACTTTCCCAGTGAGATCTGATGATCTGTTCATAAGATTTCTTGGGGATAATCTTCTCTGTGTTTAAAAGGCCCTCCATTGCCCAGATGCTAGTTCTAAGGCATCGTAAGCAGTGCCCTCCTTTCTCTCCCGTGTCCTCCTCACCTGTTCTCCCCATACTTCCGTTTTCACCTTCCTTAGCTATTCCCTCCATTATTCAGTGGCCCACTTTGACTGAAGCTGCATGATGGCTGGTGATTGGAGATAATCCTGAAACCCTCTTATAAATTATTATTTAAGCTGGTACGTGTAAGGGGGTGACAAAATATCTGCCTGTTTTATGTATTAACAGTCAGACAGAAATATTATTTCTCTTATTTCCAGACTCTTTTTGGGAGACACTGCACTGTAGCTCCATAGTGCTGGAAACAATAGGGACTTCTTTGAAAAGAGCTCATGTGGAGCTGTGAAGATGTTTCAAAAGGCTAGAACTATTTTCCTGACATGAGCACCATTGCAATCCAGTAGGGTACTCATGATGTGAAAGGACACTAATTAGCTTTGCAGCATCTAATTAACATCTCTGGGCTGTGAGGCATACCTGACAGCAGTCTTCGATGTTAGATATGGTCAGTTTAGTGCAATTAAACAGTTTTTGACTATTTCCTCATTCAGAGATTTCTGTGTAGACTCACCATATAACACATACTTGCCTACTACTTTATAGTTTTATTTCAGCTTGACCTTAAAACCACCCTAGTTATGCTAGGAATGTTCTTATTTCATCTAAAAAGAAAGTGAGATTCAGAGATATAAATTTGATCTGGAAAATCACACAATGTAGCTAAAATGTAATTCATTGCAACAGTAACCTTCTTTGACTTGATAAAATAAAACAATGTATTTCATTTTATAAGGGCAGATGAAAAGTTTGGTTTTTGGAAACATTCAGACTTATAGGAAACACTGACATAGACTCCAGCACATTACCTAAGTGATTCTGGGCAAACTTTTCAGTTTTCACACTTGTCAAATTAGCCTAGTACTACTTTGCATATAGGATTTTTGTGAGGATTAAATGAGTTGTTGCATGTAGCATGTAGAATGCAATGTTTCATGATTGGCCAGTGCTTAATCTGTGGTTGACTGCTAATACCCTGTTTAATCCAGAAATTTACTCTTATTTTCTTCTGTAGATGGAGGCAGTCTTGTGCCCTCATTGAGGCTGTTTGAGTCCTTGGTGCCCTCAAGGACTGTTGCCATATCTCCTCAAAGGTTTGCTACCCAGCATAATTCATTCTTTAAACAATGTCTAGAAGCAGCATCAGATTCTCTCCTGGTCAGTATTTTTACTGACAGTCAAATTGTTCATGACCAGTGCAGTGTGTTTCTCCTTAGGGTTCTCTAATAAGTTTAGTGATCATCTGAAATAGCCTTAAAAAAAAAATAGAAATGTTGACACATTAGGGAAACAGTTTTGCAACATAACTCATACTTCCTAAAGAAAAACTAAAAGGAAATAAGGAATTTTAGTTACATGCTGGACAGAATTTCCTGATAATCACTCAGGTGAATTGGATTAGAAAGGAAGGCAGCAATTTGTGGAAGAAGTGATTCAGGGGACCTACATACTTGACTTGTCAGTGGCTCCTTCCAGTTGTGTAGCAAAACACTGACCTCCAGAATATTTTTTTTTAATCTTTAAAATGTGGATAATTATATCTGAGACTCATGAAGTTGTTGTGTCTAGTGAGTGAAAGAAAAGAAAGTGACTTGTAAACTGTGAAATGTTAAACACATCAAAGATAGTCTTATTCTCTGGAGTTTGTTGAAACTATCAGAAATTCTGGGATTACTGAAATGTGCTCATTCCTGGAAATACAAGGAAGATGAAATGCATAACCTTTTGCATCTATTTCAGTTCAAGGAAAATACATTTTTCAGCTTAAGTTAATATTGATGGCATTAGGTCTTGAATTAAATTGAAATTCCATGGCTATTTCTGGAAAGACATTAAAATAAAAAATAACAAAGGGGACATACTCAGAGAGCAAACATGTTCTGTAAAGGAAGACTTATTATCATATTGCCTATGTGCTAAGCATACTTAGTTACAATTAATAATCGCATAATTATGTAGTGATAATAATAATTACTGCATTTTGCTGGTTAGAGCTTACGTCTAAGAATGTCAAGGTCATTACTTTGAATTCCTTTGTGAATTAATAAACATCACGTCAGCCCTCACCCTTGTTTCTCATGAGGTCACTCAATTGTACTGTGGTGTTCACAGAGTGCATGAAGTCCTGCAGGTATTCAGCTGGTGTGGGTAGAACAACTCTGGATAATGCAGCTCTAGCTTTTAGTTTTTTCTTTAACACCAATCATTTTTGCTTTTTATTTAGCCAATTACTGGTTTCCAAGTTTCCTGGTTTGATTATCAGTATCTTTGAGCACTAGTATAAATACTTAACTGCAATTTTTTACTTCAAAATGACTCTGAAAACTAAAAATTTCTTACAAGCATTTTTTCAGATGGGAAAATGGAGGCATTATTTTCCCAAGGTTTCTTACTCCCAGGTGAAGAGATTTTAGCTAATTTTATAAAAAGGTCAGTAGAACAGCTGGGCTTGAAATACAGAGGTCCTGACTCAGAGTGCTATATTTAAAATGTAGTCTATTTTTTTTGTGTGTGTGTGTGGGGGGTGGAGGAGCGGGGTGGTTAATATGAATAAGTTCTATCTAAGACTGGGAAAATGGATGTTGTGTCTGGATATTTAGAAAGATTGACAATGACTACAATTACATCTCTTTCAGAAGTAGTTAAGCTGGCTGTTTGGAGTCACTTATTCTGATTAGTTTTGTTAATAATATCAATCATATAATTTGAACCATTGGTGTCTACTGACCCATCTATTAATATAAATTATCTAACATTATAATTGTAACCACTTTAAGTGATAGAATTTGGCATATCATGTTCTCATAAACAAATTGCTTTTATTTTTAAAGGTAGAAATAGTTAATGTCTTTGTTTTGTGCTTTGTAGGATAATGAGAAAGCTACCTTTTTCCTCCCCACCACCAATTTTTCTCCACTGACAAACCTACTTACCAAAAATCCAAATTACATTCATAAAGTAGGAAAGGATATCCAATTTTCTTTAGTAAGGACTGAGAACTCAGCATTTGAGGAAATGGAGTAAGGATCCTGCTTGAACACTGAGATCAGGGTATAAAGAGATTTGAGATTTTGATGAGGGAAGGAAAAAGAATTTGTAGCAAATGACTTCTGGAGACCTGTTTTAGGAGTTTAGAAAATGATGGTGGTGGAGTTTAAATTGCAAAAATTCAGCTTAAATGTACTCAATGCCCAGAGGGTAGGGTAGAAGTGAACTAGAGGAGAACTTGATAAGTGCATCTAAGATAAGATTTAATTCATGGTTCTGTCTATGACCTTTTTTATACAGATTTAAAGAAGATTAAGTGTGTTGTCAAGAAGCAAACAATTTGAATCCATGTGATTGTTTACTTTTTCATTAATGTTTAAAGTATGCATTCTTACTGGTGGTTTCTTAGAAGACACTACTTGTAAAGTTCTCTTTCTAATTTGGTTCTTTTTTCAGTCCAGTGGTGATAATACCACTAGTCTAACTGTTTTCCTGGACTGGTGCAGGGCTCATTTGTGATAACATGTGTTTAAAAATAGGAAAAAGGTGGTCAACCACATTCCATTTATGAAGTATTATGTGCACTTGTAGGTTGGGATTCTGTGCTTGGACTCTGGAACAGATTACTTGAGTCTCAATCCTGATTTTATCCCCTACTGCATGTGTGAGAGAGCTTAAGGGCAACTTAAACATTCTTTGTCTCAGTTTCCTCATCTGTAAAATAATTGTAGGAGTTAATGCACGTCATTGGCTTGAAGCAGCTTTCCCATAGAGGAAGTACAGCACCACAGGAGCTCTGGTGTCATAATGTACATGCTAGTTTGAGGGCCACCCCAGTACCCTCAAACTTGCATGACTAATGTGTCTGGCCATTGTGCTCACAAAGACAAGCATATTGTTGGTATAAAAGAACTTAAATAGAATTAGTGTGCACAGAGAGAGAAAAGAAGACAGGATGATAGTTTCCAATACAATACCCAGTTACTCCTTCACTTGTAGGTAAATGCCTAGCCAAATAGGGTTGTTCTGAAGTGGGGCTGTGCCCCAAAATTTACAAGTCTATAGATACCTTCTGGTGGGGAATCATAGGAAGGGAATGAAAGGGTCAGGCAATTCTGGTATAAAAGGAGCAAAATCAAAATACAAATCAAAATGGCTGCCACTGTCAGCCTCCCCACATGTCTCTCACCACTCATTTCTGCCAATTGTTTCTCCCTGTCTCTCTTCCATGTGCTCCCTCCAAGTTCCCTAAATCTCTGGTGAAGAAAAGCAAGTGAGCCTTTCTCTACATGTCTCCCTGAGCCCACTTGCCCTGTATTATACAGCTATACCTGGATGCTCAACCCAGCCCTTGTTCCAGTAGCTAGTCCAAGGCTTCTGCATTTAAATGGGGGCAGGAACATGGTACCTCCCTCCTCTATGGAGCTGCTTCTGTTACAAGAGCATTAATGGATTGAAGAAATAAGTACAGAAAATAATTTACTTGGCAATTGAGAAAAATCCTTGATTTATGCTTTAAGCAATATAGTTCTTTGTTTATCTAACAAATTCATATTTGATCATAAGCCATTAGTGACAGTTTATAAATGGAACTATATTGGATTTACCAGTTATGTTATATGTGAAGATTTCTCAGAAGTTTACTACTTTTGATATTTGAATAAAGAAATTACTCTCATTAGTGTTTATTTGGGTAAAATTTATAAAGTATTAGTCTGAATCATCACATTTACACCATAAATGAAAGGTGTTCAATCCTGACTATACATTAGAAGTCACTGAGTCCCTTAGACCAATTAAATTGGAAATTTTTGGGGTGTTTCTCAGGTATTAGTATTTAAAAAAACCCACATCTTTCCAGGTGATTTCAATGGGCAGATTTGAAAACCATTGGAGCATTAATAATGAAATATATAGCTACATCATTTAATTTCTGGCATTGTTATATAATTTTTCATATTTAAGTAAATGATATAGGTAATTATGGGTGTTTCTTTAAAAGCAGATATATTGTCTCCATTCTGTAGCTTATTCAGCATGTGCTACAAAGCAGAAATGGGTTTGTTTAATCTGTAATTTTTTTGTTTTTGGCATGGGAAGTACTGTATATATCAAAAAAGAATATGAATCTCATTATTTTAAACATGAGAAGGACCCTCAAGTCATCTAGTACAAAGAGGACACACTTTAAAGCCAGTGCTGGCTTGCTGTGACTGACTCGCTTACTAGCTATGTGAGCTTACCATACTTACTTAACCAGGCTGAGCCTCAACTTCTTTCTCTTCTGAAATTGAGATGAGCATGTACTACACACTGTGATAACTGCGTTTCATGCTGTGCTCATGCACTCATGCACGCACACGTGCGCACACACACACACACACAACTTGACTGCCTGCCTCCTGCCTGATTCCCACACCATCTGGTGCAGATATCCAGAGCAGGGACTGTGTGGGAGCCTTCCTGGGGCTGTCTGCACTTGCAGGGCCAGCTGCTGGGAACTGCTTCCTCCCACTCCTCAGGGATCATTTCTCTGGCTCTGCTGGGACTAGTTCATGGCTGACTCTTTGGATCCCATGACCTTTCCTGAGCATAACATTTAGTGCTCTGCTGCCCGCCAAGTAGTGAAGCTCCTAGTGAGCTTGGAGATGAAGGTGGCTCCTTGTCACATGATGGAAGTTTTTGGGTGCCTTCTATTTGAACCCAGACAGTATGTGTGTGGGACACAGATGGCTGCTGCTTTCACTTCCAACTGCCTTCCTAGCCACTGCTGCTTTGTGTTGGTGAGGAGGGGCAATAAGACACCACTCTGTATCTTCATTTGGGGGAAACAGAATAATCAAAGATGTTTGATTTTTTTTTTTTTAAGAGAAACTTGGATTCTGTCTCCCACCCACCTTAGTGGGTCCTGTCCTACAGTATATAGCTTTAAAGCTATTAGGCCACCCAGCTTCCTGTTGCACATTCTTTGTGTCTTCAGAAGGAAGTTCATGGGCTGTCTCTTATTCGTTGTAAAACATAAAGTTTGGGGTCAGAATTCTAGCTGTTCCTTCCATGTCCTTCCCACTTGAAGTCCTGACTTAAGGTCTGTCCTCATTTTTAATTGTAAGAATTCTGCTTTTGTTACCATCTACCTGGACTGCTATGAAGGTTTCATTGGCAATGTTTACAAATTCAGCTTCATTGTCCCTGCTCTCCCTCTTTGTGCTGGACTGGGCATCATCATTGCTTTGTTAGCAGTGGCACAGTAGCTCTTTTGATTTTTTAGGAGAAATGTGATCTTGTAGGGTGATTGAGTGCTCCTCCACTAGATCACGAGCCTTTTGAAGATAGCACCCATGTTTCCAGCAGAATGTAGTTATAAATGTTACTGATTATGCACCTACTATGCACTAGAGACTTTGCTTTAGATTTCAGTTTATTACATAAAAATACTGCTCACATAAGGAATCTTCTTTGAGAGAGTTTGAGTAAACTGCCCAGGGTCATCTAGCTGGTGAAACACAGAGCTGGATTTTGATCTGAATTTGACTTTATATTCTCTCTCCTAAATTACTTTCTAAATTCTCGGAGCCAAGGACAGACACACACAAGAGGACTGAGATCTTGACCTGTGGAAGGTTGGATTTGGAACTGTGGAATCGGGTACAGGTGGGAGTTACAGTCTTGTAGAAAAGAAGGGAAGGTCCTTGTGTCTTCAGAGTCCTTCCCTTTCTCACTGATTGGCACTGACTGCATGTCCGATATGGACACTTAGCAGAGGATCCTACAATTCCCAGGGCAGACACCATCCTATGGAAGGCTTTGCCTCTAAGGGCCCCTCAATTCATGCTTTCAGGTCAGGAAACCCTGAGATTATATGAAGCTTCCCTTTACTGATAAAATCAGCGCTTAAGAACTCACACACATTCTGAAGAAGATCAGAGTGAATTCAGGGCAAGGAGACATTCTGAGGAGCAGGTAGACATCAGCCACAGCTCTCAGATATAGCAGCTGCTGCCAGTCTTTGTCTTTGCAGGTTAGGCCCCCAGGAGGTTCCCACTCATTTGGGGGTGGAAGCATCAGGAAATATATTTGTTTTATCAAGTTAAAGCTTTGTTGAATGTGTCCAGAGAATATTTTCCTTTTCATGTATTTGGAAACCATAAATTTATTTCCTGCTGGGGAGTAAAAGTAAATTGCTTCACAAACAGAAAAGCTCTTTAAAAGTCTTGACATATTTCACAAACATATGACTTTTAATGACTGAGAAATTCCTGGTAGAGAGAAAAAAATGTCCTTTTGTACAAATGAGGTCATTCTGGCTCTGAGTATTCTGGTGCCTGCATGCTACTCCTTTTGTGACCAGAGGTTATTGGCAGGATAATCCCACTGTGGATTTTCACTGCTTTTAGGGCATGTTGCCAAAGAGAAAGTTATCTTAGCTGAGAAACTGCCAAACCAATGCAAGAGGTCCATTTCTCATGGGGTCTGAGCTGGTGACTGATAATGGCTGGGTTTAGATTGGCTGTGGTTGAGTTTTTGAAGTATGCTGTCCCGCTGCATCAGGACTGCTGTGTCTGCCTTGCCCTCATTTGCTTCTCAACAGCTCCATTGTTTCTTCATTCAAGAATGATTTTTTCTGTCCAGGCTTCATTCTGTGTTCTCTGCTTTGATTCTCTCCTGATGAGCAGAAACATCTGTGCCACTTTGAGGCCCCACGTTCATCTTTTCGACCTGCTATAAATGGAAAACAACAGTTGAGAGAACTTGCCCTGTTCTTCTTCTTCCTTTGAATACTTGGAATCTGATTCCTCCTAAAATTAATTTCTGAATAGGCTTGGCTGTAGGAGAGACTATATCTAAAGTCTTAGATTTGGTGAGTGAAAGGGCTCTCCTAAGTGGTGAGGTTAAGTAGGTCTCAGTGGATGCTAAGAGAAGCTCATTTTCCTGTGTCTTTAAAACAACAACTTCCATTGAAACTTGGGGGTGGGCTAGGTAGGGACATGGTTACCTCTATCATGGAAGTTTTCACAAAGAGATGAACTTGGAAGCATTTCAGGAGCTCTGGCAATGACTTCTGTAGTCCCCTTTAGATTATATATTTTAACAGTCATGATGAGGGGTTAGGGATGGGAAATAAACTGAGAGTTATTAACTGGTTTATAGGTGCCAGACTGTACTAGATCCTTCAGCAGATTTGTTAATCAGTCCAGCCATGCTGCCTCACATCTTGAAGGGTCTATGCTGGAGCCATTAAAATTTCCTAATTCATCCAAGTCTGTAATACATCAATATCTTGATAAACTTGTATAGCTATTACCCCTGTTTCAACAACTATGGGTTTTTATTATTTTAAAATTCATTTTCCTGATACTGAAAATTTGGTTCTGAACATAATTTATTAAGAAAATCCGTGTGCTCTCTGCACCTATTCCATTGCTCCTGAGACCTGAAACTTCCAGCTTCAGTCTCTGTTGCCTAAATATGTGTAAGAATAATTTATTAAGAAACTGTCTTTGGCCACCATGAAGAAAAGATAGTCATACAATCTTGTCATGAGCCAGTTAGGTATTTACTTAGGTATAAGACCACATTTCTTGCCCAAAGCACTTGTTAACCCTCTAAGAGATCCCAGAACACTACAGTCAGAGCACTTACTAGGAATCTTTCAGACTGTGGGGGAAGTCAGGCTTAACCTGGGCACATCCATGTTCATTCAATGAGCTCCCCCCCCCGTCTCACCCCCAAAGTTAGGGTTAGCAGCAGCAGCTATGAGTATTTTATTGAACCAAATAGCTGGTACAAAAGAACTGGAGATAATGTGTCTGGGAAATGCTATCATACTTGAAACTGGGAAATTCTGGGTAATTGCTGAATACCTCTTATTAGTTCCTGTGGGGAAGATACATGGAAAAATACATCGTGGGTTAATATTGTAAAGTGAAATGCCTATGAGCTAAACCAGAAGTTATATATCTGCCTGTGATGCTCTCAATGAGAATGGCACTGATTTACTGATAATGTATTATTATTATTTTTATTATTATTCTGTAGCCGCAGACGATACAGCAAACTCTCAAGAAGACATTGCAGTATTATGAGCACCAAGTTATTGGGTAAGTAAAAGTGGATTTTGGTCATGATTGGGGGCAAATTAAAGAGAATTTCTCAAACATTGCTGTTGAGCATATGGGTTTCTGCAGCCAGGTCAGTCTCCCTGCACAGAATTTATGCTCTTGGTCTGGTGTCTTTGGACTGATTTGTATTTAATCCTACTAAATGAAATTCCCTTTTGATATTGCTTTTCTCTTTTCTGTTTTCTTGTCTTCTTACCTTCTCATTCTCATCCACTGCATCTCATAGTTTTGCTTTAGAAAAATTAGAGATTTATTGGGATCAAGACACTACATGGGATTTTAGTATACTTCAGGCAAGTTGAATCAAAATCACTACAAGTTTAACAGTTCAACTAGGTGCCTCTTTGCCTAGCAGCACTTGCTACATACTTCCCTTTATAATCCCCTTTTCTTGATGCATATGATGAGGCATAAAGTGAGATGACTTGAGGTGAGGTGAATTCAAGCCCTTACCAGCAAATGGAATACACAATAACTTTTCTCTTTTTTAAAGGCTGATGATATTAATAAAATAATTAAAGATTAGTTTCATATGCAGCAAGTTCAATAAAAGTATTTTGTAAATAGAAAGCTACAAATGAGCTTAGGTATGCCTTTTGTTGACTCTAGCAGAAAACAGTTGGAAAATATAGATTTAAATTACCTCTTTGCTGCAATATAACTATTCAAGTGAAATTCATTGACCTTAGGGGCAATGTATATTTTTAATTCACTTTGTGGCTGTTTTCTGTGTGCTCCAATGATCGATCTATGTAAAATTTTAAGAACTTTTGTACCTCTTGAAATGCTATTGGAATTATTTAATATTTGTGACTAATAATACTTGATTTGGGAATCAGGACTTTGGTTTTTAGTTGTTAGGGTATAGTGCAATTTTTCCCTCCACAATACAAAAGGGAGGAAAACTTAGTTGGAAAAATAATTCAATATCTAGTACAATGCTATATACTTTTAAGTGCTTGATGATTATGTTAATCATCATTTCAAAGGGAATGGCTTTGAAACTTTGTCATATCAATCCTGAAGAGTGCAGTATTAGGAAAAACATATTATTTAAACTCATAAGATGGTTTTTAGTTTGAGGCCATTAGTGAGTTTAAATGGTTTATCCTAATGGAGATGAAAAATGTCAAATTAATCTCTCCCCACATATTTTAAAATGAAACTTAATCACTCTCATTGGATTTGCTTTAAAGTATGGTGTTGGATCAAGTCAGTCAATATACTTAGAACAGTTCCTGGCATGTGATACCCACAACATACTTCTTTACTGTAAGGTTTAATTGTTATAATAATTATTATTTTAATGATAATATCAATAATTAAATACAGATAATTTTTTTGAATTATGAATGCCCTCTATTTTTTGAAAACAAACAGCTGATGAACTGATTTCATTTATGAAATAAACTTTGACTGCAGAACATATTGGAGTAGGAATCTTATAAATTTGCTCCAAATAGAAAACTATATTACCATAATCAGCAGAAAATTCATTTTCTCCACAAGTAGGATGGAATTCTCTTTTATCTAAAAAACTGCCTGAGCTCTTCTCTCCATCTGTGTGGTCTTTGCTCACTGTGACATGATCATTTTCTAGTTCTGTTTATTGCAAACACAGTATTTAAAAAAAAAAAAAGCAGAGAGGAAACAGGACAGCAAGATAGGAGGTGTTTTAATGTCTGCCAGGTTCTAAGTAGTCCTGTTAGCGTTGTTTTGCTGAGGTGTTGGCTGACTTCTGAGGACTTGAAATACTTTGTCACTGTCTTTATCGGCATGCTGATGAGGCCAAAGGGGGCAATTTGGCAGTGAACATGAGTTTGTCTTCCTTTTTCCCTCAGTTGTAGTTTTTCTGTCCAACTCCCTCTTTCTGCTTTCTATTTCTTTTTTCAATACTGAAAAAGGAGCGCATCTGTTATCGCTAACACTTGTATTAAGATGTGTTCACACCTATGCGTTATGTTTTAAGAGCACATAATTTAAGGCATTTTATCTCTAACTGTGAAGAGGGATGTGTTTCCTATAGTTAATGAGGTTTCACACGATTGAGAATACTTGCTACCAAGCATTACTTTACATATTCCTGGGGAGGCAAGGGAAAGAGGTGCTTTTCCAAATCACTGAAATTGGCTTTGCCCAAGGCTGATCTTGAGGTAATTTAACTTTTAGTTGCCTTGGGATGGGCTGATGAAAGAGATTGCATAATGGAGAGGATGAACTAACCCCTCTCTTCATTTCCGAAGTCAACCTCTAACCACTGATCTCATTTTCACTTTCCCCTCTAAAGGCTGCCTTGACCTGCTTTATTTGAGTTCCAGGATTATGTAGTTATGCTCCCTGATGAATTCTGTGGGCAGCAGCCCACAGAAACTGAGTTTTTTTCATCTTCAAGACCCAGATTGGAATGCAGGGTACAAGGGTCACCCACATGGAGGATTGGAAGGAGCAGCTGCTGGAGGCTGTTGGTAAAATGTCAGATGGCCTCTATGTCTCAGCAATGTTATCTTTAAACATTTATTCTGCTCCTTAATGTTTCCATTCACTTGTTCACTTATTTATTCATAGAGATCATTCAGGTTGGGGAAATGAGCACTAAAATAATTTATTCATGCCCCATAATAAATCTTCTCTTCCTCTCCACTGTGGGCCAGGTGATACCAGTCTTGTTCTCTGATTTCTGCTCCTGCACCTCAACATTATATTTTCACCATAGAAAAGTGATTAAAACATTAAATTATGCCACTTTCTCACTTTAAACCAAGAGTTCTCAAAAGTTAATGTGCATCAGAATTACCTGGCCACCTGTTAAATAGATAGTGGATTCCACTCCCCAGGTTTCTGACCAGGTATATCCAAATGGAGCTCAAACATTGCAATTTCTAACAAATTCCCACATAATGTGGTGCTATTGGTCCAGGGACTACACTTTGAAATCTCTGCTTGAAACTAAAAAGTAATTTACTGTGACAAAATAAAATCTGAGGTCTTCCTGTGATCTGGCTTCTGCTTACCCTTCTGATTTCATTTTTATCCATACCCCCCCTTTTCACACCATGCCGGCCACTTTGATTCTGCCATGGCTTAGAGTCTCATCTATACTAGACTGGTTCAGTTTCAGTGGAACAGACTGCTCCATTTTCCAGGGATGTTCTGTCTCTAGATGTTTGTATGGCTTAGGTTTTTATACACTTAGGTTTCTGTTTAAAATGCCAAATCCACCCTTTACCTCAATCTCTAACTCTGGTCATTTTCTATCATTCTCTATTACTTTTCTTTCTTTCTTTCTTTTTTTTTTTTTTTTTTGATTGAACTTATTTTTCTTACATTGTTCATTTTTGTACAATATTTGATTGCTCCCCTCAGTTGTAGTCTCCCAACACCACATCACCTGTGAACCATCACCATAGTCCCTTGTCTTCTTCCCTCCCCTCTTTTAATTCTCTTTCTTCCTCTTCCCCTGTTTATGCCTCAGAACTAAAGTTTGCTTACAAGTTTTGTTTCTTTTTCAACCCTTTGTTCAGTTTCTCTGTATTACACCTGTAAGTGAAATCATCTGATATTTTTCTTTTTCCTTCTGACTTATTTCATTGAGCATAATCCCTTTCAGTTCCATTCATGTTGCTGTGAATGGCATGAGTTTATCTTTTTTATTGCTGAGTAGTATTCCACCGTGTATATTCCTCATCTTCTTGATATAGTCATCTATTTTGGGGCATTAAAATTGTTTCTGTATCTTGACTATTGTAAATAGTGCTGCAATAAATGTAGGAGGTCAGGTTTCCTTTTGAATTAATGTTTTTATGTCCTCTGGGGGAGATTCTTAGGAGTGGAATTGCTGGGTCATATGGTGGTTACATTTTTAGTGTATTGAGGAACCTCCACACAGCTTTCCACAGTGGTTGGACCAGTTCACATTTCTACCAAAAGTTCTATTATTTCTTTTCATAGTGCTCATTCTTAGCTTTTTTTTTTAAACCTTTTTAATTTTCTTGTTTGATTGTTTTATTTTGTTAATGTCAATATTCCTGAACCTTTGTAAATGCTTATTAGTTGGAAGGACTAACTTTTTTGGTGGGGGAGAAGTAGTTTGAATAAATTGATAAATAGTACCCTGCACTAGGGCAGATGACCTAACCAACCTGCAGCTCAATTTTGTTATTTTTGAAATAACAGGATTGGGGAAAGTTTAAATGAAATATTGAGGATAATATGTATTAAGTCATTAGTCATGAAGTTAGTACTGTAGCTGGTCCACAAAGATAATCAATGTTAGTGGGGAATTGTTATTACCGGTATTCTTTTGCACTGATTCTTTTGCACTTTCGAAATCATTTTCTTCCTTCAGACTTTAAAATTTTGGAATCAGTTATTTAGTATAGGATCCCTATTCATCTTCTAGGTATAGTTTTGTTCCTACAGAGTTCATATTTTAACCTAACTTTCTACCTCTAGAGTGTCTGCTTATGTGACGTGACTGCTACTGCTCACAAAATGGATTATGATGGCAGTGCAGGTGAAACTGATTTATTTCAAACCAAGATTGGAAAACACGATAATCTGGCCTTATGAACTGTAATGTTCATTCATATTCTGTATTTGCAACACTAAAGTATAAAGAGTTTTGTATTAAGAATTGTGCCATTCACTTTATGTTTTTTCTCTAGAATAAAATATCATTGTGCTAATAACATGGGTAAGGACTACTGCCAATCTCATGTGAGTCTGGAAGACCATTTCCTACAGTCATTAAAATCAAATTGTTATTACTTCGATTATCAGTGTGGGCCCTATGTTTACTTTATACAGCCAACCTTCTGTTCTCTTTTAATTTTGACAATTGAATAGGGATTAAGTTAGAATAATTTCAGTAGAACATTAGAAGTGAAATTAGGAGTCAGTGAACCCTGATTATTCTGGGAAGCAAACATTAATGATATTACTCATGCTTCCTTGGTCAGACGTTGTGGCTATAAAGTATTTTATCTAAAATGAGATCGTTTCTTTTTTATATATTTACTTAGAACGACTGTCTATTTTACTAAATAAAAACAATTTAGATGAAGGCTAGCACCCATTAATTGTTCCCTATGCTTGAGGCAGTATACTGGATACATTATATCGGTTCCTATATGTAATCTTTTTTTTTTTTTTAAAGATTTATTTATTTATGCATACAAGCACTGGGGTACAGGCCAGAGGTGTGGGGGGGTGAGAGGATTCACCACAGAGAGCAGGGAGCAGAACAGGCAGGTCAACTGAAGTACACTGCTGAGGGGAGCAGCGGGCACAGCAGGAGAGGTCTGCCTGCCGCGCCATGTGGGTCCCCCCCCTGGCAGGCAGCAGGGATCAAACTTGTGCTGCCGTGGCTGTGGTCTGCTTCATAGGTTGTTGCTTAACCCACTGCGCCACCAGGGAGGCCCCGCTATATGTAATCTTGATGCCTGTTTCATAGGATCATTGCATTAGGCTCCTTTTACAGAGGAGGCTTTGAGGCTTTGAAAGAAAGAATTTGTAGAAGGTCACTGATGGAAATGATGGCACTTCATTTAAAAATGACCCTGCATTTGTTTGTGTGAAGGGCTGTGCTCCCTATTCCACCTTTTATTGAGTGATCCCTGAATCCTACAGTCCATAGCACTTTGTTAAATTCTTTATTGCGGTCTGGCCTCAGAGAAGTATACAAATATGGGATGATTTCATTTTTTCTCTCTTGTCATCTCAAACATGCTAGGACCAGTTACCTCCAGTCCTCACTGGCCAGATGACTCTGTTTTCCAAATTCCTTCAGTGAGGATGAAGTCCACTCCAGGCCAGTTCAGATCTTCTGTCTCATATCCAGTCTCACTCTGACACCCTTTCTGCTTGAGTCAGCCTTGCCTGAGGGACTTGCAGGCAATTCAGAGAAGGTGGATTTTTTTTTTTTCTTCAGGCTATTTACTAATTTTGAGTCCCTTTGTCTTCTAATGTGTTGTGTCAGGCAGGGAAGAAATAGAAAATGTCAAAAGTCTTTTAAAATTCACTGGTGATTACAAATAGCTCTCCGTGGTCCAGGATGTCCTCAAGTGCCTGTGAAGCTCTACTGGGCAGGTTCCAGTGCTGGCTCCGGTCCTGAGCCCTGCATTCTGTGGTCTTGCCTGTGGGACAGTTACTCCTGGCCAATAGCCTCCAGTTTGGAAAAGTGGCAGGATGGGACAAGTCAGCTTGCCTCTCTTTAGTGCCATCTCCTTAACCCACAGGGAAAATCACTTTTTTTTTTGCCTTGCCAAATGATGGGGCTGTTGTCCCAAACTGGGCCTCCTCCCACTTGATTGTATTTATTTTCCCTGTTAATCACTCTCCCACAACCTTTTTCGTTTACTCAGTCAGGCACACAAGCCTGGTGGGGCATCCAAAACCTCAGCAGATGCTCACTGAGGAACGAGATGCCCAGCCCCCACTGTCTGTCAGAAGTAGACCCTTCTTTTACCAAACAGGCCTCTGCAGGGAACACCCCTACCCCGATTCTCACAGAGGAGGGTACAAAAGACACAAGCACTGTCTTTTGAGGCCAGTTGCTCACTTTTTTGAATACTTCCTTTTGAAATTCTTTTTCTATTCCTTTAATCCTGTAAGCTGATGGTGTGTGACAGTGGCCAATTTGTCATTTCTCAAGTTCTGAAGGAGATTCATGTCGTCTTGTGTTGCTCCTTGTGGAACCTGGGAGCATTTGACCACCATCGTCTTCAGCTTCAGTCCTTTAACTTGAAGCCAGAGGCGCCTGGTAGTTCTAGCTAGCACCCTAGTACAGAGTCCTCACAGGAGCTCCGGGAGGCATCTTCACTTTCTGAGGGAGGAAAGTTAGACTAACAGAGATTAAGTTACTTGTCCAAAGTTTCACAGATAGAAAATGGGAAGACCATGATTCAGATTCTGTCCAAACAGCATATTTGTTTATTGTCTACACACCATCCTGCTGTAGTCTTGACTGTCCCTGGTAGAGGCTAAGCATCTTTATTCTCAACACCAGCTGAATGCCAGTGCATTGAATTAGTAGATTTTTTTTCTTTTCTTTCTTTTTTTTTTATGGGCAGCTTCCTTAGGGAAACATATCAGTTATCTGTGGTTCGTGATATAAACATTCTAGCAAGGATGAATATATTTTCTCATTTTACCCATTTATTTTTCACACATACCTTCCTTATTAATGATTCATCCAGTCTCAAACTGCTAATGCTGATGTGAATGGTGGGTTATGCCAGAAATCATATCTTAAAGCTTCAGTTATTTGAAAATGTGATTACACCCGGAGCTTTTGTATATGTATATGATTGCATTTGCAGATGCATTGAAAATTTCCCCATATGCTAATTTGTTTTCTTCTTAGTTATAGGGATGCAGAAAAGAATTTCCACAATATCTCTAACAGATGCTCCTATGCAGACCATTCCAACAAAGAAGAAATTGAAGATGTCTCAGGAATTCTCCAGTGCACTGCTAATGTACTCGGTATATATTAACTACGTATTTATATGGTTGCTAGAGAATGAAAGAGGGGAAAAGTAAAGGTGCAAGTGTTTCATTTTTTTGTTATGAGAGGTTTGGAGGCTATGGCAAATTGAGACCAAGTCTTTGTGTTTATGTGACTTGAACACTCCCCAAGAGGTCTGAGTAGAAATTGCATTTGTGCTGTTTATTGGAAATTGAAAAAAACATTATAAAAATACATTCCAGGGAAACTTTTCTAAATATTCTTATGTTAATATTATTGACTTCATTTACTCCATATTTTTCTAGATCTTACCCTTAGCTGATATGGTGGGATATTCCTTTCTTTCCAAAACCCATAATCTATTATTTCTGGTATTAATACTATTATACTTGTTTCTGGGAGGCTCTGCTTGGAGCTATAGGTGGCTCACATGTACTCATAGTGGACTCTGCAACTTGGGGGCAGTGAGGCATGGCATCTCCTGAGGTCTCTGTCCCTTTCTTGGAGTGGGGTAGCTGTCCATCTTGAAAATACAAGTGTGCCAGAGGGGCTATTTTCAGATGCTCCCAAATTGCTAAGGGGTACAATAATGAATCATGTGGCCTCGAGATACCATAATTGAATTGTTTTACTATGACATCCATGGTGTGCTAGAGCTACATTATATTATATGCAAAGTAGATGCCACAGTGGGAATGTTCTCTGCTCTAATGTCTTATTTAGACATTAGGATGTTTTTAATGAAAAATGCACTTTTCAGGATTTTTCTTATAATCTTCCTTTTCCTCCATTATGACTCAGACAGGATAGAATGCTGGGGGAGGGTGAGAGCACTAAGTCTTAGTGAGCGACTCCATGCATAGTACTTTCAGAGTCAAAAGACAGAACCTGGGCAAAATGACCTGCTGGGTTTTCTGTCCCTTTAGGACAGTTGCTTGCCTGGGGGATATATGAGTCTCTTCTACAGATTCCAGGTGCCCTCAACCCCTGAGTCTAATAGATATTTATTTTATTTTTTTAAAAAATTATTTACTTTTCTTACAATGTTTGCCTTCTTTTCTAGGTGTAGTCCCCCGTAGATTTTCCACCACCAATTCATCTGTGCACCATCACCATAGTCCCTTGTGCTCTTCCCATCCTGCTTAAATCCCAAACCCTCCCATTTCCCTGCAGAATGTCTTTTTTGTAGTTGTGTGTTTATTTTTTGTTTTGTTTCTTTATTATTCTTTATTATTTTTTCCCTTGATTCCCTATATTCCTCCTGTAAGTGAGACCATATGGTATTTTTCTTTTTCCTTCTGACTTATTTCATTGAACATAATCCCTTCAAAGTTCCATCCATGTTTCTGCGAATGACACTAGTTTATCGTTTAGAATAATATTCCATTGTGTATATATATATATGTTTTTTTTTTTTCTTAAACCAGTAGTCTATTTTTGGGCATTTGGGTTCATTCCAAGTCTTACCAATTTAAATAATGCTGTGATAAACATAGGCAGGCGTGTATTTTTTTGAATTAATGTTTTTGTGTCCTTTGGGTAAATCTCTAGGAGGGGTATTTCTGGGTCATGTGGTAGCTCCATTTTCAGTAGACTGAGGAACTTCCATACAGCTTTCCATAGAAGTTGGACCAGTTTGTATTTCTACCAGCAGTGTAGGAGAGTTTGTTTTTCTCCAAATCCTTGCCAACATTTGTAGTTGCTAGTTCTTTTAATATGTGCCATTCTTACTGGTGTCACATGGTACCTCATGGTGGTTTTAATTTGAATTTCCCTGATTATGAGGGATGTTGAATATTTTTTCATATGCCTGTTGGCCATTTGCACTTCCTCTTTCGAGAAGTGTCTTTTGAGTTCTTCTGCAATTTTTTGACTAGATTGTTTACTTTGTTTTTCTTGAGTTGTGTGAGTTCTTTGTAGAGCTTTGTGATCAGTCCCTTATCAGTTGTATGGAGTGCAAAAATTTTTTCCCAGCCAGTGGGATGTCTCTTTGTTTTGGGTAATGTTTCTTTTGCTGTACAGAAGTTCTTTAATTTGATATAGCCCCAGATGTTTATCTTTCCCTTCACTTTCTTTGCTTTAGGTGATGTGTCTTTAAAGATATTGCTTAGATATATGTTGGGTAGTGTTTTGCCTATATTTTTTTCTATATGTTTTATGGTTTCAGGTCTTATGTTTAATTCTTTCATCCATTTTGAGTTTTCTGTGCATAGTGAGAGGTATTAGTCTAGCTTCAATCTTTTGCAAGTAGCAGTCCCGTTTCCACAGCACCATTATTGAACAAAGTGTCTTTGTTCAATTGTATATTTTTTGCTCCTTTGCCAAATATTAGTTGTCCATAAATATGTGGGTTTATTTCTGGGTTTTCTATTCAATTCCATTGGTCTGTGTGTCTGTTTTTGTTCCAGTACTGGGCAGTTTTAATTATTTTGGCTATTTGACACACAACCAACTGGGAGAAAATTTTTGTATACAACACTACTATCACAAAGATCTACAAAGAGCTAATGAGGCTCAACAAAAGCAAAGTAAACAATCCAGTCAAAAAATGGGCAGAAGAGCTCAAAAGACATTTCTCCAAAGAGGAAATGCAAATGGCCAACAAGCATATGAAAAATGGTCATCATCTCTTATAATCAGAGAAGTGCAAATCAAATCCACTATGAGATACCACCTCACACCAGTGAGAATGGAACATATAAAAAAAATTTAGCAACAACACATGTTGGTGAGGATGTGGAGAAAAAGGAACTCTCCTACATTGCTGGTGAAATGCAACTGGTCCAACCACTATGGAAAGTAGTGTGGAGGTTCCTCAAACTACTGAATTTGGAACTCCCATATGATCCAGCAATCTCACTCCTAGGAATTTTCCCAAAGGACACAAAAACACTGATTCAAAAGGATACCTGCACACCTATGTTTATCGCAGAACTTTTCACTATAGGCTAGCTATGGAAACAACCCAAATGCCCAAAAATAGATGACTGGATCAAGAGGATGTGGTATTGTAGGGTCAGAGAACAATCAGGTCTTTCCACCCACCCACCACTGTGATGATGGGCACCTGTGGTGCTACGAGCATTCTAGGGTGGGCATGCTCAAGTGAGCACACCTGAGTTTGACATGGATTTAAATGGGTGGCGTCATGAGGACGCCAGGACCAACAGGGCCGACCGACAGTACTGACGAGCAGCAGCAGTAGAAAGCAGCCAGGAGGGTGAGATGCGCCAGGGGCAGGCCTCCCAGCCCCATGCCTGGCACCCATGCCTGCCATGTACCTGGCCACCTCTACTAATAAAAGTATGAAAAGGCACCGAGGGCTTCAAGACTCTTGTTCCTCAACCCATCTGCTAAGAACCATCCCGAACCTGCCCAGAGTGCTACCCCCTTCCTGGCCGCTACAGGTATATACACAGCAATCAAAAATATAAACTCATGCAATTCACAGCAAAATGGATGGAGCTAGAAGGGATTATGCTGAGTGAAATAAATCAGAAAGAAAAGGAAAAATATCAGATGGTGTCACTTATAGGAGGAATGTAGAGGAAACAAACATGGGACTAAGAGGAAAAAAATCTAGGTTAGGCAATTTGAATTGGTAGCCATAAGATGATGCTGTTGGCTCAGCACAGCTTAGTTGACCTTCACAAGTAGCCATGAGATGCAGATTAAAGTCATGATTGAAAAGAGCAGTAAGCAGCACTACCTGGTAGTATTTGGGAAAGAGTGTTTTAAATCGAGTGCTTGTAATTTAGAAGGTGACTATTGGTAGGGTTTGGTTTTCCATCAATATGAAATCGTTCTAAAAAAGAAATATTAGGTCTGGTTTTCCCCCTGTAAGGAGGTACATTTAATAATAATAAGCACAGTTTATGTAATAAGCACCATTTAGCAAAATTTAAATTTCTGAAGGTTAAAAATAAACACCTGCCCCTTCTTGACTACATGCTGCCACAGATTCACAGCAGGTGATTATGTGTTGCAAATTAGCTGTTCTCTTTTGAATTATTACCTCTCAGTGTTTTGAAAATGAGACTCTCTAAAGACAATTTCTGGTCATTGTCAAGACATAAAGAAAATTATTTATATTGAGTTAATGTTAGTTTACAACACTGTGTTAGGGGTATAGGATCACACCTCTTCAGAGGTATGTCATCATACCATCCCTACAACCAAAGAATGAATAGTCCACCAGCATCATCTGTTAGGCCCCTTCACCCTTAGTGTCTCCCACCCCACCCCAGCCTCAATTCATAGTCATATTTCAAGGGTTTATTCTTTTTTTTTTTTTTTTTGTCTATTCCTCTGTTTTTTTTTGTTTTTGTTTTTTAATTCTGTATGTGTGAAGTCATAGGGTATCCATCTTTCTCCTTCTGATTTATTTTGCTTAGAAAATCCCAGTTACATTTTGTGATTGGTAATTTTTTTTAATATAACTGAGTAGTATTCCATTGTGTGTGTATATATATATATATATATATATATCACATCTTCCTAACTCATTCATCTGTTGCTGGGCATTTAGGCTATTTCCATTACGTGAAAGTAGTACTGCAGTGAACATAGGAGTGCAGCTATCCCTTCAAATTAATATTTTGGCATTCTTTAGGAGTGAAATTGCTGGATCATATGGTAGATTTATTTTTAATATTTTGAGAAATCTCCATATTGTTTTCCATAGGTACTGGACCAATATACATTTCCACCAACAGTGTTCCTTTTTCTCCATATTCTTGCCAGCATTTGTTGTTTCTGGTATTTTTAATGTGGGCCATTCTCACAGGTGTGAAGTGGTATCTTCATGGAGTGTTTGTCTATTTTCTTCTATGTCTTTTATGGTGAAAACTTTGTTGTCGTTTTTTAAGATTTATTTATTTATTTATGCATACAAGAACTAGGGTTTAGGCCAGAAGTGTGGGGAGTGATAAAATTCATCAGAGAGAGAGTAGGGAGCAGAACAGGAGGATCTACTGAAATATACTGCTGAGGGGATCAATGGATGAGACAGGAGAGGTCTGCTGATCCATGTGGGTCACCTCCCTGGCTAGGGCTTGAATTCATGCTACAGTGGCAGGTGATAGCTTGATAATGCTGTCCCTATGCCACCAGGGGGGTCCTGAAAATTCTGTTTTTAACCATAAACACTGAACTATGCTACCCTTGATTGCTTAATTCATCTCCCCCTACCCCTGTTTTAATTCTTCTGTGCATTAATTTGTAAGAATGCAGGAACCGATCAACTCATTGGACAGAAAAATATCATGCAAGAAAGGAATCCTCACCCTTTTTTTTTTCTTAAACTGGGAGGATTTGGTATGGAGAAATAGTTTCAGCCAGGTTAAGAGAATCCTTTTCTGTGCATGCCAGAGGGCAGTTTTCTAATTCTGTAATTTATATTTATAGTTTAAATTGTCACCTTTGGGGAATGTGGTTAGAATATGGTGGATTTGGGTTGGGGAATACATAATTCTCTTACCTTTTTAATCTTAACTTCTTAAGGTAGAGAATGGAAATGTATTTGTTCATTCATTTGTATATTATTTACATAACACATATCAGAAAGTGATTGAAAGTCATTGGTCAGAAAATGTGATCAGAGTTATTAGCACATTTTTCCTCCTTTCAAAATAACCACATATGTCAATTTAATATAAACTCCTCTATGTAGTTTGGTCATTTACTGACTCTTCAGCTTGAAGAGATTTTAGCAGCTGGCATGGGGGCATCAGATGGAGTGAACACTTTTGCAGAAGACCAATTATGACCCATTGCATCTTGTTCTGTTACCTCTTTCTGGGACATCCTGGAAGCATAACCTCCTTTCAGAGTGGTCTGTATGCCTTTGGCCATGGAAAAGAACTATTTTCTATATATCAACATTTTTTGCCATTTTTTCCTTTTGTTGGCTTAGAAACTGATTATTGCTATTTTCTGTCTCATTTTTCACAAAGCAGGGGTATAAAATACAAATTGCTCCTGGTCATCTACCTAACCTACTTTGGTGCTCTTTATACTGTTATAAGTAGGGCTTCAAAAGGAAGACATTTGTGAACAGTCCTTGCCCTTCTGGTGGCTTATGATGTTACTTTTACTGCTCTATGTGACATGTGTCTTTTGCATACCAAAGTGAACTTCTAGTTTAGTTGTCATGAAAATGTAAACCTTTTTCTGGTCATAATCAGCAACAACCATTTTAAGCTTTAGTACAGATATATTTACACACTTATGAGATGCGCTCTTGAGCACTTCCTTGGAAGCTGTATGGTGGAATGGTACAATGAAGCATCTCTGATAACATAAGGCATTAATGCTTTCATACCATATGTATTATAAAGTGTTGCTTTCTGAGTCTGATGCTACATGTATTTTGATCATGTTGCGGGGGGCAGAGTAAAAGTAGGGAGAGTCAAGGCAGAAGGATGATAAATTTCATAGTTCCCTGTACTATAATATAATTGCAAATAAATTAGGGTTATGGCTATTTGCATTTTAACAAGCTTTAATACTGTTACAGGGGTTGTGGGTGTTTTCAGTTACAGTGTTTCCTGAGCTGTAAAGTGGGGAGATGATGTAGGAAAAAGTCTTTCCATAGTAGGGCAGAGATCAGACAGAAATGAGAGTTCTTGGTACTTCGTTTACGGATGATTCATAGCAGACTAAGAGTTGCTATTTTAATAAGCACCAATTATTTACACTTAGAAATATTAATGAAGCATGATTTTGTCCTGCCTCGGTAAGTGTGCTTTCTCTTTAAACAATTGGGAAGGAGAGGGATTGTGAAAGAATACTCATTTAAGTTTTCTCTTTTTAAAGCTTCTGTCAAACTGTGCTTTTATCTTTTTTGAAAACATAGCACATTAAAGTTTAAATCAGAGTAGTGCCATAGGAGTATTTTTTGGGAGAGAGCTGGTTAAGGGAATAGAGGAAATGATCTTTGGGGTTTATACCTCACCATATATCTCACCATATATTTTTTTTTAGCTGGTATCAGGGATTCAGAAATACTGTGAAGTCAGAGTTCTTTATAAAATATCAGATTACAGAATTGTTAGCTGGTATAGAGGTTTTTGTTATTGTTTGTTTTTATAAATAAAAACCTGTTGCTTATATATTAGCTTGTATGTTGTTTTGGTTACATGATTTGGAATGTGTCTATAGGAACTTTTTAATTGTTTTTTTTATTTATTAATTATACTTGACATTGTTTTTTTTTATTTATTAGTTATATTTGACATCATTTGTAGTCCCCAGGGGGTACCCACCACCATTTCACCCGTGCACCATCACCTCAGTCCCTTGTGCA
>JAGFMF010011410.1:309804-323378 GCA_019455555.1 Galemys pyrenaicus | reverse complement strand
CACTGAGTATAATTCCTTCTAGTTCCATCCATGTTTTTATAAATGTCCCTAGTTTCTCATTTCTGATTGCTGAATAATATTCCATTGTGTATATGTACCCCATCTTCTTGATCCTGTCACCTACTTTTGGGCTTTTGGAAGGCCATATGGAGGTTCCTGAGTCTACTAGAAATGTAACTACCATATGATCTGGCAATCCCGCTCCTAGGAATCTACCCAAAGGACACAAAAACACTGATCGAAAAGAGCACCTGTACTCCTATGTTTATCGCAGCACTATTTGTAATTGGAAACTTTTAATTGTTAATAAAACTAAAGAATTTTTAGCTTTACCTAGGTTTAATATTACCTGGAAATTTCTTAGAATAACTAATGGCAAGCCATACATTTTTTTAGTGAATTGGAATCTGTTTAACATATTTAACATCTTGGAAAACTAGTTGATGCTATGTTATCGTATAATATTAATTGATGAATTAAGAATTGTAGCAATAAAATAGTCTGCCAACATAGTTCTTCTTACTATGACTTGGTAGCTTAACAATTTCTCCTTCATTTAAAGTAAATATTTTCAGCATTTTAGAAGGATGAGTGGGAGCTATGTGGTTGGAAGGTAATTAATTTAACCCTGCTATTATAATGTGGTGGTTCTGAGTGAAGACCAGAGACTAGTCTACCTGGGCTGTAGATGTACCTTATCTGTTCATCTTCTTAATTGCTCAATTCCAGTGTGTATAGTTGTTTCAGAATTGTTAATTCATACACCCATGGGAAAGAATTTTTCAACTAGAGTACAGTGCTGAGGTATAGAGTTGAAGTATGGAGTTGTAGATAGAGTTTTATAGACCCCACTTATGCCAGGGTTACTTACATCAGCTTCTTTCTACTCCTGCATCTTCAGTGAAGTTTTCTCATACATTGTAATACAATTATGTTCTTTTAGAACATTCTTCATTCCATCCTGGGATCCTTGACTTCTTCATATAATATTAATATAAATATAAATGTAAATATATGTGTGAATATATGTATGTTTAAACTTTGCATATGTTAAGCTTCCCTTCTTGGGCTATAAAATGCTGTGGGTGTTCATAACTACATTGCAGCATGTATCCACCATTGTAATATCATCCCCAATACTTTCACTGCCCTAAAATAAATCCTATGTGTTTCAGCCACTGAGACTTCCCTCCTCCCCAAATTATCCCTTGGAAGTACTGATCTACTTCATGATTTTGCATTTTCCAGAGTGTCATATAAATTCAGCCCTGCAGTATGCAACCTTTCCACATTGGCTTCATTGAAATTGAGATGTGCATTTAAGATTAATTCATGCCTTTGTGTAACTTGATAGCTCATTTCTCTCCCACCCCCTTTTTTTTTTCTAAGCAGTATCCATTCATATATGGAAGGCCATCTTAGTTGTTTACATTTTTGGTAATTATGAATAAACCTGCTATAAACATTGACTTGGTATACTTACTCAGATGTTAAATACTTAGATGTGTGATGCTTCCCTTTCTTTAACTTTACCAGAAACTTCCAGTGTGGCTGTACCATTTGTTCCTCCTCCTTTCCAAAATTTGCTATTGTTGGTTATTTTATTTTAGTCATGCTAATAGATTTGCTTTTCCCCCTGACATTTTAATAACAAAAGCAGCACCTGCTGTCTCCTTACAATTTCAACATATGTGAACTATAATTAAGAGTTTTGTTTTCCTGTTTTGTCATACTAATGTTTTTCTAAGATTTTGTGGCTGAATTTAGAAACTTCTTAAAACATTCTTAGTCATTGTCCATGGTACTGCGAGGTACAGTCCTCTTCGCTTTGATAAAAATAAACCCCTGGAGATGACTTAGCCAGCGTAATAAAAATCCGTTAGGAATTCAGGTGTGACTTTGAGATAATATTACTTGTGATCCTATTTGTTGAAGATTTTTGAAATATAAGATTCTCACAAGCAATCTTAATTAAAATGCTTATGTTTCTGAGTCCTCATCTTGCCGTGCCAGTGAATTTAACTCCAACCTCATTCTCATAAGCAGGTTTCTCAAATCTCTTTAACACATCTCTTGTTGTTCTTTTCTCAGAAGTCAGTGTCTATTTAATGTTTGTGAAATTCTTAATGTGGGAAAAATTTCTCTGTGACTTAGAGCATAAGAAATAGAAGCACAGGTTGTTCAGGGGCTGAAACGGGTCACACCTTTAGTTCAGGGGAATGCAGGATGGTGAAACTCTGACACAAGAATCTGCTACACCATGTATTGACCCCTCAACTCCGTCTATTCCAAAAGAGCAGTAATTATTATTTTTCTCTGAGTTAGACAGAAGTTTATTATTAACTGCTATCTCTGTTTATTGGTATAGCAGCGAGAAAATTCATAGTAATTTAGCAGACTTGCTTTATTGGTCTAAAAAATATTTTTGTTTGTTTCTTTCAAATATTTTAGTTCAGATGAAAATACCACTCCCTGTCTCCCACCCCCCCACCACAGATTTTCCTTTTTGTTTGATCATTCTTATTCACTAAATTAATGTATTAACTGCAGTTCTAATTTTTTGGTGCATTGTTATTTCTATGTTTTCACTGCTTTTTGTTATACAATTTTTAGAACTCAACTCTAACTTTTAATAAGTGCTATTTAATTATTCTGGCATTTAATGAAAATTTCAGGTAAGATTAGTGCTAAATTCAAACATCCTAATTTCTATGTTTGTTGAGTCGTTAATTTATTAACCTTGAGTTCAGATCTTCAGTCAGATTTTTACAGCATTTTAAAAAAGATTTATTTACTTATTTTTTCCCCATCAACATTCATAATGTTATTACTGTGTATGTGTCTGTTTGAGTGGGAGAATATAAAATGTGAAGTTCCTGGAAGAGTATTGATGAGGTGATAAATATTTGAAGACCACTGCCCAGAATCAGGAACTACAAGCACCAATATCAGTGTTCTGGGTTCATCTCTTCACTTTTCTGGTCTGGCCATAGGAAGAGCCATCCTACTCTTAGGAAATGTTGTTCTTGAGTTGCTAAAGAAGCACAGATACAAAGAATGCCAATCCCAGTCGTGTCCTTAGTAGTTCACCCATTATCTGGAACAACAAAACAAGCTCTTGTTCCATAAAGATTTATTTACTTATGCATGTAAGAACTGGGCTGCAGACTAGAGGTGTGTGTGTGTTGGGAGGGGTGGGGGTGAGGGGACTCATCAGAGACAGAGTGGGGCACAGAACAGGCAGACTGAAATACTCTGCTGAGGGGAGCAGCGGGCGAGTCAGGGGAGGTCTGCTGTACCGTGTGGGTCCCCTCCCTGGCCAGGTATCAAATTTGTGTTACAGCGGCTGCTGATGGCTTCATAGTGCTGCAACGTAACCCCTTGTATCACAAGGGAGGCCCATTTTGCAGCATTTCTGTTGCAATTTATTTAAATTAATTTGGTGAGTAATTTCCCGAGTCACAATAAAGATGTTATTCAAATTAAGAGTTTTTATATATGATAAATTCCCTTAATTATCTGTTAGTTTATTTTTCAAAAGCAAAAATATCAATCTCTTCATTAATTTTCAAAAATATGCTCTGTTAAAATTACCATATGTTTTATTATCTATGTGGGGAAAAATGGGCAATTTTGTACTATGAGTGGGTGACATTTTGTACACATTTTGGTGTTCTCTTTATGTGACTTATAGTGGCAGGTAGTTAAAATAAGATGAAATGCCTTTTAAATCTAGTATGACAGCCTGAACTTCCAATCCCTGAAATATACTTTTTTATTTCTAGTATTTTTGTTTTTACCAAGTCTGATCTTCCTCTTAAGATGAGCAATGGAAATTTTTCCTATGTGAAGAAAGAGAATGTAGATTTGGAAGGAAACTTGCCCTGTGATAAATGAAGTTCCTTTTAGCCTTTGTGGTAGCTTTTGGAATTAGTTAGCACTGTTATGTCTTGGACTCTGTTGGAAGATAGAGAGTGGTTGGGGCTGGGAAGGTTTGAGCTTTTCTGCTCATATAGAAGACGGGAATTAAGCCCTCCCTGGTGGTATAGGCATGAAAGTCTCGGTGCTATCAAGCTATAGCTAGGCACTGATGCCAGCCACTGTGGCATGAGTTCAATCCCCAGCCAGGGAGGTGACCCACATGGCACAGCAAACCTCTCCTACTCACCCTCTGCTCCCCTCAGCAGTGTATTTCAGTAGATTCACTTGTTCTGCTCCTCACTCTGTCTCTAGTGAGTTCTCTCATCCCTGCACCCCCACACCACTGGCCTATACACCAGTTCTTGTATGTATAAATAAATAAAATAAATCTTATTTTCATTTTTGAAAATAAATAAAAGAAGATAAGGTTTTGAAGAACTAGCTGTGTCCCACAAAAGCAATGAACCACTAATGTGAGGGAGAACCTCATTTGAAATAAGGGACCTGCTGGTGATGGATGTTAGAAGAAACTAAATGCACCAATATGGGTCAGTGGAAGAGAAAACAGAAGTGGTTTTCCCAAGCAAGACTCCTGAAGTAACTTCTAACTTATACTGGTCAGGATGGAACATTATCCAGAACTAGACAACGGCTAAGGAAAGAAGAAAATCCAACTCTGAAAATATCAGTTCTAACTTATGAATGCATGCTTTTGCCCTTCCTGGGGAGGATATGATTTGCATTGTTGATTTGAACCCTGATCTTGGAAGTGATTCTCTCCAGATTCTGAATCATTGAATTCCACTGGTAATCATATAGTAGGATCATCTGGAGACAAAAAAAAAAAAAAAAGCCTGTATGTATTTTGATTCTGGAATTTGCATGATTAAAATTAATATCCCCAGATAATTCTAGTGTGTAGCTATAACCTGACACTTAGTGTCAAGGTGAACCCTGCTCTTGACTTAAAAGTAGTTTCATTATTTTAGAATTTGGTGCCAAATTACTATGACTGCTGCCTGTGCAGGTTGTTCACATTTTCTTCTGTTTCTGAACAAGAGGGTGTATCTATTGCTGGGTCAGTCCTGCCGTTTCTTTGTCCTAAGTTAATAACTTTTCACAGATGTATGTGGTAGGGTCAGAATGCCATCTTAGTAATATTTTTCATTCCAAATATAACTAGGATCAGAAATCCTATTAATCATCAGTGAATAAATTTAGCCTGGGGATAGAAAGTGGGCAACAGTGTGCTGGTTGAGTCTGCATGGGTGAAGGGAAGTCTCTACATACCCTTCAGCTTTCACACAGAACTATCATTTCAGCTTTTTACAAATGAGAGGTCAAGAGGGATTTCAGCCAGAGAACAAGGAGAACAGTGACAAATGAACCTGATTTTTGAGACTCACTCCACTGTTTAGTGCCTTGACAAATTTTTGCTGAAATGATCTCTAATTGCCATCATTTTTCTGTTTTTACTGTTTCTCCTGATTCTTTGTACTTCTTAAGGTCTTTCAGTTTTTCATTCCCATTTAGTATTAGTTTAGTATTTAGATGTTCATATTTTCCTCTTTTTTGGTTTGTTTGCATAGCCTTTCTGTTTTTCAATATCTTCATTTTTATAAAAAGTAGCAGTGCCAATCTGTGTAACATTTAAAAGTTTGCTTCTCTTAATTTAATATTGTTTTACTTTCATGCCATATTTGAGCTTAATATTTTAATGACAAATTTAGTATCAACAGATGCTTAAGTTGTAAATCTACAAACATTCTTTAGTTTCAAGTTCTAAGTGGCATTTGGGGTTTTAGCTGGGCTAAGGCATATTGCAGTATTATCTTCAAGAAAGGGTTTATTAATCCAGAGCTGTGTATGTAGAATTCTTGTCCTGTTAAAGAGATAGCTTTCAAGTGTTTTGTTCTATCAATACAGATATTTGAGTTATTTTTAAACATTGTTTATTTTGATATGGAACTTGATAAAAGTTTTGGTTTCCCCTTTCAAGAAGGAGACAGTGATGCTGTGTCACTGTATTTTGGGCTGCATGAGGTGCCAGCTGGTAGTCATCCACTCCACAAACAGTGGCCAGCTGCCTTCTATGAGCCAGCCTGTAGGAGCCTCAGGGAGCTGCAGTAGATGAGAGGGACATAATCTCTGCTCTCCTGACACTGTCATCTGCAAGCTCATAGGAAGGCCATGACAAAGAGAACGTCTCTATGTAATGGCCAGAAGAGAAGCCTGCTCACATGGCCCTAGAGAAAGAGCTGCCCCAGTGACTGTACCAGTGGCAAAGAATTTGAGATAAAACCCTTGTAATATGGTCTTGGGGAGGACCTTGTCAGAAAACAAAAATCCACAAGTCAAATGCATCCTTAAACTTTCTATTGCCATTTTTCCCTCCCTGTATTTCCCTCCACATCCACATACCCACCTTTATGTATAAGTAACCTCTATACACACACATATGTACATGCACACATACACTTATCAGTTATATAGATTTTACTATTTATAAAAAGCTTTCATGTGTATTATTTTATAACTTGTAAAACTCAGTAGTTAACTGTAATCATCTAATTTTGCAGATGAAATGAGACCCAGATTGTGATTAATCCAACATCACCTAGCAAATAAATGATTGCTACTGAGTTTGTATGTAGCTTTTCCAGCTTTAGAAAAGGAGTCCAATTCATTTTATCATGTCTGCTTTTTCTTCTTCTGAAAATTAATGGTAGTTATATTTTCCATGTTAAATAACCATCCATGCTTAAGAATGTATGTATTATATTTCTTTATATATATTAAACTATTATTAAATATTATTATTAAATATCAAATATTAAACTATTGTACATATATATAACTACACTGTATTATACTCTATATTCAGTCAGGTCCTTGAAATGTTTTAAAGTAAAACATTTAAGAAACATTGGTTGACAACACTGTGTGAGATCAGATGTATGTTATCACACGGCAAAGTAACCCCAGCCATCTCCTGGAGTTGTAAGATATTTTATAAATAACTTTTGCTAATTATGATTCTGGCTGTGGAGGTATTTTCCTAGTTCCAGTTGGGAGATAGGAAAAAAAAGATGCAGGGAGCAAGGATTTTGAGCGGATTAAAAATGGAAAGAACCCAGCTCACACTGTCATTGTGCAGTATTTCTTGATGCATTTCTTAATAGCCTGCATGGTTTTCTCTTCCACTTGATGTGGCTACCTAGTGCCCAGTACCATGTTCAGTCCTTTGTAACTACAGCAGCCAGGCAGCATGCCTGAAAGGTTCAGTATCTAAGAAATAGTACTTGAAAGACAAAGATTGAGGAACTGATCTTGAGGAAGTAAAATTGAAGACACAGGACAAACAAGCGCAATGAGTATTCCTGTATTGGAACCTGGAGTGGCAAAAGAGTGCTTATAAAGGACAGGATAATTGGGATATTAATAGGATAATATAGGCAAATTTGAGTATTAGGATGATTTGAGTATTTTGATACGTATAATTTGAGTATAATTTGATATATATAAATTGAGTAAAATATATATATTTGATATATATAATTTGATAATTTGAATATTTTGAGTATCAAATTATATATATATGTAATTTGAATATTAAAATAATCGGCAAAATTTGAACATGAACCGTGGGTTAGATAATGATATTGAGCTACTGTAAATTTCCTTGCCTTCATAGTTGTACTATGGTGAAGTAAGGGAATTTCCTGGTCCCAAGAAATACACTCTGAAGTATATAATGATAAAGGGACATGATACCTACCACTCACTCTCAGATGTGTATATGTGTGAGAGAGAAAGACAGAGAGACAGAGACAGAGACAGAGACAGAGCACACACACACACACACATAAAGGAAAATAAGGTAGGAAAAAGATAGGGTCAGTATATTAACAAATCAGTGAATCTTGATAATAGCATGTGATAGTACTGTCCTTGCAACTTTCCTTTAAGTTACAAGTTATGTCAAAATAAAGATTTTCTAAAAACTGAATACAGTTATACATTATTTTTCCCCATTTATTTATTTATTACATCTTTTTTTTTTTTTTTTTACAGTATTTGCTTTCTTTCCTCAGGTGTAGTCCCCAAAGAATTTCTATCACCAATTCACCCTTGTGCCATTACCATAGTCCTTTATGCTCTTCCCTCCCTCATTTTGATCCCTCTCTTATCTCTCCTCTGCAGAATGTCTCTGATTTATAGTTGTCTGTTTTGTAGTGTTGTGTTTTTTATTCTGTTTTTCTCTTAATGCCTTATTTGGGTTCCCTATATCCCTTCTTTATGTGAAACCATCCAATATTTTTCTTTTTCCTTCTGACATGTTTTATTGAGTATAATCCCTTCTAGCTCCATCCAGGTTACTGTGAATGGCATTAGTTTTTCTTTTTTGATTGCTGAATAGTATTCCATTGTATATATATAACACACCTTGTTGATCCAGTCATCTACTTTTGAGCATTTGGGTTATTTCCAAGTCTTACCTATTATAAATAGTGCTGCAACAAACATAGGAGAACAGGTATTCTTTTAAATTAGTGTTTTTGTGTCCTTTGGATAGATCCCTGGTAGTGGAATTGCTGGGTCATATGGTAGCTCCATTTTTAGTAGTCTGAGGAACCTCCAGCAACTTTTCATAGTGGTTGGACCAGTTTGCATTTCTTTATATTTTTTTAAAGATAGATTTATTTATGCATATAAGAACTGGGGTACAGGCCAGAGGTATGGGGGATAAGAGGACTCACCAGAGACAGAGACACCAGGACTCAACAGAATAGGCAGATTAACTGAAGTACACTGAGGAGGGAAGCAGCAGGCGAGGCAGGAGAGATCTGCTGTGCCATGTGGGTCACCTCCCTGGCCTGGGATTGAATTTGTGCTGCATCAGCTGTGGATTCTTCATAGTGTGGTGCTTAACACGTTGTGCCACCAGGGAGGCCCCAATTTGCATTTCTACCAGCAGCGTAAGAGAGTTCCTTTTTCACCATATCCTCACCAACATTTGCTGAATAAAATTCTGCTTTAAATAGGTAAGTCTGAAAGGACTTTATTTTTCTGCTTGACTTTAGCCTCAATTGAAAAAAAAAAATAACCCAAACCAAATTAAAATAACAAACATAAGTGAGTTTAAGAGCTTGTTTTCTATTTTTATACTTAAGTGTATTTTGTTTTTCCTAATATTACTGTAAATATTTCCTAAAAACACCAAAGTCCATATAATCAGTTCCAGATTAGTGATCAGCTGTGGGGTTTATTTTCCTCAGGTTCTGTAGTGGTTCCTAGAACCTGATTTAGTGATAGGAACCTGAATATAGACCCTATACTGTCTTAATATTGCAGGACAATTGATAACAGATCATTTTATTTTTGTTCACTTAGAAAAATACTGCAGTAGAATGAGAGCTAACAGGTCAGATTAATTTAAAAAAAAAATTAAAGCCACTGACTAGTTTTACTGTTTCAGTTGCCTATTTTCTTGATACCATAGTGACATCTATGCTACAACACAATCCTTCCTCCTGGTAATCTTTCACTCTTATGTCATTTCTGGATGTTCCAAATGCTCTCCCTGATTTCAAAAGCCTCATCAATCATGGATATAATCTCTTCTGTAGGCCCTGTTTTTTTATTGCTTTTCTGACAAATTGTTTTTCACAGTCCGTCATTAGATAATATTGCACGATGCCATAAAGTGTTTCTATCTTTGGTAGTTGTGCTTTCTTCATCTTTATATAGCAGTGTGTACAACTCACATAATGGGAACTTCACCTGATGTGGGACATCAAACTAAGTAGTTATTTCATGTTTAAGTTGTAAATATGAATGTAAAGTGAACAATTTCTAGGTGGTCAAAAACTCTGTGACTATAATTACATACAGTTAAAATTATCATTACTGTCCAGATTTTCATGTGAATAACAAGTTAGAGCATTCGACATATGTTTATATTAACTATTCATTTCTTCTATTTCCAAATAGAAAAAAAATATCATTTTAAAAATTAGTGTTTATATTAAATACACAGCAATGTAGCTCTTTAAAACCTTAATGGTTAAATAGAAATAATGGGGTATAAGGGTGTTACCTTTGATTTCAAACAGGACCATCAGCCGCATCCCTCGCTTCTCTCTCCATCCCTGCACACACTCACATACACACTTTCATGCATGTACCTCACAGACTTAGCAATCCTCATCTTTTGGGGCACACTTTTAAATTTAATTAAATGATGGAATGAACCTAGTTTCTAATAGGAACCAGGAATCTATGTTATAGTGGTGTTCACAGAGCATTGCCCCTGCCTTGACCTTTGTATAAATGTTAGGCAAACAGGAGGTATTTGTGGAAGAGAGTAAATATGTGTTACCACATAGGAGCTCGCCTGTACTTGGCTTCATTTTTGTCTCATTTATCCAAGTCCTGAGTTCTGATGAATGCAACAGGGATGTTAGCAGTAAGCTTTCTGTAGCACATGTATAGCATACAGCAGAATTTAAGTTTATTGGCTCATTGTTTGAAATTTTTCCACCATATGAGATTTGCTTTTAAAACTTGGTTACCATAGTCACAAGGCTAAAAAAAAAAAATACTCCTATCTATTTGCCTTCTAGGGCACCAGGCCAACTGTTTCACTGTTAGTGGAATAGAAAAAACAAACCAGGTTGACCTTTGACATCCTTCTAGAAGCTGGAAAGGAAATAGCAGCTGCATTCTGATAAGGCTTGGGGATGGATTGAGTAGAGAAATGCTAGCATTTTTTCCCCCCACTTTTAATTATAATTCTTTTCTACAGCACACTAAAGTGCTGGGAAGGCAGGCAACATCATTCATTGCATGCAATTTGAGTCCTTACCACTTTGTAATATCTTTTTCCCGTCAAGTACTGGATTTGGTTGACCTTTTGCATAATGCACTTTTTTTTTTTTTTTTGCCTTCAAGTATTAAGAAAGATCTCTCATATAACTTTTGTTTTTTCTAAGAGTTAATAGTGGTGGGGAAGTGATAAAAGTTGATGGGAAGAAGAAGAGCTCCAAATTCAGGCAGTCTTGTTTTATATCTCTTTTTAGGTCAGGTGGCCCAAAGCTTTCCTATGAAGATGTCTGTAAGCACAGAGGACACCTTGGTGCTTTCCTTCCTCCTATTTCTGTATTTTGAATATTCCCTTATTACATATTTTCCCCTCCCTCTCCTCCCTGAGAAGTGAGTGCCCACTACTCGTGCCAGTCCAGTGGAGGCCCTGGGGAGGGAGTGTGAAGGACAAGACAGGCTGGGATGAGCCAGGTGGACTAACAGGGTATTGCAGAGCCAGCCTGGCTTGAGAAATGATCCCTGTTGGTGAGAAGGGGATGAGATTAAAGAGATGAGGAGGGGAAAAATTCTCATGTCTGCAGGACCCAACAGTGCCTCCCATGAGATAACCATGTCTGCCTCAATCTCCTGCCTCACTGCCCCAAATTTAAAGATTTGGATTTTCACTGATAGTCCTGGCTCTGACATTCCTTTCCATGAATGTGTGGTAGGTGTCCTGGTGAGACAATAACAAAGCTTCACTCACTGTTTCCTGGTTGACCTTGAGTGCTTCCATCAGCTGATACTTAATTTTATTTTTCCTCAACTCTTGTCAGTTGATGTGCTAAGTTTGTATACACATGGGTCATCTTTGTTACCAACAGCATCACTTGCTTTGGACTAGACAGTTTAAGAACTCAAAATCAAGGGTTTATCAGTATCCTGTCTATATTTTTGACAATTTCTAATTTGTGCATCCATAAGCCCCCTTGAATTTAAGTGAAATATAAGGAAACCGGAGAATCCATTTATTCAGCCAATACCATGTAGAGGTGCTAGCATTATGTAGGCTCTGAATTACTCAGCAGAGTGCTATGTAGGCTAATGATAAACCATTCTGTTTGCCTCTGCTCCTTGTCAGGCATCTTATTCTGAGTGTTGGCAGGAGACACTATAAATGGGAAATGATCTATCTTGAATACCTCATCTGCTGGTGGCTTCTTACTGTTGGGCTTATGTTTACAATAGTATAATCTATAAAACCTTAAAACCTTCTTATTTTCACTTCAGTAATTTATTCATTTAATAATTTTTAAAGAAAAAATTCAAAACAGCAAGGAAACAACATCAAACAGTAGCTGGTTTAAATGATGCTTTCTGAATATTCTATATATTAACAAAATATGGGCAACAACCAATAGTCCAACTCTAAGGAAATGGTCAGTTAAATGGTGTTAAATCTGTTTACAACAACACTGAGCAGCTGTTTAAGTGAGGACCATTGGAGAGGCATGAGGACTGTCTACGGTTGGGCACAGCCCTGGTTCCCAGGAAGCAGACTCTGAGAGCAGAGTTGTGCTGAGAAGGAATCCTACTGATGGTTCCCACACAATCAGTGACCCAGCCAGGCCAACCATGATAGGTTCAAGGCTTGAGTATTGTCCTTTGTGGCTCACTGCTGTACCTAGTGAGTCATTCCTTATTTTCATGAAAGGTAGAATGTGTTTTCAGCTTATTCATGTTAATAGATTTTCCTGTGAGGAAGTGAAGAAAGTGGACCTGGACAGAAGGAGGGTTGGATGCTATACAGAGGTGCATACAGCAGACGTCTCAGCTGATCCTCATAAATGTCTCCAGTGGGGCACGTAAGCCTCTTTACCTCCAGACTAAACACCTGTGGGTGCAGGCTGCCATGGGAGGAGTAGAACCTTGGCCAGGCCATGTTCTTCCACTAAAGGGGATTCCCTGAGAAAGACTCAGTTGCAAACATCCCAGCATTTATTGGACATGAAATACTTCACAGAAAGAATAAAGCCAAAACACAGTGTTTTGTGTATATTATATACATTTTGAATGCAACTTTATAGAATGTGTGAGTATGTACAAAAATTGGAAACACAAAAAAATGAACGTAGCTGTATTATAAAAGTGAATGCTCATAGCAAATGAGCTTTAGCAAATAAAGTATGAAAGCAAATAATAGTTTCCTTTGCTATAATGGAACAGTTCTGGGGTATAGAGGTGTTCCTGGTCATACCTCGTGATGCATACTCTTCCCAAGGTGATCAAGTTTTCTGCTCTTGGTTAATTTGAAAGGTGCATTGTAAGGTTGGGCTCCTATAACTGATTGACTGAGCAGTTCTGACCTCGTATAGGAATGCAGAACTACAGGTTACAAAAATGGTAGCCACATAGACCACTTAGGATAAATAGACACACAAAGCAGGGCAGAAAAGCAGCAGTGATACTGGAAAGCATCTTTCAGGTATCTCTGTACTCCTGAGAGAGGAGTAAATATATTCATCTGTTTTCCCAAGTCAGAGCTTAGATAGCTGTAACCCTGGTGAAAAACCTGTCTCATTAGTGCCTCCTACTGGAAATGCACCCCCTAAGTTTCCACTGTCCACTGTATTCTCTTTTCTTCCACTCATATCTCAGAATGTCCTTTCAGTCACACATTTTTTTTTTCTAGTACTCTTGATTTTTATATCTATTTAAAATAGTTCCAGAGAACTGCCTTTATTTTTTTTTGCATTATTTTTTTATTAAAATATTTTAAAATTTACATATACTTGCCATTAATTGTAATCCCCATGTATTCCCCATCACCATCTCACCAGTGCACCATC
>JAGFMF010011410.1:289835-309489 GCA_019455555.1 Galemys pyrenaicus | reverse complement strand
GATCCACTCATCTGTTTTTGGGCATTTGGGTTGTTTCCAGGTCTTCCCTATTGTAAAGAGTGCTGCTATAAACATAGGGGTGCAGGTATTCTTTTGAATAGAAAGCCCAGAAACAAACCCACAAGCTTATGAACAGAGAACTGCCTTTAATGCACCTTGACTTCTTTGAAAACACAAGAGAAGACAAAGGAGAGATGAGAGCTGTCTTCAGGTGCTTTAAAGGACTTCTGTGGGGAGAGCTGGGAGATTTGTTCACAAAGGAACTCTTGGGTTAAAGTTATAGGTATAGATTGTACCTCAGTAGAAAATGGAGGAAACTTGTGATTCTAGAGATAGTGGGTGTTGTAAGAAGGTTCCTTGAGGGTCGTGTTTGATAGAGGCAGGGTGACTGTCCGTGCAGAACATTGTATTTTGAGGGTGATTGGAAGTTCCAGTGCTTTTCTTAACTTCATGCATTATGTGAAATAGCATATGTACAAATTCTCTCTGAAACAAACATGCATAATCGTGTGCTGTTATTCCCAGAAATATGGGGGTATTAGGATTGCTTGTCTGTGCCTGCTAGGAGGGCTGTCTTGGGCTACTGTGACAGTGCATTGATGCACTTAAAATCTGATGCTATTTTGCTACTGAAATACTAATTTTAGGCCTTCAGCTAAGTATTTATTAACTAACTAACTTAATAGGGGATTTGCAAAAATGTTCATATTCCCATCATTTTCTAGCTCTTTACCACAACTTTTGTTCCAAAAGTTAATCCTCTTGTACAAATTGGACAGAAGCCCAGGTCCCAAGACTGGGCTGGAGCAATTGAGGAGGGTGAATCACAATTTAGTGATTGTAAAAAGCACAACAATTAAAGAGGCATTAGCAGTGATTAACAGCTCTGAGTAAGCCCTCTGAGGATCCAAATTATGTTCTCCTGCTGCCACAACTGTGGTGTCCAATTTGAACAGGGCCTGTCATCTTCCACAGAAGCCAGAATCCATTCATTTGCATAGTAATTCCCTTCCCTACCTTCTCAGTCCTTAGATAAAAGTCTGGCAAAAAGTGCACGTATGAGAAACAGTGAGAGTCTGTCTCCACAGGGAGATTCTGAAACCTGTTAGCCGCTGCCACATGTTCCCAAAGTGGCAGGTTGCATTTCGGGAGATGGGGCCAGATGTGGGTACCAACCAGAGGCAGGTGCCTCTTTGTAATTAGCTTGGGTCTGTGTGTTCTTTGAATCTTCATCATTCTGCTGCTGAGCTGCTGAGTAAGCCTGCAGCAATGTGCCAGAGTAGGGAGACTGGGAAATGTGGAGACCCTCACCCATCTGCCAGGTGTTCAGCCTCCAACAGCAAGCACGGAGCTTTGCTAAAGATGCTGGTCACATAGGTCCCACCCTGACTCTGTCCATGTCATAGTTCTCACCTGTGACTTTGACACTGGAACAAGAGTTCATCATATAGTAAGTGTTCACACCATTTAGTAGTCACTTAGCATAAGTTGCCCAGGCCTAGGGGAGCATTGAAGGGTATGAAGAGCTACAGTAGATAAACTGCCAAATACACAAATGTATGCATGTGTATCTGTTCTCTATTATATATTGTATAGATTACATATTATATAGATTATACATAGATGTGTGGTAAGTTACGTATGCCATATTTACTTGTTTATTTATTTATTCATTGAAAAATATTGCTGCAAACATGGCCCTGTGCCAGGAATTAAGGTTGCAGTGACAGTCTTGTTTCCTAAATGCTTCATGTGCATTTCTTTGCCAGGGAATGTCTATGTTCCTCTGATCTACAATGGTTTCCTCTCTTCTCTTTGACTGCCTATTTTGACTGACTTACTCTTCAGATGTGTTGCTTTTGAAAGGAAGTTTTTTTGGTGCTGTACATTTGTTGGCTCATGTTATATGCTCTCATAGCATTGTGCACTTACCATCTTAACACCGACCCTCATGCATGTCCTTTGTACAGTTGTTGAACTATGTATGTAATTATTGGATTAGTCTAGCTTTCATGGAACTCAATAAGGGTATTCCCACGTCTTTTCTGAACACCAGTATTTTTCATGTCCTCCACACTGAGACCCATACAAAGTAGGTGTTCTCGCTCTCTTTCTCTTGCACACATGTACATACACATGCACACACACAGAAACAAATGAGTAAATGGTGAGCAAGGAATAAGCCTTGTCTTTAAGTCTACATCTGGTCAAGAGTGTGCACAAACTGGCAACTAGGATCCCTATCACAAGATGCTTTGGAAACTGAAACAGTTGAGGAAAGACTAGTCTAAGCACGTAATTGGCTAAGTGGGCACAATTTCTATTGATACACTAGCAGTACAGGAGACTTGACACATTCAGGAAACCAAGTGTTTCATGTGGACTATGCAGAGGTGTGTGGTTAAGACATGGGCAGTGAGGATGGGCTCACAGGAGAAGGCTGAATCAGGCCTTCTGAGTTTGAGCTTTATTCTCAGGGCAATGGATAATCACTGGTGGATGGGACACAGAGAAAGGATTTGATAAGACTTATGATTTGTAAATGTTATATGGAGAATGGATTGAGAGGTTGTAAAGGAGAGAAAATAGGAGGTTCTTGAAATAATTATAGACTATTGATCATGGTGGTATAAAATAACGTAGTTGATCCTTGAACAGTGTGGGAGTTAGGGGTACTGACCCCTACCCCCACCCATGCATAGTCCAAAATCCATTGATAACTTTAGACTTCTGAATAGTCTAATAGCTAATAGTCTTCTATGGACCGAGTACATAGTTGATTAGCACATATTTTGTATGTTAGATATATGATATACTGTACTTTTACAGTAAAGTAAGCTAGAGAAAGGAAAATGTTATTAAGAAAATTACAAAGAAAATACATTTATATTACTATACTATATTTATTTGTACTATGAACTTATATTATTAGTTTACAAGATTCATATTCTGTCAATAACTTCGTAAATATTTTCTTACATGATACAAAGCATTGTAGATGTTATATGTAGTATTATACTAGACATAAAAAATTAAAGATAATATGAAAAATAAATTCATATTTATTTATAAGCATCATGATTTATGCTTTGATAACAAAGAAGCAGTAATACAATTGCATCAGATAGTCTAAGCTATACACTAATGAATGAACCATTGTAAAATTTTTGTGGCCTACAGTATTACAGCTCTATTCATATTAAAGTATTCATAACATACATCATATTTTTCAGTGTTTCTATGCTGTGTTTGTGTTTTTTCAAATTATCACAAAACATTTTTTCAACGTATTTATTGAAAAAAATCCACATATAAGTAGATTCATGTAATTCAAACCTATTTGTTTAAAGATAAACTATACTGGTATTCAAGTTAAAGAGACTAACAAAATCTGAATGTAGATGTACCATCTGCAGTAGCACTAAGATGTCTATATTCTTACTAACGTAAAATCACAAAAAAAAATACATACATATATATATATATATATTATCCTGGCAGTTTCCATGTAGCTTTATGACATGCAAAATCAAATATGTCTTTATATCTTTTTTGCATTTTAGTTTGCTAGTTTCAGTTAAGGAATACATAAAGTCTCTTGGATTTTCTTCTAAAATGTTTATTGTTCTCTCTTTCACATTTTAAATTTTTAATTGATCCGAAATTTGATTTCATTTGTGCTGTGAGATGGGATTTAATTTTACTGGTTTCCAGATGGCTACTGCCTTTATTAAATAAACCATTTTGTCCCATTGAATTAAAATATGATTTTGTGGTATATTTATACTTCTCATATACACAGATTTACTTCTGAATTCCCTATTCAAATAATGCTTTTGTTTGTTCTCAGGGAAGTGAAAATTTTAATTATACAGTATTTTTCCTAATAGCTGGTTCTTCCAGAGTGAGCCTTCTATTCAGGCATTTTGCTTATTATCCTAGGCATTTATTCTTCCATCTGAATCTTAAGTCACCATATAGACAAGAAGACTAGTTGAGGCTGTAAGTGGAAAAACACTGGACATATATAAGATCTTTACATCTTAAAATATGGAATATTTTGGTTTGTTTTTATTTGTTAAGATTTGTTTCTTAATGTAAGTCTTTCTGATTAGATATATTCCTATGATTTTATAGTTTGCATTGATACTTTTTATAGAATATTTCCCCATTTTAATTTTAGATTTTTACAGCTATAATAGAGAAAAGCTATTGATACTTTCTATATTCATCTTAGTTGTTTATCAGTTTCTTAATAATTGTGGTATTTTTTCTGTAAAATGTATGTTGTAATGTTTTGCATACCACACAGAAAAAAAAAAAAGGAAATCAACACAGAGCCTTAAAATTAGGAGAATTTCTAGGCTTTCTAAGTATATAATCTTTAAAGGAAAAATTACCCTTTAGCATTTTATCAGGCTTCCCCTCCTGTGCTTAACAAATTCTTTGTTAGCTCAAAAATGCAGAAACCTTGCTTTTTCAACCTGAATATGTCTTGTTATCTTTTGGTATATAATAAAAATCTAAAATATTAGGGACAATTAGTTTTAGCTTGTTTATACTTAAAAAGAAATACATGCCATATGTGTTTTCTCTTTTGGAGGACAGATATGCCCCAAGTGCAGAAAAAGAGGAGACGCCTATGCCTCTAAAAATGATTTAAAAAAACCAAAAAAAACCTTTTAACTCTTCATAGGTTAAGAATAAAACTGACAAGACATTTTCTTTTCACTTTTATCCAAAACTATTACTTACTGAATTATAAAGTACGCTGAAACTACAAAACCTTTATCTCATCACACCAAGATTCAAATGAAACTGCATTGATCGATCAGATTCAAAACACAGGCCCTTCAAATTACACTGGGTCAGTGGGATTTCTTTCTTCCTTTTCTCCTTTGTTATTGTTATAGACATAGCCACTTCTTTGTAGATGACATGACCCTAGAATACTATTTTTGTAAAGATGTTCAAATATAGTTCAAAAAGTGTTATGGTCTTGCTTAGATAAAATAATTCTTTTTGGAAAAATATTATATGATATTTTTGTATAAAATATTATATCATATAATTGGTGTCAAAAAGCTGAACTCAGAGAAACAGAGTAGAATGGTGTTACAAGGTTAGGGGGTAGAGTATATGGGAAAGATGCTCGTCAAAGAATAAGAACTTCCAATTAGCAGATGAATAAGTTCTGCCCTAACACAGTGTGGTTATAGTTAGCAATAATGTGTTATACTATTGAAAGTTGTTACCTGAGTAGATGTTAGAAATATTCTCTTCACAAAAAACAAATGGTAATTGTGTGAAATGATGGTGGTATTAGCTCATATTAAGGTGGTGATCATTTTACAATATAGAAATATGTCAAATCAAAATGTCAATTATAGCTCAATAAACCTGGGAAAAATAGCTTTCTTTAACAATCAGTTCCTTAAAAATTGAAATCTCTTTACATTTGGAAGGCAGCTATGCTCACCACTAAATCTCTTTACATTTGGGACTAGAGATTTTGTTGTACTTGAGTTACATTGATACTAGGTTGGCGAGCATAAGTAATTAATCAGAATATAATTATAATTATGGAGAGTCCATAGTGCACAAAACTGACTAGTTGATAGTAAATAGTTCCTCAGTTGAAGTTTAATCATCTTGAAGGTACACCTTCTGTTTGGTAGTTTTCTCATTTAACGGAGACTGACATCCTTGCTTGGTAGGACTAGAAAAACACTAGTTTCCCTCTTTTATCCATTGATTTTCTATCAGAGGATCCAAGTCTCCAGAGGGTGCCATATCTTTTGCTCTCCATATAGTTCTCAGTAAAGACAACGTTTCCCTTTCTAAACAGAGAGGTCAGATCTTTTTTACAATTCTATAAAATAAGTAATTTTAATCTTATTAATTCAGTAGAAGACTTTCTGTTTCTTCACTTACCATGCACATTTCAACCCACTGCAAGCACTCATACCCTTTAGGGAAATTGCTTTGTCAAAGATCCCCCAAGTTCTGACTCATCCAGTTTTCTGTCCTTATCTATCCAGTTTTCTCTCTTACTTGACCTGCAGGGTTACTCGATATTTGTTGACTGCTCCTTATCACTTCTGTCAACTTTAGCAATATATTAATTCAACTTCTAGCCAATATTTATTGTATATCTAGTGAATATCAGGCTGAATGCCAATCACTGATGACATAATGAGCGAGACATGCATCCGGCTGCATCCTGCCCCCCAACATGCAGAGATTTTACTCTTTTGATAATATGTTTATTATGCAAAGTTTAGTAAGCTTCACTTTGAGACCTGGCTGTGCTACCTATGATGGTATAAACTTGGGAAAATTCCTTACCTGTGAAATGTTGATAACTAAAAAACCTACCTGACTTCTACAGTGATGATTTATTAGCAATTGTCCTTAGACATTATCCATTTACTACTTGATCTCCCATGATCATACTGGGTTATTACACCTGCTTCTTGCATCCATACTTCATTACCTGAGTGTGTATTCCTTCCTTATTCACTTGAACACCTACTTTTTCTTTGTGTCTCCCCTTCAAACATTATACCCTTTGGAAAAAGTCATATGTTCTTTCTTTCATACCTCTATTAGGTACTCCTGCATGCCTCTGTTATGGCCCAATCAGAGTATAAATTTAATTACCTAGTCGGGGACTATGAGAAGAAATAATATATCTAATTGTCTTGATAGCCTTAAATGTGGCACAGCTATAGCTCTGTAAGCTTGATTATGTTTATGAAACAAATGCTTAGATGAATGCCTGGTTTCCATGAGTGAATGCTTATTTTTCATGCACAAGGTATGATGCTAGAGGTGGGTGAATAGGTATTAACAGGACAAGGTTCTTGGCCTCATGGAGTGCATGATGTGAAGTTGGATGGATAGCAGATGAAACCCAAGACATCTCAAGAGTAAACAGTTTCATTAACATCTGAAAGACATTAGCATATAGGCTATTCATTTTTTTTAAAGAGGTGAATTAGCAGTAAATTAAAATTCTGAATCTTAACTTAGCTGCTAAGGAATGCAGTATTTTGTTATAAGTTATGTCTCTCGAGGAAATGTATTCTTTCACATTCAAATGTCAAGCTGTCACAGAGCCTTGTGATAATCAGGAGATGAGCATTGTCTATATGTTTCAAGTGATTTACTCTAAGTAGAGGGTTTGCATCAATCGTAGGTGGAATCTTGCACCAATTATCTGAGCTGAATGACTTTCTTTGTGCTTTCTTTTGAGATTGTTTAAAAGGGAAGTCTTGGCTATTAATTCATAGCATATTTCCAAAAATTAAAGTGATCTTTCCCTAGTTTTAATTTTTCAAATTCTAACAATATTTTCTTCTTTTTAAAAATCTTGTATAATTTAACAATTGTTAGGACAAATTTTTCTATTAGTTAATTGAATATTGTGGCTTGTGTAGATTTACATGTATGGCATTTGGTATAATTTTGAAAATCATGAAGCTTATTAACACCAGATACCATAATACCTGATTCTAAAGTAGAGAAGCAATCAGTAGTAAAATTATTAACTACTGTTAATAAGTTAACAGTAGTAAAAAATATTGATATTGAAGGGACATAATTTTAATCTGTATATATTTAGGTTTTTTAGTTACTGTACAGTGATGGTGAGGTAAGGATTTAAATGAGAACAATCTCATCTAGATAGTAATCAATCAGAGAGTATAGTTTTATAAAAGTCAAGAAAGAAGAGAACTGGGGGGGAAGAGATAAACAATAATGTTGAATTAAAGGGGAAATCACAATGTTAAAGAGGATAAGACAAGCACTATATATTGGTTTAAGTACTTAAAAAAGCAGTTTTAATGGAGCAGTAGTCAAGTCGTACTGAATGTATTATATCTTGTTTCTCTTCCACTCCAGAGAGCTGGACAGATAAATGCTATCATTATAAAATTCAACTGGCATTATTGTCAGTGAATGCAAAGTATGTTGAATGACAGTTTGCAACATGAAAATGTGAATTCAGTGGTGATTAAAAAAAATTATTTATTTATGTGTAAAGGAGCTGGGGTATAGGCCAAAGGTATGGGAAGGTGAGAGGATTCACCAGAGATAGAATAGGGAGCAGAGAAGGCAGATCTACTGATATGTATTGCTGAGGGGAGTAGCAGGCAAGACAGGAGCGGTCTGCTGCACCATGTGGGGATCGAACTTGTGCTGCAATGGCTACTGATCTTTTCATAGTGCTGTGGCTTAACCCCTTGTTCCACTAGGGAGCCCCTCAGTGGTGATGTTTTTAATCTTAATTGGTCACTCAGTTTGCCTTTAACTCTCATGTATGAAACTAGAGTTAATATGAAATACTTCTTTCTAGTAAAGAGACTCTTTCACTTTGATTTTTTACTTTTCATTTCACATAGTTTTTTATTTACGGTAACATTGGTTTACAACAATGTATATGATTTAGGCGGATAGGTTCACACCTCCTCAGATGTGTGTCACCACAGCACACCCACCAACACAGCACCTGTAGTCTTTTATCACAGAGCACTGACCCCTTTGTTCCCATCTGCATTTCCTCTAGTAACCTTAATTCTAGAGTCAGATTTTTTGTTTGGTTCAGTTTTCTCAATTTATTTTGTTTCTCTGTATCCCTCACTTGAGTGAAATCATCTGGTATTTGTCTTTCTCTTTCAGATTTATTTCAGATAACATCATCCCCTCCAGTTCTATCCATTTTCAACAGATGGCAGTTTATTTTTTTAATAGCTGAGTAGTACTCCATTGTCATTTCATATAGCTTTTAAGAACTTCTTTTGCAGACTGAAATCTTAACTTGGCTACTATAATGTTTAGTCTCCATAGTAAGCTTTCAAAAATACTCAATGTGCTTTGATGCTAATAAACATTATGTTGACTGTGTTTTATTCCCTCACTTCTGAATGGGGAGAATCCTGAGGGAATAATAAAGATAGGACCAGCAAATAAGTCATACACAGTCTAACCTGCTGTGCAGTCTAACAGGATACTAGCAAAGGGGCTATGTTTTTCTAGTTCTACCTGATCCTTAGTACCTCCTTATAAGGTGGAGTAGACTGGACAAGGAACACTGAATATGTATGTAAATAACATGTATTGATTTTGGCCAAAAGAAAAGTAATAGAATAAATCTGAAGAAGCTTTCTTTAATATATAGACTCAAGTCTTTCGTATTTGTTGTATTCTTCATCTTTGGAGCACAAATTCCCTCCATATTTATCTTCAGATTATACTTACAGATGGAAATTCTAAGTCACATGTGAATTATCGCTCTGCTTAGTACAAAATAAGTTATGTGTATATATATAATGTTAAGTATGGAATTAGGGTGATAATATGTCAGTGTAGTTCCTTGGATTGTAATAGTTGGAAAGGCATGTGATAGCATGTGTAGGTACAGAGGTATATGGAAGATACTTTTACATTCTGTTCAGTTTTGCTGTGAACTTAAGACTGCTTTAAAAACAATCTGTTTAAAAAATAAAACCAAGAAATGTATTCTCGTTCATATTTTAGAAGCATTTACAAGATGAACTGAAATTTACTTTCTTAACTCAAATGAATGATTAATATACTTGAGTAATTTGTGGGTCCAGGGAAACTACAGCTTCTTTCACTCACTAGCTACCTCATTTGATGAGTATTTAGAAATTTACATTCAGTTATTTTATATTGTAGTTCACTAACATTGGCTTCCCATTTACCTCTAGGTTTGAAGTTTGAGGAAATTCAAGAGAGATTTGGTGAGGAGTTCTTTACTATATGCTTTGATGAGAATGAGCGAGTCCTTCGAGCTGTGGGTGGCACATTGCAGGACTTTTTTAACGGCTTTGACGCTCTGCTAGAGCACATTAGGACCTCTTTTGGAAAACAGGCCACTCTGGAGTCTCCGTCGTTCTTGTGCAAAGAGCTCCCTGAAGGTGAGCTTCTGCTCCACTATTTCCACCCTCACCCTGTGGTGGGATTTGCAATGCTGGGTATGATCAAGGCCGCAGGAAAAAAGATTTACCGGCTGGACCTCGAAGTCAAACAGGTTGCAAATGAGAAACTGTGTTCTGATGGGTCAAATCCAGGCAACTGTAGCTGTCTGACTTTTCTTATCAAAGAATGTGAAAATAGCAATATCACGAAGAACCTTCCCCGAGGGACCTCCCAGGTTCCTGCGGACCTCAGAATTAGCATCAACACCTTTTGCAGAGCCTTCCCTTTCCACTTGATGTTTGACCCCAACATGTCAGTCCTTCAGCTGGGGGAAGGTCTGCGGAAGCAGCTCCGATGTGACACTCACAAAGTGCTGAAGTTTGAGGACTGCTTCGAGATTGTTTCTCCCAAGGTTAATGCCACGTTTGAAAGGGTCCTGCTCCGACTATCCACCCCGTTTGTGATTAGAACCAAACCTGAGGCTTCTGGCACTGAAAATAAAGAAAAGGTAAGTGGCTGTGGGCTTGAGATGGGTGAGGGAAGTACATAAAAGGTGCATAATTATTTCAGTAAATTACATGCTGGCTGTACTCGTAATTATTTAGGCAAGAGAGCTTAAAGTGCTATTTAGGAAATTACTGGTCCCTGGATGTATGTAAAAAGATTTGGCCCTGTTCCCAGCCATTTTGCATAGTGTCTGCCTCTTTTGTTAATTTATTTCAGCATATGAAAGGAAGATATTTATTAATGCTAGCCACAGTAATTACAAAATTGATAGGACTCACTAAAAACTTAATACTATAAAGGGTGAAAATTCTTGCCGATTGATGATGGACAGTCACAAAATGCTGACTGATTTCAACTTGGTGGGGCTTGCTTGGCTTAATCCTGAAAAAAATTTAGGTAAAAAGCTAGCTATGCTTTGAATATGTTCTTTTCCAGATTTCATATCCTAGGAACAGCTGGTTTGTATCTTAGTTTTGTCTTAATATGGGGATATGCCCTAAAACTTGGAAATTAAGTGACTATTGCAAGGCTTCTATTCAAATTAAATTTTAGTACTGAACCAGAGACTCACTTTTAGAACATAGTCACTCCTTGAGAGAATACAGTAAACACTAGTTATCTTTATGGAGAATTTCTTTGAAGTCCTTTGGGAAAATCTGGGTTATAAATTATGAATAAATGATGAAAAGATACCAGAATTCATTTTTAAATAGTTGAGTTTAAGGAAGCATTTTCCTTCAGATACAATGTATTTTTTTAGGAAAAAAGTCAACCTTAAGTAATTAAACAATGAACATAAAAATACATGGAAAAATCAACCATGACTATTTTTAATTTAGTAATATACTTTTAGTGACTGAAAGGAAAAATAATATTAATTTTGAGAATAGACATTTAAATGTATATTCAGTTTCCACTAGAACTTCTTTCACTATTTTAGTCTAGATAAGTGAAGTTTTTTAGGTTATTCAGTTTGTTTCCAAGAATTTTGGGGAACCTGTTGGCATTTAAAAATGAAGAGGTTGCTTGAGATTAAAGGAAGGAAGAGTAGCAGAGACCTTTCAGAGCTGGGAGACTCATCCGTACATATTCTGCAGTGCCTGTGACAGTCAACGGATAAGGCAATAGTCTCCTAAAAGCAAAACTTATTTTGAGGACATTATATAGCATTAGTATCATAATTGACTAGTTCTGATATTTTAAAATTGAGTATAAAATTTTTCAAAGAAAAATTTGAGGACAGGATGATGCATCAGTACGACTGAATTCAGCAAACTTTTTAATGGTCTAAGTTTAATGATGTAAAAGCATCTTAGGATAAACCTGAAGTTATTAAACCTGAAATTTAATAATTAAATTTATTTAATTATATTTGACATTATTTGTAGTCCCCAGGGAATTCCCACCACCATTTCACCTGTGGACTGTCACCTCAGTCCCTTGTGCTCCATTTTGCTTTCATCCCGGGTCTCTACTAACATCCCCTTCCCCTGGAAGATCCTTTTGGTTTGTCTTTGACGTTTTGTTCTTGTGTTTTTTTTTTGTTTTTTATTGTAATGGTTCATTTCCTTGAGCCCTCTTTTTTTTTTTGGTCCTTTACATTCCTCCTAAAAGTGAAGCCATCCAATAGTTTTCTCTCGCCTTCTGACTTATTTCACTGAACATAATTCCTTCTGGCTCCATCCATGTTTCTATAAATGACTGTAGTTTATAATTTTTGATTGCTGAATAGCATTCCATTGCATATTTTTTTTACCACATCTTCTTGATTCAGTCATTTACTTTTGGGCATTTGGGTTGTTTCCAAGTTTTACCAATTATAAATAGTGCTGCAATAAACATGGGGGCACAGGTATTATTTTGGATTGGTGTTTTTGTGTCCTTTGGGTCGATCCTAGGAGTGGGATTGCTGGGTCATATGGTAGCTCTAGTTTTAGTAGACTGAGGAACCTCCATATGGCCTTCCATACTGGTTGGATTAACTTGCATTCCCGCCAGCACTGTAATAGAGTTCCTTTTTCTCCACATCCTCTCCAACATTTGTTGTTTTTTTTTTTTGATATGTGCCATTCTTATTGGTGTAAGGTGGTATTTCAGTCTGGTTTTAATTTGCATTTCCCTGATTATGAGGGATGCTGAGTATTTTTTCATATGCCTGTTGGCCATTTGCATGTCTTCTTTAGAGAAGTGTCTTTTAAGTTCTTCAGCCCATATTTTGATTGGGTTGTTTACTTTGTTTTTCTTGAATCTTGTGAGTTCTCTGTATATCTTTGTGATCAGTCCCTTGTCCGTTGCATGGAGTGTAAAATTTGTTTCCCAATCAATGGGGTGTCTCTTTGTTTTGGTTAATGTTTCCTTTGCTGTACAGAAGCTCTTTAATTTGATGTAGTCCCTGCTGTTTATCTTCTCTTTCATTTTTATTGCTTTGGGGAATGCATTTTTAAGGACATTACTGAGATGTATGTCTTGTAATGTTTTACTTATGTTTCCTTCTATATTTTTTATGGTTTCAGGTCTTACGTTCCATTTTGAACTGATTTTGTACATGGTGTGAGATAGTGGTTCAGTTTCATTTTTTTGTATGTGGTGGACCAATTTTGCCAGCACCATTTATTGAATAAGCTGTCCTTATCCATTGCATATTCTTTGCTCCTTTGTCAAAGATCAGTTGTCCATAGTTGTGTGGGTTTACTTCTGGGCTTTCTATACAGTTCCATTGGTCTGTGTGTCTGTCTCTGTTTCAGTACCAGGCTGTTTTAATTACTGTTGCTTTGTAGTAAAGTTTGAAGTGTGGGAGTGTGGTACATCCATTCTCCTTCTTTTTAGTCAGGAGAGCTTTGGTTAATTGAGTAAACCTGAAGATTCTAATGTGGCACAAATGGATATCTTAGTCTGAAAGAATCATTATATCCCTTCTTCCTTACACAATGATGTTTTAAGTAATACTTCCACACATGTGTGTGTACATATATATTTAATAATTGCCACCCATTTTGAAGTTTTTAAAAATGGAGTTAATGTGTTTTTGTCCATATTTGTAGTTGCTTTAAAAATGGAATTATTCTACCTTTTCAATTTAGAGAAAGTTAAAACTGTTGACTCTATTTTATAGAAGTACAAAATTTAGCTAGGAGGGTTCAAAGCATTCCTGGCATTTAAATTGAAGTAAATATTCTTGGAAATGTGCCTAAAGTAGAATATATTATTCCAAACATTCAGTGCTTTATATATTTTGTAGATTTGAGAAATATTAATTCAATTTAAAGTTACTGCTTCAGATTTCCCCTTGCCCCTCTATTTTTCAGCTGGCTTATATTTCTGTTTAATTTATTATATACCAGGGTAAGAAATAGACATAATGAAATGATGACTCAAATGTCAAGGCCCCCTGCCAATTCCAGTAATAGAGGCTGTCCTCATTGAGAAGATGCAATTATAACTTAAACATGTTAGTGGAAGTTTAAAAATATACCATTAGGCAGGATTTTCACTTAGAATAAAGTAATTCTCTTAGCTCTATATTTACATGGTTTTTCATTCATCTGGGTTTGCCAGGATGGGGCTTTTGGGAGGCTGTATTTGGCTTAATTTTTTTTTAATATTTGTATAGATTTTTTATTTTTATTTACTTATTTTTTATTAATATAATTTTTTTAAATTTACATATACTTTGTAGTTGGTTTAAATTGAAGCTAGTGTACATTAATAAAATTGTGGCAGGGTGTTTTAATCAGATGAATAACATTTTTGAATTATTATGTGACAAATTTCCATAGTGTGGTTTCTTAAAACATGGAAAGAAAATAAAGCTTAAAGAAGTTTCTGTTGATAAATTTGATTTTGCTATTCATTATTTTCCCCACAATATCTGTTCTTATTAATAAATAACTCTATGTAGTCTGCAGTCTCTAGTATTTTGGTTGGCTTTGAGAAGAAAGAGCTCTTTTAAAATAATTTGGGCTATTTATCTTCAATCTGTGAGTGAAGACCTCATGGTCATTTTGGTTGTGCATTTAATATTAACAAACTTCTCTGCTGACATCCCCTCCAAAATATTCAAGAGCTGATGATGCACCTGCGTGTCAATAAATTGTTTGCAGAATGTGCTGTAGTGCTTTTGTTAAACCTGCATCTTTTCATTTTGTCTTGTTAGTCAATGGTTAGCCGTTTGAATAGAGGTAGGATAGGGTGTGTTTGTGAGAACTGAGTGAGATGCTATTGAAATAGAAAGCCATTGTCCCATTTCTGAAAAATTTATATCTTGATTCTGAAAGTGTTCAAGATGTTCAGCTTGGTCGCCAGAAACAAGGATGTCACTGAGAGGCATCAGATGCCGCTGTTGGTGGCACACTTCCATGCAATGGTTTTGGGATCAGCAGGAACTTTTCAAGGTGGTTTGACTAACTTTGGTTCCTGTTACCTCATTCCTTCTATAGCTCCAGGTGATCATCCATGCCTCACATTTTGTCTCACCTCCATTTTCTCTTTCTCATATGACATCCTTGTGTTTCACTCCCTTAAACTCAGGTTTTCCATCCTCACCATCTTTCCTGATCAAATGACAAGCCTTACATAGGAAGGGATTACTTTATTTAAATAAAACACATTTGGCATCGGGAATTGAGTGAATGAGGAATACATATTAACTGTCTATATTTTAGGTACTTTAAATCACATAGGTCTTTTGAGGCATTTTAGTGAGTTTGAGAAAAAATTGGTGGCAGTCCCATGGGTAGGTTGGGGGTTCAAATGTAGTCATGTCAAACCATATCACTGACAGAGATTTCAACGCTTCTTTGTGTGAAAGGGGCCATGTTTCTTGATAGAGCTTTTAAGAACTAGAGTATAGTGGCACATGGTTCCCTTCTTTGCATTGTGAGGTTGTGGGGTGTAAGGCAAGTGGCAATAGAGTAGGTGGGAGGTGTCTCTGAAAACCACAATTTTATTGAGTCCCTCTACTTTCTGAACCTTAATTTCTTCTGGAAATGAAAATTTTTTGCTTTTTTATATGCTTAATATACTTCAATTTGTGTGAGGTCATTTGATCATGAAGCTTTCTGTGATCCCTATGAGTCTCTGAGTTCAGGTGGATTTTTTGCCTCTCTTCAAAGCTAAGAAGGGAATATGATGTTTCAGCCACGAAGAGCTCACCCTGTTATCAAGACTAAATTAAAAGAATTCTCTGACCATTTAGGTTGGTACTTAAGAAAATTACTTGTGAATAGTGACATAATCCACATAAAATTTAGATCTTCAGTTGCCAGATTAAGCATCTGATAAATGTTCATTTTTATTATTAATATTTCTTTCTACTCATAACCTTCTTCCTGACCCTCTCTCCTCACTTTTTGTCTGACAGAAGAAAGTACTGGCAATCAGTAAGTTTAATCATTTTAGAGTAATAGCAAACTCAGTGAACATCTTCACAAAATATGACTTGGGCCCTGCTCCTTGTCTTCTTAATAAAGATTATTAGACCATTGTCACAGATTCTATAGAAGCTGTATTTATTTTTGCTTTTTTAATGTACTCTCATTGCTTTAAAATACTTAGTTTCCTTTTCATGCTCACTAAAGGCTGGCATCAAGTTTTTATTACAAGTGTATTCTAGTATCTTTTATGCTCACTTATTGGAGCCTTTTCAGAGCCAGTGACTTCTATATTAAAATGGCATGGTTAGTTTAGGCATAACCTGAAACAGTAAGAGGTTTTAAGAAACAGTAAATAACATGAGATCTTTCTACTTCTTTTTTTCTTAGTAGCAATGCTTCAAAGAACTTTAATAACATCGTGGAATGAGTCCAGCATTTGAAACACATCATCCCTAGGCCAGAATAGTAGCATTGTTATTCATCTTCACTTTTGTTCTTGTGTTCTTGGAGGCGGGAGTGAGGAGGGGACTCATGAAAAGCATAACAACAACACATCCCTTTTCACTCCCCAGAAATATCCTCACATTCGTCTTATTCATTAGATGCTGCAAAACAAACGCTGGGAAAAAAACTTTCAGAGAAGAAAGGATTTTTCTGTGGTCAAATTGGTTTCTCAAATACTCCTTTATATTTTTTGGACATGTGCCCATCTTTTGCTGACATGATGATTGAATGTTTTAGATACATTTATTAATCTTACCAAACCATAATGAAACTGTTGACAGACAAGTTTCATCTGGCTGTCAAAATTATATGATTCAATTCAATTTTAATTCAATTTGGGAAAATGTGAGCATTTCTTCTCTCTTTAGAACAGAAGAAATTGAACTGGATGCCCCACAAAGGAATCTTAGCACAAGGAATGATGCTGAACTACTATTATTTGTGTGTGTGTATATGTATCTATATATGTATGTATTACAGTCCCTCAATGACTAATGATGTTTAAATTCTCTATTAAATTAATTTAAAATTAATTGTGCATTAATTTTAGTGATGGAAAAATCACATTAAGGGCTTTTGCTATAAGTTAGCATTCTAGAACATAGACATACCTTCATTCAAAATTATCTGCAGTTTTCTTTGTTCCTTGTAATTATAAATGAGATCTTTAATTTTAACTTTTGGGTTTACATTTCTCTAAGACTGCTTCATGATCATGAACTGCCTTTTTGAAGTGGGTTGTATGAATTGACACTCTGATGCAGATATTGCTGAAGTTTATACAGGCTTTAATTTTTCAAATACATGTTGTGCTGTAAATTACTGTATAGATAATGCATTCTGAGTAGTCAGAAGGCATGAAAGATAATTACATGGTGAAAAAATATTTCTCACAGTGATCTCTGTGCTTAAATGAATGTTGTGCCATGTATTTTGTTAGCAGAAAGACTGAATATACAAAAGAGGTGTATCCTTCTGGAGATCAAACATGTAGTTCTTAGTTTACAGATTCTAAGGGAGGAAAATTAGTTCCTTTAATTAAAAATTGTGTGCAGAATCTTCTTTTTATTGCTCTTTTCATTTTTATTTTTATCTTAGCTGGTAGCTTTTCTCTTGTTTTAATTGCAGTAACATTGATTTACAACATGAGGGAAAAAATGAACTCTTAGTGCAACTACATGGATGGAACTGGAGAGGATAATGCTAGGTGAAATAAGTGAGAAGGAGAAAGACAAGTAATGCATGGTATTACTTATATGTGGCAGGCAAAACCAAACCAATAACTGACCTTAACAGGGAGCTTTAAGTCTCAGTAAATTAAAAGCTGAAGAATTCGTTTGAATTTATTGTCTATCCCCTCATTTCAAATGGTTTTCTCTGTATTCACATTGACATTTTTTTTGTAACTACATTGTGCAGTGATTTTTAGTGTTCATATATCATTTAAAAACACTTTACCACTCCCAAAAATCTCCAGTGTCCATTTGCATTCAGTCTTGCTTCTTCTCCTGACCCATGTAACCACTAGTCTACTTTTATCTCTATGGATTTGTTCTTTCCAGGCAGTAATAAATATTCCAGGAAACAATAATAAGTGTTATCATATAATATATAATATTTTTCTGTCGAACACAGTGTTTTTGAGGTTTATCCATGTTGTAGCATGTATCAGCAATTTATTAATTTTTAGTACTGAACAGTATTCCATTGCATAGCTACACCAGTTCACCCATTCACCAAGTGATGTATTGGGTAGTTTCCAGACTTTGTTTATTATAAAAAATGCTTCCATGAACACTTGCATATAAAAATTTGTGGGGGATGTATTTCCATTACTCTTGAGCAGTTTTCCAGGGCAATGTCTGCTGTGTCATGTGGTAAGTATATGTTCAATGTAGTAAGGTATTTCCATGTTGTTAAAGAGGCTGTGTCTGCCTCATATAGTTTGGCCAGCAACGTGTGAGGGTTTACGTTTCTTCACATTCTCACCAATACTGGCATTGCCACTCTCTTGAATCATAAACATCCCAATGTAAAATATCTTGGGTTTTAAATGACAGTCCCTCAATAGCAATAATATTAAGCATCATTCCTTGTGCTAATATTACTTTCTGGTGCATCCAGTTTAATTTTTCTTTTTTTTTCAAACCAACTTTTCTTTCTTCTCTTTGAAAACAATCTAGAACTGTCTTTTTTTCCCCCTTTGGCTACTGAGGCTTTCATGCACTTATTTTTAAGATCTGTTATTGATATTTCTTGTATTAAGTGTTTTTATTTTTAAACCATTCATATAAAATTTGGAAAATGCAGAGCATTGGTGAAAAACTTTTATTTTTTAATTTTTGACACACTGAAATACTGATCATATTTGGTGTACTTATTTTACTTTTTCCTATAAATGTCATTAGCTATATATCTGTAGAGAATTAAAGACATCTTTTTAGATATAGAAAGACTTGCCAATTTAATCTTTAAAATTCCTTTTCAGATATTTTTAGTGGTCAGCTAGATTTTTTTTTTATTCTGCTGAATAGCAGTTTTACATATTTTGGTATGTCTACTGTCTCTATCCTGGTTATTTCCTATGTAGTTTCTTGTGTAATATTCAATTTACTTCCCTATAAAAAACCATTTGTGAAGAAACTGTTCAGAAACTTATGTAGAAATGTAAGTTTAGACTTCATCAATCAGTACTGTTTACCTCTTTCAGTATCATCTCTTACCCTTAACATCATGCTTTCTGTTCATAACTTAGGTTGAAATGACAGATGTATCTGAGTATATTCATTCTATGTCCATGTGGCAACCCAGAAGATTCAGCTGAACCCCAAACTGATTTGTATCTTTTGACTCCCTTTATTCTCTGAGCATATGAATTCTATGGGCCAATGCAGCACCTCCAAGGTTAGAGAAACATCATTAGATGTCAGTGTTGTTATGACAACACCACAAGATGTACCACCTTAGATAATATACAGCAGTTATCTTTATCAAATTTCTGCCTGTATTCTTCAAAGGAGGGCTCTGGAGCCTGACTTTTACTTTATCGGTGTATTAGAACAGTAGCTGGGGAGACTGTTACCTTCCGTATATTTTGTCTTCTGTATACTCAAGACAGAAAAAGATACCGGAGCAATATAATACACTAGATTTTCTCTTTTCCCAATGCCCAGTGGAATTTTACTTTTCAGGGATTCCAGATGTCAGGTCACAACTTAGTTCTTGATTGCTATCATAATTTTTAAATCATTACTTAATCCAGATCTCCCCTTCCCTTCCCTTCCCTTCCCTTCCCTTCCCTTCCCTTCCCTTCCCTTCCCTTC
>JAGFMF010011410.1:261577-289779 GCA_019455555.1 Galemys pyrenaicus | reverse complement strand
TCCCTTCCCTTCCCTTCCCTTCCCTTCCCTTCCCTTCCCTTCCCTTCCCTTCCCTTCCCTTCCCTTCCCTTCCCTTCCCTTCCCTTCCCTTCCCTTGCCCCTGCCCCTGCCCCTGCCCCTGCCCCTGCCCCTTCCCTGTCCTTTCCTTTCCTTCATACAAGAACTAGGATACAGGCTAGAGGTATGGGGCGTGAGAGTATTCACCAGAGACAGAATGAGGAATGGAACAGGCAGATTGAATGCTGAGGGGAGCAACTGAGAGGAGCAGCAGGCAAAGCAGGAGAGGTCTGCTTTGGGGGTCACCTCCCTGGTCAAGGATCAAACTTGTGCTACAGTGGCTGTGGAGGCTTCATAGTGTGGTGCTTAACTCCTTGTGCTACCAGGGAGGCCCCACATTCTTTTTAAAGGTGAGTTTTATGATAGTGTCTAGTTGTTATGATTCTGATGGGGACATTTAGTCTCATATGTGTCTTGGTCAGCTCACTTTTTTTTCAAGCACAGAAGTAGTGCTGTGTGTGATTAATAATGTGGTCTCTAGAGCAGAACTTTTTAAAGTAAAACTCAAAGCTGAATGACTTTGATTAGTTTAGCTTTTTAAAATCTTATGGTTAGGATTCTCTCTTACCTTTCCATTTTCCTTGCAAAAAAACTATCATAGTCTACTGTGTTTACCATTTCTTCTAGTTTTACTACCAAACTTATTTAGCATGATGTGGTTTATTTTCCTTATATTTTATCCTTAGCTTTGATTAAAGCCTATGCTATTTATAAATTAGTTGTCATACATTCTTTTTTAATTTTGTATATATTTTACATTATTTTTCATTTTTGTACAGTACGTATTTCTTGTCCCTGTGAAATTCCCATCACCAATTCACCCTTATACCATCACCATTCATTCTTAATGTGGTTTAATATTTAAGACGTGTGTATGTGTATAACTTTGAAAGATACAGATTTTCAATATTCCAAGCACTATACTAAGTGCCTTGCATGAAAATACTCATCAGGAAGAAGTGGAAACTGATTTAAAATATTTGAATAACTGATAAATAAAAGAGGGCTACTTTGTATTCTATTTGGTTTTAGAAGAGAAGATCAGGATCAAAGAATAGATTGATAAGAAATTAGATTTGGTTTAGTATCGAAAGGAACTTTCCAGCAACTAGAGATTTTAAAAATGGGAAGATTGTGAGCTATACCACGTTTGGTTATTCAAAAAGATACTGTGAATAACAGGCTCTTAGAAATACTTCATTCAAGACTCGTAGAAGTATCTTCAAAATCCCCAAAGGTAAATGATCGTATTATATTTATAATTCTATTTTAGTTAATATTAGAGGTTTTCTGTGTTATTGGGAAGGCATACTTTGTTGTTGTTTTATACTTACAGTGGACATATTTTAGCCTGAAAAGGTAATATATTTTTTAGACTAGGACAGGTTTGTAAAGTCTATAATTTTTTTTAGCCATCCTGGTTCTTGTAAAACTTGATGATGATCTTCAAAATTCATCTCAAAATATTTGTGATGTCACTTCTATTGAGTTCCAAGTTTAGCTGAAAAAAATTCTGCTCTTTAAGATGCAATGAAAACCTGATTCCAGTGGTCTGTTATGAGTAAGTATAATAAAGACTGTTTTTACAATATTGTCCACTTGCAGGAACCTTATTAAAATGCTATTTTTTATGCCTTTCAGCATCTATGAAATTAAAGCTTTAGGAGATCTTGAGATAATGAGTTGTTCATGTGTTTTGTTTAGTGTTCTTTACCTGTTAGAAAAATATAAAGTCATTATTCACATTTTGAGTATGTGTCGAAAAACCTGAATTTGTTATTATATAGATGTTTCTCATGTATTTGAAAAATATGATCTTGAACCTTTGCTATTTCATTATTTAAAAAAAATATCTATTTATTTATACATACAAGAACTGGGGTACAAGCCAGAGATGCGGGGGTAGGTGGGTGAGAGGAGTCCCTAAAGACTGAGTAGGGAATAGAGCAGGCCAATTTACTGAAATATACTGCTGAGGGGAGCAGTGGGCGTGACAGGAGAGGTCTGCTGTGCCACGTGAATTATCTCTCTGGCCAGGGATTGAACTTAAACTACAATGACTGCAGACAGCTCACAGTGTTGCACCTTAACCTCTTGAGCCACCAGGGAGGCCCCAGTATTTCATTATTTTGTGTTTTTTGGTTTTTGAAGAGAATCAAAATTTTCATTTAGAATGCTATGATGGACTTGGTGTTTTCACTTTTCCTTAGCGGAAGATGGTATGGACAATTTTCATGGAGATTCATGGGAGCCCCAGGGTGTGCTCTGGGAAAACAGCAAGGACGATAGTTGCTCCCTAGACTTTTTGAAGGAAGGACTTAATTTATGATTGGCTTACTTAATATTACAGTATGTAATTTTTTAAAAAAAAACTTTTTTTTAAAGATTTATTTCTATTTCTACAGACAAGAACTGGGGTACAGGCCAGAGTTTCAGGGGATGAGAGGATTCACCAGAGATAGAGTGGAGAGCAGAACAGGTAGATTGACTGAAATATACTGCTGAGGGGAGCAGCAGGCAAGACAGGAGAGGTCTGCTGTGTCCTGTGCATCAGCTCCCTGGCAGGGGATCCAACTCCTGCTGCCATGACTGATAATGTCATAGTGCTGGAACTTAACCCCTAGGCCACCAGGAAGGCCCCACGCTCCCCTGTTTTGACCCTTTTCACTGTCCCTCCCTCAACCTCTGATCTATGGTCAGCTTGTAAGCTTTCTCTCTCGCTCTTTTTTTTATCTTTTGTGAATATTTTACATGAGATAATATACATGTTATTTTATACATAACATTTACATGCTATGTAAAATCAAAAGGAAATAAAAGTTTTGTGACATTAAAGTACTTAGTATACACATCAATTTACAGAAAGAGTGCCTACTAACTTACAGTTTTTGTTTTCTGTTTCTCTATTATTCTTCTGTTTTTATGGGAATGTGTATTTCATAGATTTCCCATTCATAAATAAATACTTTTAGAAAGTTTTAACTTTTGTGGGAAGATCACTCAATATAAGATCAACCTTCTAAAAGATGTTTAAATGCAGCATGGAATATTAATCAGGGAAATTGCTACATAGCAAATCTCTAGGACATTCATTTTCCATTACTGAAAAATTATTCCTCTAGACATGATTTTTTAAAACTTAAATCCATAGGACTTTTTAAACTTGAATTTTACACTACTAAATTACAAAAGATAATGAATAACTTTGTCTCCATATGAGAAAAAAATGACTGCAGGTTTATGTCCTTGACTGGGGTCACTGGATACTCTAAAAATGTGTTTGATTTTCTTGAAATAATCTTGGACACTTTACATATAGTTTGGTCTCATTAGCTTTAGCCAGGTTTTTCTTTGAAGAGAACTTTGTTTACAGCGTGACCTTTTGAATGCTGCCAATATTCAGTTTATAAGACTGTTTCTCACCACTATCATATAACAATTTAATTTAATTAAAAGAACATGCTTGAGAGTCTTCATAACATTTAAATGTAGAGTGTATGTAGATCTGCACTGTTTCCCTTAATCACTAACTTGATAATTCCAAGTATCTCATCTCATGTTTCCTTCAGGGGGAACAAGTATTCACCTTAATTTCCAAATACTTTTGTTATGTGTACAGAAATCAACTTAGTCCTTTGTTGTTTTCCTCTCTTTACCCTTATTAATTCTGGACTCCTTCTACCTAAAACATGTTTACTTTTACCTTTCACTCTGTCATTAAGTATAAGGATTTCCTACATTAAATTTGATTATATTCCCTTTAGTCCTTATCCCAATTATTGTTATCACCAAACTTTATGATTTATTTCAACCTTGAAATTTATTTCACTTGAAATAGTCCATTCCCTGGTTTTATCTGTCTCCATTATCATCATTATCACTGTTTGTATTTAATATTTGGTTTGGTTCTCTTGTTTTGATGTATCTATGTTGACTAAAACACAATGTTTAACCTACTTACGTTTCAGATTATTTTTCAAAAGCACAATTATGTTTGAGAAGAAGCTTTCCAGTGTTGACAGCATACATTCTAAAAGTTGATTATCATTGGTTTGGTTTTGACTGACTCTTTGTTATGTTTTTCTATCTTCCACATATAATTGAGACCATCCTGTATTTGTCTTTCTTCTTCTAACTCATTCTATTTAGCATTATCCTCTCCAGTTTCATCCATGTTTTTGCAAGTGGAAGAAGTTCATCCTTTGTTATGGCTGAGTAGTAGTCCATTGTGTATATATATCACAGTTTTCTGGTGTAGTCCTCTGTCCTAGGGCATTGAGTTTGTTTTCATAGCTGGGCTATTATAAATAATGCTCCGGTGAGCACAAAAGTGTATATATATTTTTGTATTGGTGTTTTTGTCTTCTTCAGGTAGATATCTAGGACTGGAATTGCTCAGTCACATGGTAGGTCATTTTTAATATTTTGAAAAATCTATGTACTGTTTTCCAAATGACTATGAATGAGGCAACCAGGTGGGGAGGCTTGTTGGGGCACTTATGGTGGACAGGCTGTGCAAGTATACATTTGTAGAGATTGAACCTAAAACCCTAGAGCACATAGAGAGATATAAACCTACTTTACCTTAATACATATAATTTGAAAAAAGAAGTTGATTATCAGACAGATTACTGACTTATTTATAAACTAACATGTATTGTAGTGTAGAAATATTTTTTCATTTTTGGCATAAAATGTCACACATCATTTATCTGCTCAAAAAACAGAGTAGAAAGTCATTATTACCTAATTATTTACCTCATTTACTTCCCACCAGACTTAATAAAAACACTTTTATTTAACATTTTATTTTTATTTAACTTACATCAAGACTCAGAAACTCTGATATTACTTATACCCTTTCCAAACTAGGATAATTTAAAGCAAGCTTCACTCTTTTTGGTATAGAATTGATTAATAACAGAAGAGAGTAGAATGGTCTGTAAATTTCTACCACTAATTGTGCAGTGATAAAAATATGTTCTGTATAGAAGTTTTTGCGAAGGATTAATTGGCTTAATTGAAGTTTAAAACATGGATTTCTTTAAAATTTAGTGACTTCAGTTTCTGTTCAAAATCCTTCTGTTCAAAATAATGATCTTAGGGATTAGACCTTTTGAAACTTTTTTCAGATTTTAATGGACTTTGGAGAGGGGGGGGTTGGGGTCCCGGGGAGGGGATTTGTAAATTAGCCTGACAGGAAGTATAAAGATGTTGACAAAACTTCTCCAAGGCTGTATAGCAATCCGTGCAAAGTCACAAACCCAAACAGGGTTTGTGTTACAATATATGGCCTCAAATAAACTTGATTAGTATATTTTGCTGAAGAAATATCAAAGGTCATGTATTTTTAAAACTTTTTTTGAAAAGGAGAAAGGAGCTATTATAGGCACTGCATATGTTATTGTTACATAGTCTAAGGTCATTTGGACAGAGATAAATATATCTGTGAAGTTATTACTATAGAAAGCATAAACAAGTTCTAGATCTGTAGTATCATTTTGAGTTTATGATGCCCTTCTTTGAAACTAAGCTAAATTTCTTTTTAAATATTACATTTAGATAATTCTTTTGATTATCTTATGAGCAAGCACAAGTGATGACAAACCTTGTTGGAAAGTCGATCATGTTTTATTTTCTCCCTGTTTTCTTCTTTCCCTGTTTTTTCATTGGACATTTGGTATATTGTTACCATCCACATTTTATATTTTAATATTTGCTAAAATTAAAACTTTCAAAAATTTTTCCCAGTGCATCATTTGGTCATTTATTTCTCTTAAGATTCCCACAACTTTGCATCTAAGCTGTTTAATGTCAGCTTGATGATGATATGATTATGCATATGTGGCTCTGGGCCTTGAAGGAACGCTTAGGAATTCATCTGGACCAGTAGTGTGCCTGACTTAGAACCTACTCCTTGTTTTCCCCCTTTGTGTTTGGGTTAGATATGGAAGGCTTTGCACATAACTTACCCCCAGCACTTTACCATTGTCCAGCATCCATCAGGCACTCAACAAATGTTTGCTGAGGGAGTGACTGAATGATTTATAATTCATTCCATCTCACTGTTAAATCCATAGCATGAGAAGACAAGTGACAGCATTTTGGGAAGTCTTATTTAATTGAGAGGTATTATTAGATTCAATTCATTCACTCATTCATTCATTCATTAGTGGTCACAGTTAAATTTGCACTGTTAACATGATTTTACTTAAATAATGTTTCTCCAGTTTACTTGTTATAATATTCCTGGTATGAAAAGACAAAAAAGATTACAAATAAGATCCTAAGGGAATAATTTCCTGATAATGGATCCCCATTTATGGTTATTAGTCTAATTTCAATCATAACATAAGTAATTCGTAAATCACTTAAATAATCCAGTCTTACAAATATTCCTTCATTTTCTATCATGCTTCTGTTGATACAATGGGTATTCCAAAGTTTGCCTTCAAGTTGCTAGTCATTAATATTTGCCTTCTTTTGCCACCACTGCTTACATATGCCCGATCATGGTTCTTTTCAAGATTTTTTTTTTTTGGTTTCTTATTTCATTACATGTATTCTGGGAGTTCACATACAAAATATGGCACATGCTCAGCCCTCAGGGAATCTCTCATCACTAATTAATGATATCATATATATTTTTTTCACCTAATAATTTTTAATAGTTGATTAAATGGATAAACTCACACAAAGATTTTATTCTTTATTATGAGATCCTATAACATAAGACTTCATGCTTAATTTCAACTCATTTTTTTTCAGCTCAGATTCTTTTACCTTAATGTTTGAAAGTTAAAGGATAGGTATTTTTTAGCCCCACTGAGGAAACAGGCCAGCAATAGAAATGATTTACCTTATACTGTGGTGCTAAAAAGTTGTTTTATTATTTCATATCTGTCCAGAGTCACTCTTATAAGGAAAACAGCTTAATCAAAAGTTAATTGTAGGATTATTGAGTTCAAAAGTTTTCCAGCTTTTTTTTTTTTTTGTCAGTCTAAGTTGATTCATTCCTGATGACACAATTCTACTTAGAAAAAGAAGCATCTTTCTTAATAAATTGAGTGCCTTCTTTAATTCTTGGGAACCTGCTTTGTATGAGTCACTATGCTGTACTAGATGTTAAGGATACAGGTAAATAAGATACTTGTCGTTCATGAGCTTCTACCCTGGTGAGAGGAAAGGGCACTGTCAACATTACCCTGTGGTCATGGATAGAATGTGCAAGGCGGGGTTGGTTTTGCTTGATTGCTTAGTCACTGTTTATTAAGTGTTTACTATTTGTGATATCTTGGACCAAACCCTTTTTATATGCCATGTCAGTTAATTGTTCCAACAGTTTTATATCCATTTTAAAGATAAGGAAATGGAGCTATTTATATTGTGTGAAGGGACTACCAAAGAGTGTTCTTGCAGAAGAATAGGAGAACACCATGATTGTATTGGTTAATGAAGAGACCTGAACAATTTATTCAAAGGATATTCCTAATAAAAGAGTGAGATTTTTATTTATTTTTAAAAACCAGCATTGTTTTAGTCTTTTAATCATCTTTGGAACCTTTTTTGGATCACATCGGGGCTTGAGGATCACATTTCTGGCATGAAGCCCTGGGAATATGAGGAAAGGACATCTTAGAATGTTCCAGTTGGCTGAAAGTGTGGAAACATCTGATGGATTTTTCTGGTCAGGTCCAGTTCGAGCACAAACCGTGCTGCACATTCTGGCCTTGGGACATTTCATAATATGGAAAACTGAGTTCAATGAACATGGGGATAATGATGAGAAATCCAGAAACAAGATTTAAAAATAGGTGACTGACAGACCCTGTTCCTGGTTTTTCCCTTGAAAAGGGAAGGCCATTACATTCACATGTAGATGGACTAAGGCAGGGTGTGACAATCGAGCTTATAGCAGTATACCTTTCATTGACTTCTTTGAAGTGATTACAAAATGTAAAAAAAAAGTGATTACAAAACTGGGTTCAATCATAGGATTCTGTAGATGTTAAAAATTTGAGGACTCCTTGACATTTTTATGACCATTTCAATATGTAGTGCTTTCAATATGTAGTCAAGCCCTAATATAACATTATTTGAAGTAATTGCAATAAGGACTCACGAAACACAGACTTTTGAAAGAGAAATACAGTTTTCTCACAGTCACTTTATTCTGTATTGTGAAAGAAATCAATAGCTTACTGCTTAGCTAGTCACTTGAACTCTTAACAAAGTGTTACTAAGAAGCACTTATGGGACTTAGCTTTAATGACTTTAGAAGTCATATGTGATGACATGATCCAAACAGGAAACAATTGAAAATGTTCTAGTCACTAATTAAAATTCAATTTCTTTCAATGGGTTATACTTTTAATGAGGTTTAATAATTTTATGCTTTAATTTTATGCTTCACCCACATCAATGTATTCTAAGTTTTGAATTGGTAGAATATATTTTAATGAGTTTTTCATTTATTTCCCATTTTGGAAGCAAAGCAATCATCCTAAGTTTCTAAAATTTAATTAATTAATTTTCAGACTAATCCCTGGTCCACCTGTCTGTATGCAGTGTCTTATTTAATCCTGGGTAACTGTGGACAGCCGGACCTAGTTTCAAGTGATCTGTTGAAAGGTCATGAGGTCAGCTGTTGGAACTCTAAGTCATTCAAGACCAAGAATTATTCAGTTTTTTTTAAGTTCCTGCTCATGTGATATGTTGTTTGCCCTTCCTTGTGTAGGGTCTTACTTGCTTGTGGTCTTGAACTGAATTCCATAATCTCAATGAGTTCTGGCTAGAAAGGATTGGGAGTGCTTGGTGTGGAGACAAAATTTCACTAATATAATCTGTCCTTTTACTTCAGGAAATAAGGTTTTTGGCTCATATTAAGTCCATTATCAGTGACCGTGTCTTGGTCATTTTAAGTAAACTTTTAAATCAATTCTTCTGCTTATCTTTGAATTTTGTCATTGTATAAATGATTTATCATTATTAGAGTCACATTTTTAGTTTTATCATATTGCCTTGATTATTGAAATATAGTTGAACGCCCATTCTGTCATCAGTTTTAGCTACTCTTTCTAGAAGGCTTTGTTTTAGCTTCCCTTCAAGAGAGTAAAGGACATTGAGGAAAATAAAATAGGCAAATCCTATCAAAATATGTTATATGATACTCTTGTAAATGTGTTAATACTTGTTGGTGTTTTTATTCTATATACCTCACATTTTCATTATGCTAAAAATTTTCCACTCACATTTACATACGCTCTCAGAAGTAATTATTAACAACAATGTATCATAATTAACCAATACATCTGTTTAAAGCATTGAAAACATTATTAAATATTTTTTCTTTATACTGGGATAACTTGTTTTCCTATTTTAATTATTTATAAAGATTTAAATATGAATTTAATAAATGTAGTTGTGTGAATGTTATCATGATTGACAGTTTAAACCTGTTTCCTGTAATTATAATAATGATGGATTCCATAGTGTTCTTAGTTCTCTCCAAAAATACCCCTAAAATTGTCAGTAATTAATAAATCACCCCTTTTTTGTATATTCTCTCCTTACCTTTACCCTTTGATGACAATTATTCTTTAACCTCCTAGAATTTAGTCCTAGGGCTTTTATGTCTGTTTTGTGGTCTTTGGCACCTCAGGAAAAGAAGTAAACAAAAGACATGGCATGAATTTTGCACTTCCTCCCTGTAAGTCTCTCCTCTCTGTCCATATTCAGTTGTATCCCCACAGGAAGCTTCCCTGACGCAGGTGAAACTGAACATGTTTCCATCTTTAAACTCTCTCAGAGTTCTATTTGCGTTTCTAACAATATCTATGATACCTGATCATACTTGGTGAATTCCCTGGTTGTGCTGCAGAGCATAGACATGTCTGTTTCATGTAGTTTATCTGAGTGATGAGTTATGTCACAGTCCTCTTTTTATTCCAGTACAGAGCCCAGTGTCAGGCATTCTCTCTGCTTTCAGGCCCCAATTCCCACTTCTCCTGATCAATAACTTGCCTAATTTTTACCCTTTTCCACTTAATATCACTTTATTTTCCAGTATCCTTTGCCATTTCTTGATAACTGTGAAAAAAAAAACAAAGGGAATTAATGACTAAAATAAATTTTGGAATATTAGTAATTATTTAGTCAATAAAAAAGTTTCTTTTTCTTTCTTAAAAAGTTTATCTTTTTAAAAATATTACAGGGTCAAATATATATATATATATTTAATTTTGCTTAGAAGAACTGAGGTGTAGGCCAGAGGTATAGGGAGTGAGAAGATTCACCAGAGGCAGGGTGGGGAGCAGAACAGATGGATCTACTGAAATACACTGCTGAGGGGAACAGGGGTCAAGACAGGAGAGGTCTGCTGTGCCATATATGGATTAGCTTCCTGGCCAGGGATTGAACTCAGGCCATAGTGGTGATAGCACTGAGGCTTAACCCCTAGGTCACCAGGCAGGCCCTGGACTAGTGTTTGCAACAGTTAAGTTATTCTCATACACCATTACCCTAAGAAAGTAAATGTTATGTAGCTAGCCAGAGGGAGATTCTATGTTGTCTCACCTTTAGCTAACTGCTTTTTCATATAAAAGTACGTTTCACCTTTAACCATTTAAATTTCAGAAACTTAAAAAAATAATTTGCTGCACTTTTGTTGTTTTAAAGTTTTTTTAAAGTTTTTTTTTGGGGGGGGAGTGACTTTTCTAGAGAAAGGGGTATTTCAAAGTTAGCAGTCAAGAGAATAGGAGTCTAGTTAACTGATAGAAGAGAAGTGATGGGAATCTGCATCAGTGACTTCCTGAGACACACAATTGCTGAGTAGGCAGAACTGACCCTGGGTTGGGAGGGATGAGCCTGAACAGGTAGTAGGGTAGGACGCCTAGAAGCAGTATGCCTGATGTTTCCAACACACTCAGTAGCTCTGTGATGAACAAGCGCAGTAGCAAATGGGCCATTTCCAGGCAGCCATAAAGACTGAATTCACCTTGAGGCACTGTAGGAATGGTCATCCAGAGATAGTTATGGATGAGGAACCAAATTGTATGGTATTTCTTCCTGCCCCAGAGAATTGCCAGTGTTTGAATGGACTTTGTAAGAAGAGGTTGGGATGTGGAAGAACACAGAATAAATAAAAAGGAATATGGGGGAATGACATCTGTGAAGGGACTACCCCTCTTAGGCCCTTTACTCATGCAACATATATATGTCAAGAAATGATAGTTATGGCTAATTTAGTTTTTAGAACAAGTCTATGAAGTTTAAATTTTTTTCTTTACAAATGCGAAGTAGGAAATCAGTGAATTAAATTTCCCTAGGCCTCTGTAGACAACAAACTAGAATTGGGTGTAAGGGTCCTCCTCCTAGAGTTCTTATTCACTCAAATTATAGAAGTATTTGTGAACATTAACACTTGTAACAGATTGTTTTCCTAATGCTAGAAGTCAAAGGTAGTGAAAGTAGTGTATAGTTTCCTTTAGAGACATGGAGACACCCAGTTTGGAAGATTGACAAGTGTCCACTCTTCTTAAGGTCCATTGATAGCACCAAGTGCTGCTCATTTCTAACAATGCAAGGAATCTTAATGTTATAGAGAAAAAGACCCCAAAGATATTGTTGGTTATTTTCATTCTTGTGCCAAAGGTGAATCCCTGTCAAAGGAAAAGGAAGAAATGTGAGAAAAATCAGGTGTAAGGATGGGTCTGAAGACCAGGCCTATGTACTATGGGTCTGAAGACCAGGCCTGTGTACTATGGGTCTGAAGACCAGGCCTGTGTACTATGGGTCTGAAGACCAGGCCTGTGTACTATGGGTCTGAAGACCAGGCCTGTGTACTAGATCCTGTGGCTTGTGATATCCTTATATGCTTGCCTAGGAAGCAATAGTGCAGCTCACACAGACGCCAAGGGTGCATGTTTTAATACATATTGATACACATTTTATGAGTGATAAAATAGGAAGTTTAATTCTTATTTCAATTTAATTGTTCCCATAAGTAACAGCAATAATACTTAGACCCTTTGTGACTCAATGCATAAGTGAACTTTGTTTTTGGAAATACCTGAGAGAACTAGAAAACTAACAAACACATCAAAGAGAAATTAGTTTCTATGTAAACCAATCAGTCAAAACATGAAAGTATTACAGATAAAATGAAAAAAAGAGATAAAGTGATGGTTTCCTGGGAATATACTAGAAACAGAACTTGGTCAGAAGACTCAACTGATGATTTCCTAACATAAATTTTTAAATAAATGTGGCGCTCAGATTGATGAAGCCACCTCAGTTTTCCAGCTGTCAGTTGATAGTCTATTGGTGATTTGACTGAAAGCAGAGCACATGATACAAATATTTTACTTGCTTTGATGAAAATTCCATCTTTGAGAACACACGTAAGAAATTATGGAAATTTGTAGATTAATTCTCTGGACATATTTCTTGCTAGCAAGGATGGTTGATTGTGGAAAGAGATAGCAATCTTGTGAGACCAGGCAATTAAACATAGCCTCGAGTTCATAACAGTCACATCTGGGTAGAGTTAGACAAGTACCCTGTACTGTACAAAGCTAGAAGACAGTAGTTAAAGAAAAGATAAAGTATAATTTCATGGAGTAAGTTTATAAACTGCTATTGAATGTAAGACAGTGCTTCTTATGCATACACACACACAAACACTCTCACACACACACTCTTATTTAAGGTAGGTTAAATACTTAAAGGAAACAGTATTGAGTAAAAAAGAAACTATCAAAATTCATTCAAAAGTTTCAAATACATTATCTTATAGTAGCTGAACTGCCATTCATTAATTTTATCTTTACTTACATGTTTATGTATAAATTATGGAATACCTGTTACACGCCAGGTATATAAATATTTAGATATTGGTCTTTTAAAGGTATTTATAAAATAATAGATTATGAATTACTTATGACCTATCCCACTTAGCATCTTCAAACTTTAAAATTCCAAGAATCAGTGTAATTTAAAAATCCTAAAAGATATGAAATATAGTATCTTTAAGCTAACCAAGTATTTCAGTAATTTTTTATTTCCCTTATTTTCATGTGATCTGCTCTTTGTCTACAAGTAGATATCACTGTGTTAATTTTGTGAGATTCCCCCCCTACTTTAATACAATTTGTGTTTTAACAAGTTGACTAAAATCTTTAATGTGAAGAATATGCTTTCTCTGAACACATAAAATGCTATTAGGAGTTCTCTTTTTACCTCTTAATATTTTATTAGGCAATATAATCTATATATGTACAGACAATCTAGATATACTATAAATGTAAGACGGGAAGCATAAAATAAAATAATATCCTGTGAACCAACTCTCTAATATAACCGTGACAGTATTTCCAGTTTTCTGTTGAGCTACTCCCTGCATCTACTGACCTTCCTCTCCCTTGGACCCTGCATGTCCCTGTGACTGAGACAGGCACACATCCTGGGTTTGATGTTCTCACTACCATGTGTGCGGTTTGGTTTTCTTCTTAGTGGTTTTCAAATGATGTCTATATCCTCAAGTGCTTATTGTTTACTTCTTGTCTCTGAACTTTATAAAAAATGTAACCATATTAGAATGAGTTTAGGAATGAACTAGCTCATCTAGGATTCTCTTAAGCAGTAGCATAGATGACATCTAAAATCACTTCCATAAAGTAACCACTGATCATTATAACCTACACCATGCTTCAGACGCAAAGTTACCTGTTTTGATGGTTCAACAGCCATTGAACCAGATCATTATTCTCATCTCCCTTTTATTTTGTCAAAGAGGGTTAAAAAAATCAGTAAATTAGAAGTGATTTTAGATACATAGACTGATAATTTTGCAGCCATGGAATTTTTAATACTAAGTTTTTGCTAAATGAATACTTTCTCCTGCATAACTTAAAACAGGTAACATTGATGTAACAGTTAGCTGCTGTCATTTATTATTTGCAAAGTAGTCAAAACTTAATATTTAACCAAAAAAAGCACTCATACTTTTGACTGAACTGTTGGATAAATAATTTTTATTTTAAGCTTTAATCCAAGAATGCTTCTTGTGTTCAGTTTTGAGACAGCTGTTTTGTAAATATAGTCCAACTTAGTGTGTTGATCTTAGTGCATTTTGATCACGAACCTTGGGCTATCTTATTCCCCGGAGTGCCCTCATTTCCCTTCCAGGATTTTTTTTTTTTTCTTTTTTAGTTAGAGCAGTGTTAACCTAGATAAAAAATGCTGTGCATGTAGAAACTCCACATTTCAGGTTAGGTTTCAGAATCAGAAGTTTTTTATTTTGGTTGTTGACAAGTCCAAAGTGACTTTCAGCTTATAATGCCCGGATGCGTTTCCAACAAACAGATATGAAGCTTAAAATATCCAAGTAGTATGAAATATGAAATCATGCACACTGTATTGGAGACTGGGTGGTAGATGTGGTAACATATATCTGAGGAGGTCTGGACTTAATCTTCTAAATCATACACAGTATTATAAACCACTGTTACCTCAAAAAAGTGCAATCAGGCATAATCCTTTTTCACTTGATTTACCTGACTCATCTGAACTGAAATTGGGTGGAAGCAAGAAACTCCCTTATTTTGGATTATCTTTAGAAGTGAGACTTAGAAATGCTTCACTGACTAGTGAATCCACAGCAAGACAGATTTATGTTTTCTTTGTGTTCTTGAATAAGCTTTTCCCTTACCCAGGATTAACATTAGGCCTACAAGTATGTTGTGTGCAAACCACACTTCCAAAAGACTTTTTTCAGTTCTTGCTGATAAATTGTCTATTGTATAAACATGGTACTTTTCATATTTCTTGTGACTTAGTGGCTGCCTTTAGATTTTTCATTATTTATTTACAACTAATAAGTTCATGTTCAACTGACACTGCCTCGCTTACCAGTAGTACCTTGTAGCCAAGTATGTCCAGTTCCTTCCTTGCTGTCTCAGAATATCACTGTCATTCATTTCATTATATAGGTGGTATAATCACACAATGCACTGTTGCTATGATTACTTTCAACAAAGATAAGGGTAAGAAAAATAAGTTTATTTTTAATCTTGCCTTTATTCCTTTTCTATTCTTTCTACAATTAAGTTTCGTACCTATATAATTTTCCTTTCCCCTCAAGAACTTTTATTTTTATAAGCTATGCATTTTATCACCATCTTCACTATTTTTTGCTCATTTTTTTCATTGAGGTAACAGTGATTTACAACATTGCTTATGTTTTAGAAGTATGGGGTCTTCCCTTTCCGGTGCTGTTATCACACCCATAGTCCATTGTGCTTTTTGCCACACTGTCACAAGGAAAAATTTATAGAAAGTTCTTGAACACAGAATTCATGTTCCCTTTGAATTAATGTTTCATAATTCTTTGAGTAGATACCTAAGAGTGGAGTTGCTGGATCGTATGGTAAGTCTTTTTTAATATTTTGAGAAACCTCCAAATTGTTTTCCATAGGAATTGGGCCAGTCTGTATTCTCACCAACAGTGTTTAAGAGGGTTTCTTTCCATTTTTTTTTAGCTCTGTCCTCATTAATACCTGTTATTTCTGGTCTTTTTGATATTGGTCATTCTCACAAAGTTGAGGTTTTTGTCTGCATTTCCCTGATAAATAATGATGAACATTTTTTCATGTGCCTGTTGGCCATGTATATGTCTTCCTTGGAGAAATGTATATTTAACTTTTCTTTCTACTTTTTGATTGGGCTTAAGTGTTGTTGCTCATTGAGTTGTATGAGTTCTTCGCATATCTTGGATATTAGTCCTTGGTTAGATTAGTCCTTGGTAGAGATGTTGATTTTCAACAGTGTACACCTGACTTACTTAACCTTATAGTGCAGTGGTCCCTTCAATTAGAAAAAAATGATAGAGACAATGACTAGTCAATGACTATAGAATACAAATTTCTCTGGTTTTGGGTTTATATTTTCTACAACTCTTAATAAGAAACAAGAGTTAGAAGAGCACCAGTTCTTTTAAATAACTTCCTGTAGATTAAATAATTAGAGCAATCAATCTGATGCAAGCGATTAATTGAAGTACTAGAAATATTAGATTATTTGGTTATGTTGCCATGTAAAACATAATCTAAATGCTTATGCAGTATAGCTTAAAGATTTTTTAGAAAACTCTAAATTCGCAAGCCCACTTTATGTATTAATTATGCATAGCTTTCAATAATTTGCTTTAAAATGTGCACAGTAATAATAATAAAGTAATAAAATAAAAAACAGTAATAATAATAAAACATAATTCATGTTTGTGTAAAATAGGGTCTTCTTGATAATAAACAAAATTGTTAGTTATTACATATACAACTGGGTTATCATTTTGTGAAAACTTTAGGTCTTATAACCCCTGGGATTTCCAAAGTATACTTTATTGTTTTTTATTCTATTTTTCCCTTTAATTTATATATATTTGTTCCCATGGGAACACGAGGGACTGAGGTGATGGTGCACTGGTGAGATGGTGATGGGGAATACATGGGGATCACAATTAATGGCAAGTATATGTAAATTTTAAAATATTTTAATAAAAAAAATCTCAAAAAAATTTATATATATTTGACATCAATTGTAATCTCCATGCATTACCCATCACCATATCACCAGTGCACCATCATCTCAGTCCCCTGTGCTCCCATCTGCCCTCCACCCTTCTCCCTCCCCACCAAGTATCCCCAATTTGTCCTTGTCTTTTCATTTTTGGTTTTTGTGTCTTTATTGTTGTTGTTATTATTATTGTTATTGTTCTTATTCCTTTCCTAGATCCTTATTTGGTTCCCTATATTCTTCCTAGGGGAGGAACCATCTGGTATTTTTCTTTTGCCTTCTGACTTATTTCATTGAGCATAATCCCTTCCAGATCCATCCATGTTCCTATGAATGCGTTTAGTTTTTCTTTTTTGATTGCTGAGTAGTATTCCATCGTGTCTATGGACCACAGCTTCCCGATCCACTCGTCTGTTTTTGGGCATTTAGGTTGTTTCCAGGTCTTACCTATTGTAAAGAGTGCTGCTATAAACATAGGGGTGCAGGTATTCTTTATATACAGAATCAATGTTTCAGTTTTCTAAGGATGGTTATTGAATCTAAGGATCATCTAAATCCTGTGCTTTTACTTCTGATGCTGTTTATTGTTTATTTCAGTATTAGTTGATTTTTTTTTCAGAGGAGGAAGAGAGAAGGAAAAGGTCCTATAATACAAATTACTTCATTTTATGACAGATGATTAGTGTTTGGAGAGAACTTAAACAAAGTGGTTCAAGTAATGTTTAACATGATATTGGTTTTCAACTTTTTTCCCCTTTTCCTGGATAGCCAATAGTTTGTTTCTTTTGCATTAGATTTAGTTTCCTAGTAGTCTTCAGTCAAAGTAGCCATTTTGAAGTAGCCAACTTTTAAAAAAAAGAATGGATATTTATCTTTATATTAAAATATGTATAGAGAGATGTTGCTGCTGCTTAAAAAGTTTTAGATTGTGCTGTTTGTTTTCAGTATGCTACCAATTTTTCCTGAGTGCTTGTTTTCCTTAAGGTGCCTTCCCCCTTCCTTCTTTCTTCAGCAAATACTTAGGAATATCACCCCTGTACCAGGCATGCACATGAGCAGTTCTCCATAGTAGATCTGCTGGAGGAGATCTCAGTTTCCATGGTTGACCAAAGACATGCGTCAGATAACAATCTTTGTGCCCCTACACCTAGCGAATGGCCTTGAAGCAAGTAAAGTCATCTTCCTTTGTATTAGCTCAGACAGGTTATAACCCGGTAACAAAATATGACTGATATGTGAAAGCTGGATCTACATTGGTTTTTCTCAATCACACTTCCTGCAAAGTGTTCCAAATCAGCAGAATGGGGTTCTGCTCTAGTCAATGAGGAGCCCAGGCTAATGAGGAGTTTCTCAGGTCTTTACCTTTTCAGCCCATGAAAGGGGGAAAGAAGCAGGGAATATTGTGTGGAAGATGCTTGTGAATCAGAACAGGAGACACTATCTGTGCTTTCCATTCACACTTTGTAATCTCACAGTCATAGTAACCACAAAGGAAACTGAGAAATGGAATCTGGGTTCTGTGTCGAAAAAGGGCTGGAGAACTGATTTTAATCACAGTTATCGATAACCACATTGAACAGAAGTAACCAGTGCTTTTCACAAAGATGCACCCTATTTATACCAGTTTTTGATTTGAAAACCTTAAAAATGATTTTTAGCCTTTTTTTCCTATTTACAAAAGTGCCTCTTGCTATTTGTAGGAGACTTGTTGCATATGTAAACTAGTGAGTGCTAAATCTGTTTCTAATCACATTTTTGAAGAAAGTTGTCATAATGCTATTGTATTTCCTTCTAGTATTTTATGTACACTTAAAAATATGATTGGGATCATACCACATGAAACATGTACTTCTGGATTTCTTTATTTAGATTTAGTATTCTGAGCTTTTTCTCATTTGAGTAAAAATACTTAAACTTTTTTGTTATGGCTTTATAGATTTTTATCATAAAAGTCACTATAATTTATTTAATCATTCTTTTGAGAATATTTTCCTTTTTTAGGTATGTCTTTGGTGAATAAATCTCAAACATAAATATGTGTCTAATTACTTACTCGCTAGACTTGGTTACTCATAGAGTATACTGATATTTAAGGTTCTTCATACAGATTATTAATTTAATTTTCAACAAGTTATAACTGTTTACTGTCTTAACAGTAAATGCATCCATAGAATACATAGCTTTTCCAGATAACTCTAGAAGTGTACCCTTGGCTGTTATCCCAGGGAAATAAAAATTTATGTTTACATAAAAACCTATGCAGGAATTTTCACAGGAGTTTTATCCATAATAAATAAAAGCTGAAAAGAAGCCATATGTCTTTTAATGGGTGAATAGTTAAACCTGTGGAAAATCCACATTATATAATACGACTCAGCAATTAAAAGGATGGAGCTATTGTTCCACACAATATTAGGAATGACTCTCCAAAGAATTATCTGAGTGAAAGAAGACCATTGCAGAAGTTAAAAAAAATGATATATTTATAGAATTTATAGAACATTTTCAGAACATTTTTGAAATGAGAAAAAAAATGTGAAAAACAGGTTAGTTACTGCCATGGTCTAAGGTATAGGAGGGGGAAACCAGATGGTTGAATGGTTATAAATGGTCAACACAAGAAATTCATGTGTGGATGAAGCTACTTTGCAATTTGACTGGTGGTGGATGTGCAAGCCTACACCTATGATAAGGTAGCATAGACATAAATACACAGATACACAGCTTGACACATGTGGGCAAATCAGAACAGGATTGGTTGTCAGCCATATTACTATGTCAGTATTCAGTTTGTGATAGTGTTTTTGCAAGATGTTATCATCGGAAAAACTGAGAGCATATGAAATCTGTTATTTCTGACAACTGAATATTAAACCTACAATCATTTCAAAAGGAAAGTTTACTGAAAACAGTAATGCCTGGTACATATCATGCAACATTAATACTTCCATCTCATTAAGTTCTGTTTTTTGATGACAGTTAACTTTCCAATAGTCGTAATTAGAAAATTGTCCCTTTCTTGTTCTTATTCTGCTATGCCAAGCCTGTAGTTAAACATTCAAAATATAGCTGAGATGTTTTCTTGTTTTTTTCTCCCATTTTGTTTACTTTTTATTAATCCAAGCTTATAATACATTTACATTATAAATTATTTCTTTATCTTCTAACTTTTCTCTCTGTACATATTAGCATGAGTATTTCACTGTTAGATCTTTAGGGTAGCTCTGATTTGGGCCTGATTTAGAACTTTAATTTTTTTCTTTAGCTATGGAGTCAGTGCCAAGGACTTCTGAGGATAGCACTAGTTGTTTTGATGCATGATGAACTGACTTTATCTATTTATATTCTTTAGGACAATAAGTGATGGTACCAAAGATACTTTTATTTTATTAAAAAATTTGACTTATTCACTTTTTTACTTTTTAAAATTGCTCTAAGTAGGGGAATTGAGATAACACTGTACTTCTGTAACTGTGCCATCATCACTGTGCTAAGTCCTCCTTTTCATTCTCCGTGGTTATCATTTCCTCTCTATTTCTAGCTCCTAGTCCCATACTCCATGCCTCACATCAGCTTTCTCTTTTATGCAGATGAAAAATGTGCAGTGTTTTGTGTGGATTTCACATTTTCATAAATATTTTTGTGCTATTCATCTTAATATCTTTTGAAGTTATGCAATTGTTTGTAGGTTTCTATTATTCCCTATAAATATGAGCATCAATCTGTTCAATCTTGAAAACATTTAACTAGAATTTGGATTATAATTACATTGAATTTTTAGGTTAATTTTATAAAAATTGATCTCATGTTTGTGCATGCCTAGTAAAGTCTGAGTGAGAGAGAACTTGATACTTGGTAGTGTCTATGTTTCCTTATACACCTAGGGTTTTAATAAGGAAACCCCAGTCATTTGCTTAATGTCTTTGGATAATGCCTCAGTATCTAAGCTTGAAACATTTTTACTGCATTTTTTTTTTTTGCTGCATATTGTTGTACATGAACTAACATTTAGGTGGTTTTTGTAAAACTGACATGTAGGTTTCTGTTATAATGCTTGAAAATGACCCATTATTATTGTATTGTGAATTTGCTTCTTTTTAAAATATTTATGTATTTATGCTTACAAGAACTGGTGTGTATGCCAGTGGTGTGGGGTGGGGATGAGAGAATTCATCAGAGACAGAATGGGAAGCAAAACAGGTAGATCCACTGAAATACACTGCTGAGGGGAGCAGTGGGTGAGACAGGAGAGGTCTGCTGCGCCCTGTGGGTTAGCTCTGACCAAAGATTGAACTCATGCCACAGTGATTAGAGATAGCTTGGTGGCTCTCTGCACTACCAAGGACGGCCCTGTATTGTGAATTTTCAATTACAGAGTCTGTAATCCGGGCAAATGGTTTTGCACTACCAAGGACGGCCCTGTATTGTGAATTTTCAATTACAGAGTCTGTCAAAAGATTTTAAACCCTATTTGTTCTTTCTTACTTGCATAAAGTTGTCACTCAAGCAATCCGGGCAAATGGTTTTGAATTATTTGACGTTTGCCAGTGATGTGTGCACAGTCTCAGTGCTGTGGGCTGAATTCTGTCCCTCGGTATTCATATGATGCATCCCTAATTCCTGCAATTAGGGGTGTATAGTCATTCTGTATAGTCATATATACAGGAGACAGGATCTTTAAAAGAGGTGATTAAAATTAAATGGAGCCCTGACCCTGTAGAAGTAGTTTCTATATAAGACCTAAACAGCAGACTCCAGTGCTCTCTCCATGTGAGGACACGGTGAGAAGGGAGTGATCTGCCGTACCCCCCTCAGAAAGATAGCCCCTACCAGCACCACACCATGCTGGCAACCTGACCTCAGGCTTCCAGTTGGCAGAACTATTGAAAATAGTTTCTGTTGTGTGATACCCAGTCTGTGGTATTTAGTTACGGCAGGTTGAGCTGTCTAAGACAGTAAGCCTGGCATCCAAGTGACTGCCATATGGAATAATCTGTAGCAAACAGAGTCATGACTTGCCTGTCCATTAGGAATCCTATCTGTCTTTGTTCTAGGGCATTTGAGTTTAGAATAACTGAATGAGCCATCGGGAGTCTCTTTCCATGATGGCTGATTCTTTGTGAACTAAACAGAATGACAACTGCTTTTCCCATCATTTCAGTGCTTTATGTCATGGTTAGGTTTTATGTATCATTCCCAATCTTCCTGACACTTAGCATATGGAATTATTTTGCTGTTTAATTCAATTAGGTGATCTGAGACCATTGTAAGCTAGGCTTCTGAAGTACAAAATAGCGTGTGTGTGTGTGTGTGTGTGTGTGTACATGTGCACTTAGAACAGGGTCCATTTCAGTGACCAGAACCACCTAGACAATTGCACTTGCATTATTTTTTATGTTATTTACTATATATTTTTTCCTCAAGGGGATCTTTTGTGGCAATTGAATGTTTTCTCATACTTGTTTTTGATACCTCATTCTCAGGTTAAATATATTAAATTTGTAGTAGATTTTTGGACCTAAAGATGACATGGGCATAGTTACAAGTATTAGAAATCATTTTTTCTTTATTTAGCATTCTTTAATACCTATCTCATTACTTAAAATATATTAAAAGAATGGATAGTTATTTGTTATATTAAAAAAACTCTTCAGGGCCTCCCCTGGTGGCGCAGTGGGTTAAGCAACGCACTACAAAGCAAATCGCAGCCACTGCAGCATGAGTTCGATCCCTGCTGCTGGCCAGGGGGGGGACCCACATGGTGTGGCAGACATCTCCTGCTGTGCCCGCTGCTCCCCTCAGCAGTGTACTTCTGTTGATCTGCCTGTTCTGCTCCCCGCTCTCTGTGGTGAATCCTCTCACCCCCCTACACCTCTGGCCTGTACCCCAGTGCTTGTATGCATAAATAAATAAATCTTAAAAAAAATAAAAAATAAAAAAAAACTCTTCATATCTAAATTAATTCATGTAAGAATTTGGAACCTTCTGAAACAGATCTCTGAAGTACTTCTCAAAGAATAATTATGAAAACTCTTCCAGAAAGGTTCATTGAAACATCTGAGTTACTGGTATGGAGAGACATTTACTAAAAAAATAATTCATGATTACATATTCTGAACATTTAGCCAACATTTAGCCAATGGAATACTGAAGCAAAAGACAGGAGTTTCAGCACTGCTATTGGCATTGTAGGTAAGGGAAGCAGCATAACTTCCTGTAATAAACACCTTCAGAGAGTGATGGCAGCATTGCAATGATGCCCTGAGGTCCTGCAGTGCTCTACGCCTGCCTAGGAAAGGGGCCACTGCTCAGGCCTGAGCACCATGCTGGTCAAGCGCAGAATACTTTAACTTTCTTTTAAGCCTATTAGTATCAGTAACTCTGACTTTGTGTCCACTCTCATATAAGTTTGGTTGCTTAGAAAGAATCTTGGTTCAATTGTGGAAGCAATGAGAGATATGCTCATTTTCTGTTGTGAAGCAGAGAAACATTCTGGTTACTTCAATTTCCATCATTTAGTCAAGTTTGTGATTTAAAGAATGGTTTAGAAGCAGAAATGGAAAAATGCCCTTAGTCTCTCAAAAAATATTTCACTGTAGCTATGTCATCTGTGTGGTACCACCTGGAAATTATGGGGTTTTATGTTGTGAGTATTCTTACAGAAGATCCCAAAATTATAGACAGTTCTACGTGACTGTACTTCACTGGTAGTTTAGGACGATTCTAGATAATACAGCACACGGAGGTACTTTGTTATTTTCTATCGCCTTTTCTACCCCTAATATTTTTCTCATCTCCCTTCCTATTTAGATAACAATAGATACTCAGGGTTTTTATTTTTAAAAACCCAGCTCATTAATTAATTAATTTATTTATTGCTGATGGGAATGCAAATGACACAGCTCCCTTGTGAGACAGTTTGGCGGTTTCTTATAAAGCTAACTATACTCTTACCATATGATCCAGCAATCGCACACCTTGTTATTTGCTCAAAGGATTTGAAAGCTTATGTCCATTCAAAAGCCTGCACATAGATGTTAATAGCAGCTTTATTAATACTTGCCCATATTTGGAAACAACCAAGATGCCCTCCATTAGGTAAATGAATAAATAACTGATACATGTAGACGATGGAATATTATTCAGTTCTAAAAATTGAGGCCATAAGAAGAGATGGAGGAACCTTAACAATATATTACTAAGTGAAACAAGCCTATATCCTGTATGATTCCAACTATATGACATTCTGAAAAAAGCATGAAAAAGATGGTAAAAAGATCACTGATTGCCAGGGGTCTGGAAGAAGGGAGGGATGGATATAGAGGATTTTAGAGCACTGAAAAATTACTCTGTATGATACCATAATGATGGACACATGTCATGTGCATTTCCCAAGCCTACGGCGAAACATGTACACCACCATTACATGTACACCACCATGAATGAACAGTGAACTAGTGATGATGATCTAGTTTCATCAGTTATAATAGCTATTATTCTCCTGGTAGGAGAAGTCGTTCAAGAGAAAGCTGTACATGTGTGGAGCCAGGGGCTATATGGAAAATCTCTACCTTTCACTCAATTTTGCTGTGAACCTAAAGCTACTTTAAAAAATCTCAATAAGAAAATCCCGTATCTGCATGTAAGTGGCATCTAGGAATTTCAAGCTATGTAGCAAAGTCATGAAACCCGAAATGCTTTTGGGTGGTTAGCTGCAGATTCTACCAGGGACTGAGAATTATAATGGTTCAAAGTGAAAACTTAAACCTTGATAGAAGATTCATGGTTTTATCTTGCAAAGGACATTTGGCCATGATTAAGACCAAATTGATTGTGGGAAAATAACAGAAAACAAACGCTATTGGTGGGGTAAGCTGAAATTTACAGGTCTCCAGGGCAAATTCTATAGGGTCTGGGTGGTCTTGCTTTTATGTTTTGGTACAGTATTAATGCCATAATGGGTCATGTAAGACTGAAGTGTAATACAAACAAATTCTGTATCAGTGTTTGTCTAGAGAAAGTTCAGGAAGGATCAGAATTATAATGAACCAAGGTAGGGAGTCTGCAATTGAACTGAGAACATTTGATACAGCTGGTCAGTGTTAACAGAACAATAGAATGAAATTGACTGTGCCTGTCAAAAATTTCAGAAATTTTTTAAAATATATTTTTGGTGAATGTAATAATTGTTAAATAATACTCATTTAGCACATTCCTGTGTTTGTACTTAAGTTTTTATCCTGTAGAAGCTTATACTCTAAAGTATGAGATCAGAATTTGAGGCTAGAGTAAGTCATTGAACAGTGTTTGAGGTTGGGTAAATTTTTTTTTCTTTTTTTATTAGGTTTATTTAATTGTATTTGACATCATTTGTAGTCCCCACATCCAAACAGTCTTTTTTATTCATCATCTCATAATGAGGTATATGTAGGTGGGTTCAAGATTTTAGTGGGAAACAACCCCTGTGGACTTGGGGGCTGTTCAGGGCTACTGCCTTGAGTGTATCAGGTGTCAGTACTTTTAATCACCATTGTTTTTGCACAGCCTATGAAAATGTCAGTATTGTAAAAAAGGCAAACAGTGCCTTGGTTTTGTTTTGAAAAGTTTTGACCTTGAAGAGTCCCTGAAATGATTTCTAAAATTCCTGGTAGTCTGAGTATTGCAGACTTTATGCATGGAGGTCTTGAACCTGGTATCCACTGGGAAGAGAGGGCATGTTCTTTCTCTTTAGCTATTCCTCCTGTTTGATTTTGAAAATGCCACTCTCTTGTTTGAAAGCCGCTAAATTCCAGAGCACTGGGAGTGTTATTTTAATGCTAAAATTTACATGTTTTCCTTTAGAAAGTGACAATAACATATTGGAAAAATACTACCTATAAATTTTTTTTTGATTCAAGTGTAAGAATAAACAGGAATTTTTAAATGATAATGAAAATACTTCATACATTTTCTTAAAATGCAGCTTTTATATGGGAATCTTGTGGGTGAATATAGAAGAATTGGAGATAGATATTTTCTGGTGGCTCATGTTTTCATTTTCACTTATCTAGGTTTTTTTTATGTCCTCATTCGTCCAATATTCATTCAGTAGCATATTGTTCAGTTGCCACATATTAGAGCTGTTTTCACAATTGTTTTGTAGTTTTTTTAACACCCAGGGAGAGAAATCAAATACTGTCCAAAAAACTTTTATTTCAAATACTAAAGAATCATTATTCTATGACATATAACCTGCACCCACTTTATTTTTGATATCACTATGATTTGAGAAAATACATAAGAAATTATTTTCTAAAAAAGCTTATCCTTAGAAATGCCAAAAAGTATACTTCAGATTTATTATACAAATTGTGTTTGAGTATATTTTATTATTTGCTAAATTGAGCCATGTAATTATGGGAATTAGATCAACAATTATGCTTAGTTTTTGTTAAAAAATTATAGCAGTTACCAAATATGCATTGGTTATATATATCATAAACTCTAAGCCCACAACATTCCAGAGCTCCATGAAATTCCAGTATTAATATGCAAAATTTGGTACTTGATTACTTTGATGGGGTGGAAGTGCATCAGATGATTGCAAGATTTTCTTAGAAGTACTTCTATTTTGTTTTTAAGGAAATGGCTACAAATATTTTAATTCTATCAGGAGAAAAAGATGATTTTTAAACTCAAAATAGACTGAACAACTGGTTGCCTGAAATTTCTCTCTGTAGCTATTGTTTTGGCATTATGTCAATAATACACAAGTCCTTTAATTATGTCTGAATTAATCTGCAATACATGAAATTCACCCACACTTATTCTATTTATCTCTCCATGGAAACAGCATGCTTTGGGCTGCTACTGAATTTTCCACATGCAGGGTATTTCCACTTCGGAATTTAACAAGATTTTTTAAAAATAGGTTATATTGATTTTTAAAAATTCTTGCTGGAAATGCAGTAAAGTTTAATAATCTTTCAAAAATTCATTTTTAATGAGCAGTTTTTCATTGTCTAGGTTTGACTTTCTTATCATATTTTACTGTTCCTAATTTCTAATAATATCTCATAGTGTCTTCTTAAAAATTCTTATTAATGAATTGAATTAAATTCTTATTCATTACATTGTTTTATATGTGCATATTGTTTATTTTAATAATTATTGAGCTATAAATTACATATATTAAAGTGAGCAAATTTTAAATGTATGCCTTGTAGTCTTTATTTTTATTTAAATATTTTTAAATTTATTTATGCATACAAGAACTGAGGTGTAGGTCAGAGGTGGGGAGGTGAGAGGATTCACCAGAGACAGAGTGGGGGCTAGAACATGTGGATGTACTGAAATATACTGCTGAGGGGAGCAGTGGATGAGGCAGGTGAGGTCTGCTGTGTCATGTGGGTCAGCTCCCAGGCTGGGGATAACTTGATAGCGCTTTAACCCTGTACCACCAGGGATGCCCCTGTAGGCTATAACAGATTTTTTTTAAAGATTTATTTATTTATGCACACAAGAGCTGGGGTACAAGCCAGAGTCGCGGGAGGTGAGAGGATTCACCAGACAGAGCGGGGAGCAGAACAGGCAGACTGACTGAAACACACTGCTAAGGGGAGCAGCGGACAGCAGGAGAGATCTGCTAAGCCATGTGGGTCCCCTCCCTGGCCGGCAGCAGGGATTGAACTTGTACTGCAGTGGCTGCGGTTTGCTTCATAGTGTGTTGCTTAACCCACTGCGCCACCAGGGAGGCCCTAGAATAGATTTTTTAAGAGCAGTTTTCTGTTCATAGCAAAACTGAGTGAACAGTGGAGAGATTTACAATATATCTCCTCTCTCTATACATAGAGCTCCCATTATCAACCTCCCTAACCAAAGTGGTTCATTTATTACAATGGCTGAACCTACACTGTCATATCATTAATCCAAGTTCATAGTTTTCACTAGTGTTTACTCAGTGTTGTAATTCTAGAGATTTTTGACAAGTGTTTTTTTTTTTTTTTTTTCTGATTCTATACAGAAGCATTTTAAGTGAATACCTTGGGAAAGCAAACTCATGTCATTTAAAAAGAAAAATAACTATTATTCTATAATTTTAGCATTTAGTTGTCAGTCCCAAAAGCAAGACATGATTTTCAAAGTTTCATTATAACCTTGCTAGGAAGATAAATGTACATATACTACAAGACCAGAATATGAAAGAAAGATTTGAAAGTGAGAGAGAGAGCATTAGTCATGGGGAATTTTCCCTGAATTTGTAGTTATTATTTACTGTATTACCATGGACAATTCTATGAGTTTTCAGCAAAACATTAGAAAATGAAATAACAATAGGTTTTTATGCCCACTATTTTCTAGCATCAGATAATAGCTAGAAAAGAACTAGGATAGCTAGGCATCTGTTATATCCTAGGATATAAATACATAGGAAAAGTTTCAATAAAGGAAGTCCAGTCTTCTTTTTTTTTTTTTTTAAAGATTTATTTATTTATGCATACAAGCACTGGGGCACAGACCAGAGGTGTGGGGGGGGGGGCGAGAGGATTAACCACAGAGAGCGGGGAGCAGAACAGGCAGATAACAGAAGTACA
>JAGFMF010011410.1:236677-261527 GCA_019455555.1 Galemys pyrenaicus | reverse complement strand
GGCACAGCAGGAGAGGTCTGCTACGCCATGTGGGTCCCCTCCCTGGCCGGCAGCAGGGATCGAACTTGTGCTGCAGTGGCTGCGGTTTGCTTCACAGTGCGTTGCTCAACCCTCTGCGCCACCAGGGGAGGCCCGGAAGTCCAGTCTTCTATACTCAAAACTACAAAATTTTGCTAGGAGAAATTAAGGAATACTTACATAAATGATGAAATATAACATGTTCATGGGTTTAGATTTTTTTCTTTTTTTGATTGAGGTAATATTGGTTTACAACACTATGCATGATTCAGAGGTATAGGATCACAACACTTTAGATGTTTGTAACCAAACCATACTCATCACCAAGGCACTCATTACAATTCAACTGGCCCCCATCAACCTCTGCTCTCTGCCCACTCCTTTTGGTAAACTCATATATAGATCCCTAGGGTTTGTTTGGTTTGGTTGTTAGACCCTTTGTTTTGTTTCTATTTTCTGCATTTAAATGAAACCATCTGGTAATTGTCATCCCTTTCTGACTTACTTCACATAGCATACCCACCCTCTAGTTACATTCATGTTGTTGCAGATTGGAAAATTCATCTTTTTTTTGTTTTTTTAATAACGGCACTGTAACCCATCAGTCTATATATCAGACTTCTTCATCCACCCATTTGTCCTTGGGAGTTTACATTGTTTCCACAACTTGTTTACTGTAACTAGTACTACCATTGAATGCAAGAATATTTAATTAGAATGTTCTACTTAGTATGTTTTTGCATTGTTTCACATAGATACCTCAGAATGGAATTGCTGGATCATGTGGTAGATACATTTTTAATATTTTGAGGAAGTACCTATTGCTTTCCATAGGAACTGGACCATCTGCATTCCCACCAACAGTTTAAGAGGGTTCCTTTTTCTTCACACCCTTACCAAAACCTATTGTTTATGATCTTTTTGGTGTGGGCTATTCTCACAAGGGTGAGGTTGAATTTCACTGTGGTCTTGTTTGCATTCAACTTATTGAATTATTCAACTTATTGCTAGGTTATTCAATTTATTACTGACAACTGACTAGATTTTTTTCTTGTATATGAGCCACAAACTGACATTTATTTTGTTTTTAATATATATTTATTACATCATCCTTCATATTTGACTAGTCTATACTTTCCCTGTAAAATTCACACCACCAATTCACCCATGCACTACAACCATAGTCCCTTGTGTTCTTCACATTCTTGTCCTGATCCTTCCCCCTCCTCCTCACCTACATAATGTCTGTGATCTATAGTTGCCTGATGATTTGGGTTTTACTTTATTATAATTACTTTTTATTTCCTGATCCTTTATTTGGTTCCTCTACCTTCCTCCTATAACTGAAACCATTTGATATTTTTCTTCTTTTCCTGGCTTATTTCTCTAATCCCTTCCAACTCCATCCATGTAGCTGCAAATAGCATGAGTTTATCCCTTTTGGTTGCTGTGTAATATTCCGTTGTATAAATAAACTACATCTTCTTGATCCAGTGAACTATTTTGGGGCATTTGGGTTGTTTCCATAGATTGCCTATAGTAAATTGTGCTGCAATAAACATAAGGGTGCAGGCATCCTTTTGAATTAATGTTTTTGTGTCCTTTGGGTAGATACCTAGCAGTGGAATTGCTGTATCATATGGAAGCTCCATTTTTCGTTGTTTGAGGAATCGCCACAAGGCTTTTCATAGTGGTTTGACCAGTTTGCATACCCACCAGCAGTGTAGGAGAGTTCCTTTTTCTCCACATCCTTGCCAACATTTATTTTTGCTTATTTTTTTTAATATGTGCCATTCTCACTGGTGGTTTCCACTTGCATTTTCCCTGATTACAACTGATATTGAGCATTTTTTCATATGCTTATTGGCCATTAGCATTTCTTTGGAAAGTGTCTTTTTAGCTCTTCTGTCCAGTTTTTGACTGGGTTGTTTGTTTTTTCTTGAACCTCATTAACTTTTGTAGATCTTTGTGATCAGTCCCTTATCATTAGTGTTGTGTGTAAATATTTTCTCACAATCAGTTGGGTGTCTCTTTGTTTTCATTAATATTTCTTTTGCTGTAAAGAAGCTCTTTAATTTGATGTAGTCTTAGCTGTTTACCTTTTCCTTCACTTTCTTTGCTTTAGGTGATGTGTTTTTAAAGATGTTACTGAGATGTATGACATGCAGTGTTTTGCCTGTATTTTTTTTTATATTTTATGGTGTCAGGCCTTATGTCTAATTCTTTTAACCATTTTGAGTTGGTTTTGTGCATGGTGTTATTTTGCATGTAGCAGTCCAGTTTTCCCAGTACTATTTATTGAACATACGGTCTTTGTTGCATTGCAAATTCTTAGCTCCTTCACAAAGATTAGTTATTAATAAGTCTATGGGTTTATTTCTAGGTTTTCTATTCAATTCCATTGGTCTGTATGTCTTTTTTTGTTCCACTACAATACAGTTTTAATTATTGTGGCTTTATAGTATAGTTTGATATCTCCATCCCCTTATTTTTAGTCAGGAGAGATTTGGCTATTTGGGGGTTTTAGTGACTTCATATGAATTTTGTCAATATTCATTTATTTGAAGAATATCATTGAAACTTTTATTGGAATAACATTGAATCTGTAAATTGCTTTTGATAGGATGGCCATTTTTGTAATGTTAATTCTTCTAATCCATGTGAAGTGGATGTGTTTCCATTTCTTTGTGTCTTCTTTTATTTATTTCAACAATGTTTTATAATTTTCTTTGTAGAGTTCCTTGACCTCTTCTGCTACGTTTATTCCCAGTTATTGATTTTTTTTGTTTCAATTATAAAAGGGACAATTTTCTTTATTTCTTCAGATTGATTGTTTGTATATAGGAAGGCTGTTGATTTATTTTTATGTGCTGATTTTGTACCCAGCTACTTTACTAAACGGTTTGATTATTTTGATTAGTTTTTCTGTGGAGTTTTTAGGGTTCTCTATGTATATTATCACATCATCTGAAAATAGTGATAGTTTACTTGTTTACTAATTTGAATTCCTTGTATGTCTTTCTCTTGTTTTATTGCTTTGGCTAGGACTTCCAGTATTATATTGAAAAGCAGTGATGAGAGTGGACATCCTTGTCTTGTTCTAGATCTTAAGGGAAAATCTTTTAGTTTTTCACCATTGAGAATGATACTGACTACGGGCTTGTCATATATGGTCTTTATTATGTTAAGGTATGGTCTTTTTATACTGAGAATTTCAAGGACCTTTATAATAAATAGATGTTGAACTTTGTTGAATGCTTTCTCAGCATCTATTGATATGATCATATGGTTTTCATTTTTCTTTTTGTTGATGTGTTGGATTATATTAATTGATTTTGAACCACCTTGAGTCCCTGAAATAAGTCAGTGGTGAATCATCTTTTTGAAACTGTTGGATTCTGTTGGCTAAGATTATTTTTTTTTTCATTTTTCAATTCTCTTTATTTTTTTTTAGCATGATAAAGTATTTTATTTTTTTGCACAGTATTTTTTTTATTTAATTATTTTGACATCATTTGTATTCCCCAGGGAGTTCCTACAACTATTCCACCCATGCACCATCATCTCAGTGCCTTGTGCTCTTTATGCCCTTATCCCCGTCTTTGCACTCCCTTCCTTTTCCTTTCTCCCCCCACAGTCCCTTTGGTTTATCTTTGGCCTTTTGGTCTTGTTAAGTTTTTGTTTGTTTTTGGTTGTAATTGCCCATTTCCTTGGGCTTCTTCTTCTTCTTCTTCTTTTTTTTTTTTTTTTTTTTTTTTTTGTTTGTTTTTGGTTGTAATTGCCCATTTCCTTGGGCTTCTTCTTCTTCTTCTTCTTTTTTTTTTTTTTTTTTTTTGTTGTAGTTGTTGCTCTTTCATATTCCTCCTAATAGTGAAGCCATTTGATATCTTTCTCTTGCCTTCTGAGTTGTTTCATTGAGTATAATTCCTTCTAACTTCATCCATGTTTCTATAAATGGCCCTAGTTTGTCATTTTTGATTGCTGCATAATATTTCATTGTGTATATGTACCACATCTTCTTGATCCAGTCCTCTACTTTTGGGCATTTGGGTTATTTCCAAGGAACCCTAGTACACTGCTGGTGGGAATGCAAGCTAATCCAACCTTTATGGAAGGCCATATGGAGGTTCCTCAGTCTACTAGAAATGGAAATACCATATGATCCGGCAATCCCACTCCTAGGAATCTACCCAAAGGACACAAAAACACTGATCCAAAAGAGTACCTGTATGCTTATGTTTACTGTTGGCTAAGATTTTATTATAATTTTTGCATCAGTATTCATTAGAGAGATTGGTAGTTTTCTTTTATTGTGTTGTCTTTGTTCAGTTTTGGTATTAGGTTAATGTTGGCTTCTGAAAACTTATATGGTAGTATCTCTTTCTTCTCAATTTTTGGAAGCATTGTGTAGGATAGGCACTAGTTCTTTTCTGAGTGGTTGATAGTATTCATTTGTGAATCTATCATGTCCTGGACTTTTGTTTTGGGAGTGTCTTGATTTCTGTTTCAGTTTCACTGCTTGTAACTGGACTGTTGAGATGCTCTATTTCTTCTTTATCTAGCTTTGGATGGTTGTAAAATTATATGAATTTGTTCATATCTTCTAGATTGTTGAAATTGTTTGCATGTAACTGTTACAGTAATCTCTGATTATTTTTTGATTTTTGCTGTTTGTGTTAATTTCTCCCCTTTTGTTTATGATCCTATTTATTTTTGTTTTTTCTCATTTTTTTCTGTGAGCCTGGCTAGAGGTTTGTCTTTTTTTTTTTCTGAAGAATCAACTTTTGGTTTTGGATTGTTTTCTTAAATTCTAATTCATTTATTACTGCTTTGATTTTTATTATTTCCTGTCATCTGTTGTCTCTGGGATTTTTTTGTTGTTGTTGTTGATCTTTTACTAGTTCTTTAAGGTGGGAGATTAGGTTGTTTCTTTGAGTACCATCTTGTTACTTGATGTGAGACTGTATTGCTATATATTTTCCTCTTATAACTGCTTTTGCTGTGTCCCATATTTTCTGAAGAGTTGTGTCTTCATTTTCATTCATCTCAAGGTATTTTATAATTTCTTTTTTGATTTCCTCATTGATCCGATGGTCTTCCAGAAGTGTGGGTTTCAATCTCAATGTGGTGGGATGGTACCTTGCTTTCTTTTCATGGTTTATTTCTAGCTTGATGCCTTCATGGCTAGAGAAGATTGTTGGTATGATTTGATATTTACGAATCTGCTAAGCTTTCTCTTGTGTCCTGGTATGTGATCAATTCTGGAGAATGATCCATGTATACTCAAGAAAAATGTATATTCAGGTTTTGGGGGTGTAGTGTTCTATAGATATGTGTTAAGCCCATGAGATCTAGGTCCTTGTTTAGAACTCTAGTGTCTTTATGTATTTTTTGTCTTGTTCATCTATCCATTGGTGAGAGTGGTGTGTTGAAATCTCTTACTACATATGTATTTTGTCTAATTTCTGTTTTCAACGGTGATAATAGGGAAAGTGAAAAAGTCTCACTAGTCTCTAGGAGGGAGGATGGGAAGCTGGCACCTACCTGTGCCTGTCCTAGGCAATTTTTGCCCTCCAGATTGTACAGATGTCTCAGGATTCAGAATCCAGGTATCTCAGGTTTCTCCTTTGTGTCTGTCCTCCAGGTTCTTTGTCCTGTCTGCTGGCTATGGTATGCCAGGTTTGTGGTGTGGGAAGGTAGGAAAGTTCTGGGGATTTTCTTTTTTCCTGTCCCCTGTCCTTCCAACTTTCCTCTTCAGACAAATTGCCAGCTTCACCCAGTTTATCTGATGATTCTAGATCATCACAGGAATTTGCTGTTTTTTTCTCCCTGTCCTCCAGTGGAAGCTGGGGCAGTACCTGAGACTGAGAACTGGCTGGTTGCATCTCCTACTGCATGGACTTCATGTCTTGTACCTTTGTCTTCTGAGAAAAAACATTCTGCTTAGATGTGGTATATTTCTCGTGGTTCTGTGGGGAGCAGTTAGTTTCTCAATTGGCTTTCAGGACTTTTTCTGCCAGGAACTTTTGTAGGTAGCTGTACTTTCAGTGTGTGTGCTGGAGTGGGTGAGTCCTTCTTAAGTTGCCATCTTCCCTCTCCCATCACAACTAACTAGATTTACATAATACTCTCTTATGACCCTCTACATTTCTGAGATGTCTGTTGAAACATCTGCACTTTAATTTCTGATTCAGTTTATCAGACTTTTCTTTCTTTTTTCTTTGTAGCCTCACTAGAGGTTTGTCTTTTGTCTATTTTTTCAAAGAACCAGCTTTTGCTTTCATTGAGATTCTGTACTTTTTGATTTCTATTTTATTTATATCTCCTCTTGTTTTTTTATTTTCCTTCTACTGGCTTTTGGTTTTGACTATTACTTTTATTTAAACTCTTTTGTTTCTTGGTATGAGTCTGTATTACTATATATTCCCTCTTTTGCTGTTTTCCTTTTGCTGTTTTCTGTGGATTCTGTTAGGTTGTATCTTTATTTTCATTGATATTTATTTTATTATAATTAATTTTATTAATTAATCTATTTTCACATAATTGTATTCTCCATAGGTCTCCTGCCACCTAATCACCCATAAACCTTTACCAGATTCCCTTGCATTCATCCATCTCTTTTTTGCATCCCCCCCATGCTTCCACCTTTTCTGTATGCTTCAGTTCTGTGATCAGCTTTCTAGTTTTGACTTTTTCTTGACCTTTCATTTGGTTTCTCTATATTACACATATATGTGAGACCTTTGAATTCTGATCTTTTTTATTCTGACTAATTTCAGCTAGCATAATCCCTTCCAACTCCATGTTACCACAAATGGGCTGAGTTTGTCTTTGAATGCTAAGTAATATTTCATTATGAAAATATACCACAATTTTTTGATCCTTTTGTATATTTTAGGGCATTTGGTTTGTTTGCAGCCTTTGACTATTGTAAATAGTGCTGCAATAAATATTCTGAGTGCAGGTTTCCTTTCGAATTAGTGTTCCTTTGGAATTAGAGTCCCAGGAGTAGAAATGCTGGTCATAGGACAGAGCCATTTTTGGTATTCTGAGGAACCTGCACACAGCTTTCGATAGTGGCTGGGCCAGTTCGCATTCGCAGCAGCAGTATAGGAAGGTAGGAGGTTTCCTTTATTTCCACGACCTCTCTATTTTTGCTTTTGTTTTGATGTGGAACATTCTTACTGGAGTGAGGTGGTATCTCTTTGTGGTTTTATTAACATAACTAGTAATGTTGAACATTTTTCTTTTCTTTTCTTTTTTTTTTAAACATCAATTTTTTTTAAGATTTATTTATTTATGCATACAAGCACTGGGGTACAGGCCAGAGGTGTGGGGGTGGTGAGAGGATTCACCACAGAGAGTGGGGAACAGAACAGGCAGATCGACTTAAATACACTGCTGAGGGGAGCAGCGGGCACAGCAGGAGAGGTCTGCTGTGCCATGTGGGTCCCCTCCCTGGCCGGCAGCAGGGATCGAACTTGTGCTGCAGTGGCTGCGGTTTGCTTCATAGTGTGCTGCTTAACCCATTGCGCCACCAGGGAAGCCCTGAACATTTTTCATATGCCTTTTTGCCATTTGCCTTTCTTCTCTGGAGAAGTGTCTTTTTAGTTTTTTTTTTTTTTTGGCTATTTTTTATGGAGTTGTTTGTTTTTGTTTTGTTGTATAAGTTCTTTGATATTGGTCCCTTATCTGTTGGGTGATTGCAAATATTTCTTCCATTCAGTAGAATGGTATCTAGTTATTTTAAAATTTATTTTAAAATTTTTGAAAGCTTTAGACTGCATTGGTCTATGGGGTCCATGTTCCCAATTAAATTTCAGCACTTTTTTTGTAGAAGCTGATGATTTTAAAATCTATATGAGAATTCAGAGGATAACTAGAAGAGTCTTGAAGTAAAAGAAGTAAGTTGATGAACATGCCAGAATCCAAAACCTATTATAAACTGGTAGTAATTGGCACAGTGTGATATTGGCACTACTATATATAAATATATCAATGGAACAGAACTGAGAGTTCAGAATAAGCCCAAACATATATCTGATTTTTGAAAAAGGCACCAAAGCAAATCAGTAAAGAGAATAAGAATTTTAAATTAAATGGTGTTGCACAAATTGGATATTTGCAAAATTTATTTAAGATAGATTATAAACATAAATGTGAAAGCTTAATTGATAAAACCAAAACAGCCCCAAAAACATAAACATAAAAAACAAAAATAAACAGACAATATAAATCAGAGACATTCTGCAGGGAAGGAGGGAGATGAATCAAAATGAGGGAGGGAAGGCGTACAAGGGACTAATGTGATGGTGAATGGGTGAATTGGTGGTGGAAATTCTATGGGGACTACACCTGAGAAAAGAAAGCAAGCACTGTGAAAACATGAACAATGATGTAAAAAAAATGAGTAAGTTATATAAAAAATACGTTTCAAAATGTATAAGTAACAGAACTATCGATTGAATAAAAGTACATCTGAAAATAGTTTTCTATCCAAAATATATTTTAAAAAAACTTTTCTCTTAATATAGAGATAACTCTATGAGAAAAAGTCTTGTTGAAGCATTTTTATAAATGGACAAAAGTATAGAAAAAGATGCTTAGTTTTTTAAAATTGTTTTACTCTATTTTTTTTTTCTTACAATATTTGCTTTCTTTCCTCAGGTGTTTTGTTAGTTTTGTTGTCATTAGGGAAATATAAATTAAAACCACAATAATATACCACTACAGAATGAATTATATTAGAGAGACCAACAATACCTAATAAAAAGCAATTAGAATTCTCATATGTTGCTGTTGGAAGTTTATATATCTATAGATTTCTTTTATTGAGGTAATAATATTGATTTATAAAATTGTATATGATTTAGGGCTATAGTTTCACACATCTCCAGATGAACTTTATCACATGTATATTACACATTGGTGTAAGTTTTATTGGTATAGCCCAAAACTTGACAATTCCTAATAATGTTAAACATTCCTCCTACCTTTTGATCTAAGAATTTCATTACTGAATGTATAGTAAGTATAATAAGTGCAATGTTAATACAAATATTTGCACAGGAATATTTCTAGCACCTTTGTTAATGACTGCCCAAACATGAAAACCACCCAAATATTTTTAATAGGTTATATATAATGTTTTCTGTCTGTATTTGTCTAACATTGCCCTGTGATAGAACAGAAGTGGTTTCTAAGCTTAAATTTAAAGGACCATCTTGATCGTAATTCTAATGTTCTTCTAATAGTGCTTTATACATGTTTGTAAACAGTGTTGTGAAGGCTGCAGTGATGGGAGGTTGTGTTGTATGTGACTTACCTGGATGAAACTTTGTGTAATGGATGGTTGGGTAGCATAATATGCAATTGGTGCTATTTTGTGGCCAACAGGAGATACAGAGGTGCAGTGTGGGAGATTAAGGACATGAACTATCACTTAAAGAGTGAATTAGGTTCCTTAAACCACAGAGTGAGTAGAAATTCACTGTGCTAATGGCTGTTCACTTAGCCTTGAAGAGATCTCAAAGTATAGGTGGAAGGAAGGAAGAGGAGGTAGTCAAAGAGCCAGACCCAACATTCTGAGATATGTCAGTGGAACAAGACAGGGTTTTATTACTGGTGTCCTCATAGTATTGTTAAGTGGTAAACAAAGAGGAGTTAGTGGCTCTAGATAGGAAATGTTTCCAGTTTTGCAAAAATACTGCATTAAAAACTGAAAAACATTTAGAAGACAGTTGGCATTTAATGGAGTATATTTAATAAATTCCTACATTTTCTGAGTTTGTAGCAGAAAAATATAAAACAACAATTTAATGACACTAAAGATCAGATGACTGTTTCTAATTAATTGGCATGATTACAAACAGAAATAAACTGGCCTATGAAAGAAGTTGACAAATTGATTATCACCTGATAATCTTAGAGTATACTATAAATAGAAAGTGGGGATCTGAGATGTGAGATTGCTCTTATTTTTTTAAGATTGATTTATGCATACAAGAACTGGGGTACAGAACAGAGGTGCAGGGGTGAGAGGATTCACCAGAGATGGAGTGGGGAGTAGAACAGGTGGCTCTGCTGAAACACACTGCTGAGGGGATGAGGGGAGCAGTGGGTGAGGCAGGAGAGGTCTGCTGCGCCATGTAGGTCACCTCCCTGACTGGGGATGGAACTCATACTGCAGTGGCTGTGTATAGCTTCATAGTGCTGTGACCTAACCCCTTGCACCACCGGGGAGGCCCCTGAGATTCTTATTTATATATATTTTTATACTGTGAAATTCTTTCTTATATATGTTCTCATGCATTTAATATCAAAGTTTCTCCAACTATATAATTTTAATTTTTGGTAACTGGTTTTCTCTTAACGAAAAAAAATCCTCATTAAATAACTGAAGATAATAAATTGTGTAATATTCCAAATTAATAGACTTTGTCACACTGAAGAAACTTTTGTTGGAACTCAGGCTTCTGTTTTTTAAAGGAAGGTTTATTTATTTATTTATGCATACAAGAGCTGGGGTACAGGCCAGAGATATGGGGGGAGGTGAGAGGATTCACCAGACAAGAGTGGGGAGCAGAACAGGCAGATCGACTGAAGCACACTGCTGAGGGCAGCAGCGGGCACAGCAGGAGAGGTCTGCTGCGCCATGTGGGTCCCCTCCCTGGCCGGAGGCAGGGATCGAACTCATGCTGCAGTGACTGTGGTTTGCTTCATAGTGTGTTGCTTAACCCACTGCGCCACCAGGGAGGCCCAGGCTTCTGTTTCTTTCAGGGGTTTTCAGCAAATATATGAAATCACATGTACAAGACGTTATTGACAGGTATTGTGAAATGACTGGAATTTTACTGGACAACAGGAGATAAAGCAGCCAAGATATATAATGATTGTGAAGACATGTCAAAAGATTTTGAAATTGAGAGATAAAAGCATTTTAGCACTTGAGGAAAATAAAATCAAATGTCTGGTCTTTGCTCTAAAATTTCCTCAGGCTTGGAAGGTCTTGCACTAAATGTGTTAATACTGGATTTTTCTTTGCTGCACAGGTAAGGTTTGAGACAGCAGGCTTAGGTTTTGAAATGCTGGGTTTGAGCTTTCCACATGGGTTGCAGTTAGGCAGATTCTAGCTGAGGAAGACAAATTTGTACACCTCCTCAAAAGTTTTGAAAATCAGCTCTACAACCAAGTCCTTTGTTTTTTGTCATCTGACTCTGTGTCCTTTGTTTCTTCCTGAGTCTTTTTAAAACACATGGGATCTCATTATGCAGAAAATAATAAAAAATTTTTTGACAGTCTAACTTTCCGTGAAATGTATAATATAACAATTTTCTAAGAGGCACAGTTAAAATATATTTTACCCTTGGAGTACTTTTGCATAGGTTTAAATGATCCACAAGAATAAGGAACAAAAAATGCAAATTTATAGGTCTACCTGTGGAAAGAATTTTGTGGGAACTACTTTTCATTTAATTTATTTTTGTTATGTGAGGGATAGGTGCTGTGTATTGCAAATCACTAGTTTTGATCAGATAAACAATTTTAGAGTTATTTTTTAAAATAAAGAATAGTGGATTAAAAGATAATCTCATAAATTACATCTTTGAAGAGAATTTTTCTTGATGTCTAAACTAGCCACCTTGTGCTATCTATAGTTCTCACCATCTTCCTGTCCTCACTGTCTTAAAAGAATTTGTTTTCTACAGTTAAGAATGGGCCAAGGAGGAGAATGTGTCAAGATGCAAAGTTGGAAGGGAAATCAATTTCTTTCCCAATGATCAGAGGAAAAACAATACCTAAGAAATGAGCTTTCTGACTATTCAAATGGGACAAGCAAACAATGGCTGCTCCATCCATCTGCAGCACCAGGGACAATGAGTAAATATTCAGTGAATCATTTTACTATTTGTGATACAAACACCTGTTGGCTATACATAATACTTACAACCCTTGAAAGAAACCAAAATATGAGGGAAATAAAAAAAACAGCAGCCTGTAATGATGAATTTCTTGCTCAAAACCTATGGAAAAAATAAGTCATTTACACCGAATCAGTTTTAATCCTCAATATCATTGAAAGACTTTTCAGACAGCATTCCCTTGGAACAGAGAGGGTAGGCACACTGATTATTCGTATTTCCCCCGTGAAAAGAGAGGCCTTCTTCGGCACATTTTGAATGGACCTATCCAAGGTATCACTGTGGTAATAACTTTCAGAAACTGATAAAAAAACTTAGAGAACAAGATAAGACTCTGACCTTACTGGACAAAGAAGAAGCTATTTTAAATTGTGGCATTGAACCATCTGTAGTAGAAAAATGGAATTATTAGGTTGAATTGCATCTGAGTGGAAAGACCTAATTTTATTTAGCTAAAATTTTACTCTGCAATTCTGTTGAGTGAGAGAAATGACCTACTTTAGTTTTGATACCTGCCATTTAGCCTCATGTCCTCAGCTCTGTCATAGCCTCCCCTGTCATCTCCAAGCGGCACTGAGCATTATGAACAGGCAGACAGTTTGATCAGGTGTAATGACTGTTTGGGTAGGTGTGGTACGACAGAAGGATGAGAGGAATGTGGGTTTTCATAGGGAGAATAACAAAAATGATTGGCTTGAGATTCAAACTGTTTAGGTAAGGTAGACATGCATATAGGGATTTGGTGGCTGTAGAAAAGCACAGGTGCTAACATGTAGGTTTAGTGACTGAGGCAATGGGAGAAGTTTTATGGATGAGAATGATAGCTTTCAGATTCTGAAATTTCAGATGTGTTTGTCTCTGGGCAATACTGTGTAGATAGAGGCCGTGTAAATGCAGAGGGAGGTCAGTTAAATCAGTGGAGTCATGTAGCTCTGACAACAGGAGGCAGAGTGGGTCATCTGACTGAACACTTGGTAGGGCAAAGTCCCAATAACTAATTACTGACCATCTCTGCAGGGCTCTGAAAGGAATGGGAAAGCTACTATCTCCCTTCAGACAGAGATTGTAAAAAAATCAATTTCATATATTTGATGGTTATAATAGACATGGATAGTGACTACTATTTAGTAGGTGACATCATTTTTGGAGTCTGTGGGTTTGGAGAGTGCGGTTCTTGGTTTCACTCTGGGAAAGGCAGCAAGCGGTGAGTTCCCAGGTGAGTTTCTCCGTGAGGCAGAGACAATGGTTATATTTAAAAGAGCAGGTTTATTAGGGGAGGAGATAGAAAAATAAAGGACACTTACATAGACAAAAACAGGCAGAAAGAGCTGCCCTGAAAGGAAAAATTTGCTGAGAGAGAGGCCTACATGGTTGCAGGTGGGTGGCCTTGAGAGCTGCCTCCACTGAGGGAGGTCACTGAAGAGGAGCCCCAGCATGGTACAGGTCATGGGCAGGCAGGAAGCTGCTGCCCTGGAGAGGGACAGAAAGTTGGTGAAAAGAAGCACCTGCACAGTTACAGGTGGGCAGAAGGACTGCTGCCCCGGGCCAGTGCAGAGACTGCACTGATAGAGTCTTCTTCTCTTTGGGAGGGGCTCACTCCTTCCTGGAGTGGTTTGTTTGCTGTTGACTTTGAATAAACTGGGTAGAATTTGAAAGGGGTCAGATTTCTACAGTGGCTCTCAATCTCTATATCTTTACCTTCAGGTCTGCTCCTGACACCCCTTTCAGCAGTCTGATACCTGCTTGGGTCTTGTGCTTTGTGACCTAGGCATTGTGGCCTAAGGCTCTTAGTTCCTATAGTTGGGTTAATCCCTTCTACCCTCACCTCCATCTCTTGGCATAGAGTGAGCCAGGTTTTCAGTCTGGTCTTATGGAGCCTCCCTTCCAGTTTCTCTTTTCTTTTCCTCTATCAGAGGTACATAGATTTTTACGTGTGAAGTCCTAAGGGAGCTTGAAGGAACTAACTCAGCACAGGCAACAGAGGAATGTGTGTGGATTAGTGTCCAGGCTACTATCCAGTAGCTATAAGTGAGGCATTCCTAGAGTTATCCATAAGCTTGAGTGAGGCATTCCTTGTAGAAGAGAGATTCCTCACCATGCAAATGCAGACGAGCAGAGTGAGACTCGAGTACAGGATCCGTGCAGGAAGGGACTAAAGACACTCCTTGAAAAAAAACCTAGAGGACTTACTATTGATAATGTTTGGACTTCATGTTGAAGGAAATGGAGGCCCATTGGAAGGTTTTAAAATGGGCTGTGATAAGATCATATTTAGAATTTCTATTGACTGTTGGTAGTATAGAGATTCTATTTGAGGAGGTAGACCTTTTAGGGACACATTTGAAGTCTGTTTTAGTCAGTGAATAGTCTTTCGTTTTACTTTAAATGTATACATATATACATATTTGTATATATTCATGTCTAGAAATAATTGCACATATAAATATAGATAACATACATACATTGTATATATGCATACATATAGATACATACATGGCCACATAAAGCAGCTAGGATGAGGTTTGTTGTGAGTAACCAGAGACTCAGAATAGCAGAAGTTGATATCTCTTCCATGTGAGACAAACATGCAGATTAGTCTAGAGTTAATATTTGTATATAAGGAACCCAAACACCTTCTATCAGTATCTTTTTGTTCTATGATGCTCAGCATCTAGGCTCTTCTTCATGTTCCATGATGTTTGCTTTGTAACTGGTGGCTGAAGTCAAAGACTGTTACAGGTGGTACCCCCTGGAGGGGGTTGCTGGTGATGCTATGTAGCCCAGGGAAAATGCTAAAAAGTATTGCATTTTGGGGTGGAATGACTGAGAAGAAATATAAGGGACTGGAGAAACAGCTGTAGATTATTCAGTCTTTGGAATTCAGCACTAGAACATTCAGTCTTTCAGATTTAGTGTTTGCTTTATTCAGTTTTTCAGATTCAGCATTTGAAGATTATTCAGTCTATGAATGTGAGGATATGAGTCTATGAGTATTCATCATTTCCAGAGTCAGGAATTTTGGTTCCCACTGCGCTGATCTTCCAGAAGGTTGTTGTGGACCTCTGAACATGGAGAGGCCTCCAGTAGCCAACCTAAGAGAGGAACGGTTCGGAGCCTTTGCAATTAGCGAAACGACTGAAACTGTTCCTAGTTTTTCTGCTGTTGCAGCCTGGTAGAGAAGGCAAAGACCTAGAGCTGGGTGCTCACTGAGCTGTGTGAGTGTGGCCATTTGCCAGGTTGTTCAGTTGCTGCTGTCTTGAGTTTCACTTGTCTGGTGTGGTGTTGGGGCGGGCAAGTTGGCAGCTCTGGAAGCATCTCCTTTGTGTCTTCCATTGTCTTCATGAATCGGAACCCTGTCTGTAGGTTGCTGCATATCCACAGTGGCAGGAAGGTGACATCTTGGACACATGGCCTATTGCTGGGAGAGGAGCTCTGCATCCTCCATAGCGGGAAGATGTCATCTTAGCTTCTTTTGTTTAGGACTTAAAAACACTGGCCACTGCTTTGGGTGAGGTAAATGGCCATTTTTTGGTCTCAGTAACTCTTTCTCCCCTACCCCACCCCGTTTGTTAAATAAGTTACATTGTTATTATCTGAGCCTGAGTAGTCTTGCCATTGTGCATGCAGGTGAAGAACTCAGACAGTGACCGATAAACTATTTGGGCAATGTCCTTGTCCAGTTTTAGTGTCCCTTGCTGCACTGTATCAGCATAAGTTCAGCATCATACAATACTAAAAGGAAGGAAGTCTGTCAATTCTTTGATAACTCTTTTACTTTAAGTGTGCATCTAACATGATGCTTTCAATGAATGTATGTCAACAGACCTGTTATTTTTAATATTTGTTTGAAAACTTAGCATACAAGAATCCATTTTTTCCTCTCATTTACCTAGCAGTGATACCGTGGTTATGTCAGATCATTCCATTTTGTCATAGGTGTGACTGTTTCAGTCTCCCAAGAGGCTATCAGTTGTTCAGTGATGCTCAGCTAATGTAAAGATGAAAATGCATTTACTTGTTGGTCACTTCCCACATAATTACTGTACAAAATAATTTGAGAATCGAAGTCCCTTTGATTACAATATCGTTTGTAAAAAAAAAAGGCAAATCTTTTTAACTAATGTTTAAAATCATGGTCTTTGAGCTGATGCCATACATAGCTCAGGAAGACATAGTTTCTAATTTCTTTTCCACTGGTCTTTCTAATTAGTGAAAAATATTTTAGCATATTATCTGTAGGAGTAAACTCTGAAGAAACCTTTGTTTTAAAAATAGCAAAAGAGAAAGAAAATTATTGAGTCATTGACTGGGCCAGAAATTGAGATCCCTCTTTTGAAAAGACCGAAGATTTAGTTAAAAATGAAATGATACTGTTATAAATATTCATTTGGTAAAATCTAAGCTCTAGACCACTAAAGGAGGGCTGAAATAAGCTAATGAAGTATGGCATTTATTTATTTGTTCTGAATAAAGTCAAATACTGTAGACCCTAGCAATACAGCTTTTCCCTAACATGGGTAATCTCCATAGACATTTTTCAGTGTTCATCACACTGTCTGTTCAGTAACATTATTTTAAAATACTCTCTGTCTTGAAATGCTTCCTTCCTTTGGTTTCTTTAATTGTATGCTTTTTTTCTTATTTCAAGGATTCGACTGTTCTTTCTTGATAGATTTTTTTTGTAAACACATCCTTATCCATCAGCCATTGGATTGAGTAGTTTCTTGTTATTCTTTCCTCCCCTCCCATCCCTTTCCTGGCTCTCTTTCATTCTCTCTCAGTTCAGACAATTGTGCATTCTGTTCTTTCTCTCTGAAATATTCTTCTCTCAAATCTTCATCTGGTTAGCTCCAGTTAGTCTATTAGATCTAAATTTAATCATCAGTTGTTCAGGGAAACCTTCCTTGAACTGATTAGTAAAATTGCCTTTTATAGCTGTGATAGCTTCATTCAGCTCTTGCAAACATCTAACATAGCAACATGTCCATGGAGACAAAACCTGTGCTATTTTTCTCTTAGTCCCCAATGTCTTCTACTATTGTCACATACTAGATATACAATAAATATGTGTTAGTGAATGAATTGATACATTTTTATGCACATACATAACTATGAAAATAAAACTTACGCAAGATATAAATATGGAGATAAATAGATCCTAAAGACTCCAACTTGCTGGCTTAGCTGAGATTGAATCATAGTCATAAACTGAAAGACATAAAAGGAATAACAAATCATCAGGTTTCCAGAGTAAGGTGTGGGCTTTGTTCTCAGTGTTGTAGGACTTAAAAGATATAGTTGCCAGCATGGAACAGAATGAATATATTGGTTAGAAAGTGTCACTTTAGTACTCTTCAAAAATAATTTGATTTCTCTTAACACTTTCAATATGCAATATCAAGGGAAAATATCACTTTTCTTTACCCATGTAGTTATATACATGAGACCATGACATGGAGATATTGAAAAGTTTACCAGTTATGACTCAGAAATTTAGTTTTCGTGGGTTTTGCTGATGAAAATCTTAATGATTGAATGAGGAATTATTTGATCTCTATTATAATTTCATGGTTTGAGGGTCATAATTAATAAAATCTTAACATCACATCTCTAATCAGTCAGTAGGTTGATGTGTTATTGTTATCAATCCTTTCATTACCAAGCATGTATTTTATCCCCTAGAAACTATTCTTTGATAACAGTGATGGTTTTTTGTGAAATAATTGTGGGAAAATTGTAGATACTATCCAATGAGAGTAAATCTGTATTCAGATCTAGGTCAGATAGTTTCCTCTGTGGATTAGATTGATAAAATAGTAGGTGAATATCTATTTTCACTAGATAGTTTTATTACACATATTTTATCCTAACCTAGGCATTGGGAACTTCACTCAAACAGTTTTTTTCTCTTCCCTCTCCATAACCAATTTTCACTTGTTTATTATAAATCATGGCTTTATTAAATTATTACCAGAATATTTTGGAAGAAGAGCTATTAGGGAAAAGTAAAGTGCATATTTGGCAATCATCTTAGAAATTTGATTCATGTAAAATTCCATTTTGAGCAATTCAAGTACTATCCACTCACTGTTACTTCTCTTTCACATCTCTACATGTTCACAAATTATGTAATAACCTTGAGTAAATTCTCTGGCCTCTTGAAGGACAATGATATGTGATGAACATCCCACCTCTAAGTATTGTGTATGGAATCAGAGTGTAAAAAGATGAGATCAGTTAAAAACCCTAATGACACTGTTCTAAACACTCATTTGGCAAAGTCCAATTGTTACTGTCTTTTGACAAAATTATGAAATGAATAAATACAAAGAAAGAAAGGGACAGGAACTTTGTAAACCAAAGTTACTTCAGTAAAAAAAAAACAAACAATAATTAAAAAATAAACTAAAACCTCCCATTCTATAGATCTCCTTAAAATATAGTAAAGACTAATGCTGTGAATAAGCATTATATACAAAATAAGTAAACATACAAAAGAATGAAAATTAAGGAGTTGCTGTTTCTAGAATAAAGTGTAATTGGAAGTGAAAGTATTAGTTGTTCATTGTCTAAACACAATCCAACCCATTGGACAATTAGATTAATTCAGAGAAAATAGAATCATAGAAGGTTAGAGCTGGAAGGAACCTCAGAGATGATCTAATTGAGCCCTTCGATTATAAATGAAAATCCGAACACAGTCTACAGAAGCTTTAGTCACACAGCTAGTTGGGGGAGGGCTGGCACTAAAACTAAGACTTCAAAGCTTACTTCATTATTTCCTATACACTCTATTGGTATCATACAATCTATCATTTCATAAATTTTTCATATGAATGCAACCGAAATAAAAAAGTTCACAAACAAAAATAAAACCAAGACTTTGTGGTGAAGTAACTTTGGGAAATGCTACATGTTCTTTCCCCCTTCTGGAATCACATTGCTTTAGTAAAGACTCAGAGAAACCTGAAAATAAAGGAATCTGGAGCTGTTCATTCCACTCTTCATATATGTATTTATAAATATATATACATTTATTTATTTATTTATTTGGGCAGGTAGAGGAATACCCTTTTTGAAACAGTACATTTTGAGGAGGAAAGTTTGGATGATGCTATATAATAAGCCAAATCACTCTTTCTTTTCTTTTTTAAAATTTATACAATTTATTTATATTTTACACCATTGTTCATCTTTGTACATTGTTTGCTTTCTCCTCTCAGGTGTCGTCCCCATAGAGTTTCCACCACTAATTCACACGTGCTCCGTCACCATAGTCCCTTGTGCTCTTCCCTTCCCTGTTCTGATCCCTCTCTTTCCTCCTCCCCTGCAGAATATCTCTTATTTATAGTTGCCTGTTTATTTTTAAAAATTTATTGTTATTATTTTTTTCTGTGATCCCTTATTTGGTTTCCCTATATTTCTCCTATAAATGAAACCATCTGACATTTTTCTTTTTCCTTCTGAATTGTTTTACTGAACATAATCCCTTTCAGCTCCGTCCATGTTGCTATGAATGACATTAGTTTGTTTATTTATTTTTGATTGCTGACTAGTATTCTGTTGTGTAACTATACCACATCTTTTTAATCCAGTCATCTATTTTTGGGCATTTGGGTTGTTTCCATTTCTTAGCTATTGTAAACAGTGCTGCAATAAGTACTTTTTATTGACTTGATTGAATGGAATAGATCAATTTTATTTATTTTTTCTCATTAGATTTATTTAATTGTATTTGACAACATTTGTAGTCCCCAGGGAGTTCCCACCACCATTTCACCTGTGCACCATCACCTCAGACCCTTGTGCTCTTTATGCCCTCCTCCCCATCTTTGCCCTCCCCTTCTCTACCCCCCCATGTTCCCTTTGGTCTGTCTTTAAACTTTTGATCTTGTTGAGTTTGTTTGTTTTTTGTTGTAATTCCCCATTTCCTTGAGTTTTCTCTTGTTTTTTTGTTTTCTTCTTTTATATTTTTTGTTGTAGTTTTTGTTCTTTCACATTCCTCCTAAAAGTAAAGCCATCTGATATTTTTCTCTTGCCTTCTGACTTGTTTCACTGAATAATTCCTTCTAGCTCCATCCATGTTTCTATAAATGTCCCTACTTTCCCATTTTTGATTGCTGAATAATATTCCATTGTGTATATGTACCACATCTTCTTGATCCAGTCAGTCATCTACTTTTGGGCATTTGGGTTGTTTCCAGGTCTTACCAATTATAAATAGTGCTGTGATCTGGGCAATCCCACTCCTAGGGATCTACCCAAAGGACACAAAAACACCAATCCAAAGTGTACCTGTACCCCCATGTTTATTGCAGCACTATTTATAATTTAAATAGTAGATCAATTTAAAAACTGAGTTAACTGATAGGGCCTATTGGGGAGAACATGTTAAGTCAGTAAGGCTGGTGAATCCACAGGTAGATGGCAGAATGTACAATATGCACATTCCTACCTGCATATGCTTTGCATAGTGGAGAATTAATCCACTTCTGCAGGTTGTTTGGTAAAAGGCTGAATTAGAGTGGTGATCACGAAACTTTCCCCAGTTTAGTATTTTAAATCCTGTCATTTTTCAGATGAGTCATCATGTTTGTTGTGACTGTGGCTCTGTCTGAAACCAGGCTATAGTTTAGTGGTCAGTCATTGTTGTTTCTATGCTTCTTCATCAGCTTTCATTTGCCTTAACATCATAACCTTCCAATGGTGATTATGAAAAGCCCATGTGTTTTCTCAGTTGAAGAATTCACGCCTATGTAAGAATTTTTATGTTCAGAATTACCAGGGACCCCTTTTGACATTTTTATACATTTTCTTCACTAATTTTTATATTCCTTTATAGGTACTCAGATTCAATATTTACTATAAATCCATCTTTTATATATATATATATATAGAATATATATATAGAATAGGAAGGATTCACCTTTGTAATTGTAATGGAATATCTTCTATGATGTGGTTTTGTTAGATTGTCACAGAGTTTTGGATTTCCAGTTTTATAAAATATGTGTGAAGAGTCCGACTTTGCTCTGGCACCAGTAGGGAAAGGAATGCAGACACGATAGGTATTTAGTTTTTCCTTACTTCACATTCATTCTCTTATTCCACTGATAATAAAAACCTCCCATGCATTCCCTTTTACAATCCATGTAAAAGGGAATCCTTCCTTTAATTCTACTCTTGATTGGCAGTTAATGTCAGATTAATGAGTCTTTTAGTTGACTTTTTTTTTTTAAGATTTATTTATTTATGCATACAAGCACTGGGGTACAGGCCAGACGTGTGGGGGTGGTGAGAGGATTCGCCACAGAAAGCGGGGAGCAGAACAGGCAGATCAACGGAAGTACACTGCTGAGGGGAGCAGCGGGCACAGCAGGAGAGGTCCACTGCGCCATATGGGTCCCCTCCCTGGCCGGCAGCAGGGATTGAACTCGTGCTGCAGTGGCTGCGATTTGCTTCATAGTGCGTTGCTTAACCCACTGCGCCACCAGGGAGGCCCTTTTAGTTGACTTTTAAGCTAATTTGAGTCACTGAGGGCTAGGCCTGGGACAATTGCAAGAAGCTCCCTGTACCTATTGGGGTGGCTAAGCTAGTAGGATCTAAGTTTGGGCCTGCTAAGTTAGAGAGCACTTCTTGTATAATGAAACCAATACAGAGAAAAGCAAAGTCAGTGATAAAAGGGGTCTAGTCCTGGTGAAATGATTTGAACCCTAGATCAAACTGTAACTGAAGCTGGAATTTTATTCTGCCCTTTGCTGTATAAGCCAGTGTATTTTCTTCATTAGCTAAGCTGACTTTAGTTGTCCAGCTATTATTTCCAATCAGGAGTCCTCTGCAATATCCTTAAGATACCCAGAGCCCCCACCTGGATTTTCTGGACTCTACAAGGTCCTTCTCTGGCATATTGATGAAGGTTTTCAGAGTGTTTGTTATCAGTTTCCTTACTTTGGGCCTCTCGTTGGTCAAGAGTGGGACACCTTCTTTATAGTCCAATAATTTGCATTTTGGAAAAATAAACTTCCTTATATTAATGGGGTCTAAGACATGATGATTGATGATTTCTTTTCTTATTTTTCCTTTTAGAGAACTGGAGAAATGGGCAGTAGGCTGGCTCATTTTATCTGTTACCATTATGGATCACCCCCATATTTCAGTAATGCTCATCTTTTTAGGAGTCCTGGGATAATTACAAAAAGAGCAGTGACAGTTTTTATAGAAGAATCTGAAAAGATTTGATTGGACACTTGATATCTAGTAAATGATAGGAATGAGGCTTGATTCTCATCCAATCTCTGCTTGGAAATTTAACAGATTTTTAAAGATTAAATATTTTAATTTTGCCATATTTTCGTTATCTTAATAATTTTCCATAATCATTGTTATATATGATGTAGACAGGGAGTAGTTATATTGCTAACTCTTCATAGGAACTGTGCCCTTTTTTGCTGCTATTTTTCATGCCAGTAGTAGTTCAACATAGTATCTTGAAAAAGTGGATTACCCAAATTTTACATGGAAGTGACCATATAGACATAGCTGGGAAGTAACATTGGCATTCTAAATTTTTTGGGGGTAACCAGAGTTACCAAGAAAAGCCACTATTCAAAATTATTCCATTTTGAAATTCTTTGACAATAAAATAAAGGGCGGGATGGTTCAATGTTTTTCATTTTTGGTTAATTAGGCCTTTTAATTAATATCAGACTTCTGCATGGTTATTGATTTTTTTCCCCTCTTCATTGGTATCTGCTATTTCTGCATTAATTCCTCCAGTGCTTTGTTTCTATATTTACTCTTACTATGAACAGGCCAGAGTCTTTGAGATTTTAAAGTCCTTAATTTCTATTCAGCAGAAGAATATACTTTCTAACATTTATTCAGTATATATTTCTCATAGCCTATTAATTAGTGGGCTCTGCTGGATATCAAGAATGGATGGGATCCAGAATTTCCTCCTTGGAAATTCAAAATATAATGGAAACACTATGTGAACAGACCACTAAAATTTCCTGTGATCAAAGGTAAAATAGATGTATATGGCAGTCATAGGACCCTGGAGTAAGAATCCCAACACATATGAAATAGCTGGAGAAGTTGTTCTGGGGAGTAACGATCAGCCAATCAATGGACATTAATTCCAAACTATGTTTGGAACATTTCATCACACTTAAACGTTCACAAAGCAGTCATTTTGTATAGTGCTTACTGCTAGAGGTTTTTGTCATTTTGCTGAAATCGGCCTCCTGATTTTTATCCACTGACATAGCTCTACTGCATAACCTGAAATTAGTCTAACTGTTCTTTACGTGATCACCTTTCAGATATTTAAAGCTGTCTCTACTGTCTTTTCTCCACACTTGGAAATTCCAGTCATTTCATTTGTCCATCACATTCTGGAACATCCCAGCCTCAAGTTGTGTCTAGTTCAGCTAATAAGTAGCTTAAGGGGTACATCAGTGCCTGACCTCTTTTCTGGAACTGTGAGTAGGTCTCTAAGTGCCACTGATTATATCACCAATATTTTGTTGCTGTTTCTTACATTATATTATTGGCATATATTGGCTTGAATCCATAGACTGGATTGATGTGACCTTCTATGTTGATTCTGCCCAGTCTTATAATTGTGCAGATGGTTTTTTTATTTTAGAAACATGATTTTAGATTAATTCTTGTTTAATTAATTTAAATTTAATTTTGATCTAGTGTAAATGCATGAAGGGGTGCTTAAATCCTCATTCTGCTTTTCTGCTTTATTTTTTGAATCATGAAATTCAGGTAGTCACAATTCAATACACATTTTTGATAAAAATGTAGAACTTTGAAGGATAGCAGCAGAGCACTAAAAACCACCCATCACATATGATAATATGGAAATATATGCAGTATGCACAGTGTTTTTGGGATTTGGCTAATAAGTTCTGAATTCACATAAACCAACAAATTTTTCCTTATGTATTCTTCTAATTCATATGACTGTGCTAAATCCCTTTTTAAATCAAAGTACACTGTGTATTTGGCATTGTCAGATCAAGCAGTGTAATAACCTTAAAGCAAATGGAAATAGAGTTAGTTTGGCATCTCTTTTTTCTTAATGAACATTTGTTGAGTCCCAGAAATTTCTATTTCTTCTTAATGAACATTTGTTGAATCTCAGAAATTTCCATTTTCTTTCTGTGTGAATGTAACCTTATTTGGAAATAGTTTTTGCAGATGCAATCAAGTTAAGATGAGGTCATTAGAGTGAGCCCTAGTCCATTATGACTAGTGTACTTATACAAGGGCTAAAAACACAGAGACAGCTACACAGGAAGAATGTTATGTGATAATGCAGTCAGAGACTTTGGGGTACATATATGTTCATAGGAATATGGGCTTACTAGCTATACCAGAAGCCAAGAGAAAGGCATGGAACAGATTCTCATCTAGAGATTTTAGAGAAGGCATGGTCCTTGCTAGCACCTTTATTTTGGGGCTTCTAGCATCTGGAACTATAAGAGAAGGAAGTTCAGTTGTATTAAATCACCCAGTTGGTATTACTGCAATGCTAGAGAACAAATACACTTACCCTTGGGTGTACGTGTTCAGGATTCACTTGTACTCCCTTCTTAGCTCAGTATATAATCATGTTATTTTTTGCCAAAATTTTGCTCTCTATGACTTTGTAAAGAGTACTGAATATTGAAGTTAGACTGATAATGGCATTTTCAAGGTATTTTAGTAAATGGGACATAATTCTTTTAGTTTACATACACTCAAGTAGGTGATACTTGTTATTTCACTGTTTATTTAAAACGATCTCTCTGACAAGGGACTTATCACACAGATCCACAAAGAACTAACCAGACTAAACAAAAACAAAGTCAACAACCCAGTCAAAAAATGGGCAAAAGAGCTAAAAAGGCAATTCT
>JAGFMF010011410.1:156860-236168 GCA_019455555.1 Galemys pyrenaicus | reverse complement strand
TCAGAAGGCAAAAGAAAAATACCAGATGGTTCCTCCCCTAGGAGGAATATAAGGGAACCAAATAAGGATCAAGGAAAGGAATAAGAACAACAATAATAGTAATAACAACAAGAAAGAAACAAAAACCAAAAATGAAAAGACAAGGACAGACTGGGGATGTTTGGTGGGGAGGGAAGAGGGGGAGGGTTGAGGGCAGACGGGAGCATGGGGGACTGAGGTGATAGTGTACTGGTGATATGGTGATGGGGAATACATGGGGATTACAATTGATGTCAAATATATATCTATATAAATAAAAAATATTTAAAAAAGAAAACTATCTTTCAGTTACAAAAAATATGGATAGTGGGCCTCCCTGGTGGCGCAGTGGGTTAAGCAATGCACTATGAAGCAAACTGCAGCCACTGCAGCACAAGTTCGATCCCTGCTGCCGGCCAGGGGCAGAACGCACATGGCACCGCAGACCTCTCCTGCTGTCCACTGCTCCCCTCAGCAGTGTGTTTCAGTCAGTCTGCCTGTTCTGCTCCCCGCTCTCTGTGGTGATTCCTCTCACCACCCCACACCCCTGGCCTGTACCCCAGTGCTTGTATGCATAAATAAATAAATCTTTAAAAAATATATGGATAATCATGGATTTGATAATTGCATGGATAAATGAGGGTGATAAGGCAGGTAAAAATATCAAGTACCACATTAGGAATGTCCATAGTTATAGGAGAAAGGAATGTCCATAGTTATAGGAGAATAGGGCTACCTGGGAAACTGACACAGCATTGAACTTAAGTCTGTATATGGTAAGATTTGTGGCAGAAGACAGCCAAAAAATAAGTAAACTAGAAAAATCTGACACCAAAAGCAAAGGCAAGAAAACCAAAAATAAATGGGGCTTTATCAAACCATAAAACTTGTGGACAGTGAAGGAAGCCATCAACAAAATTAAAAAACAGTCTACAAAATAGGAGATAATATTATGTTAAGATCTGTTCACAAATAATTTTAAAAGACTGTGTTTATACTCATCATATTTATCTTTCAACAACATCCTTGTTTTTTTCCTTTTGTCTATGCTTTTTTATTTATTTTTTTTCTTCTTTTTTTATTAAAATATTTTAAAATTTACATATACTTGCCATTAATTGTAATCCTCATGTATTCCCCATCACCATCTCACCAGTGCACCATCCTTGTATTCCTATGGGACCTCTGCTTACTCTCTGACATGCAGAATTTATAGGAAAACTGCATTGTTAGATTGCATGTGTGATTAATAATTTTCCTTAATGTAAATTACCATTACAATTATTTTACCTACTCAGGCTTGCCTTTTTCTAGTATAGGCAGGGCTTTGCAGCTTCCAGATTTCAGATTATGTACAATATTTTATTAAATATTTTATCATGGCTCTCATGAAATCAAAAGTACATTTGTGACTCATGTGAGAGACAACTTCTAGGATTTTCTTTATTTGCTCTGAGTATTTATAACCAGAGAAAATTTTTGTGTGGTGATAGAAGGCTGGAGTGATGTTAAGGACAGGACAGTTACTATATAGAATCTATACAGACAATGTATAGATTTAAGAATAAATTTGGAATTCATGTTATTCCATATGCACACTGATTTATAAATAACCCTTGTGTTTACTAGTGCTGAGCTACCATAAGATATACCATGAAGATATTTTAAAATTTAATTTTAAATTTGATTCCCTCCCATTACTTATTCTCCTTTCTCATGTCCTAAATGTTGACCAAAAAAAAATCAGAACTACTAGTGATGTTTCAAAAATAAATAATTCATTATTACAGAAAAATAACTAAAATAAACATAATTCTCTCTCTCTCTCTAAGGACCATCAGATATTTTATCTTTCCAAATGTAGGGGCCCAGTAGCATTTTATTCTTAATTAATTAACCAATAAATGAATTGATTTGGAGCAAACAGTATTATATGTGATGTCCATAAGAAATAATTTAAAGAAAGGTTAGTTAACACACTTAATGGAAAGCAGATTAGGACTTGTGGAAATTTAATGAGCAGATATGATCTGTGCTATCTTTTAAAATGAATTTCATGTGTTGAAAAAAGATTTTACTGTTTTGATCACTGGAGGTTGTTACTGCAAGATAGGATTCTTGTTACCTGCATTTTAGAGAAGACTCTCCTGTGTTAGTCCATGGAGCAGTAGACAGCAATTATAAACCAGCGAAGCACACACTACTGATACTGTGCATTTTAATTAACTGATTTCTCTTCACCTTATTAAGCACACTGAATAGGACCTGGCTGGTTACTCAGGTTTAGCAAACACAGGAATAAATTTTATTATAACCATTCGTGCCAAACACAAAGATGAGTTGTGACTGTGTTGACTCAGCATAGCACGATCTGCTTGCAGAATGACATGGGGGAATTTTCCATGGGTCAGTCACATTCTCTTAATTGTATTTAGCTGGGAGTGAAGAATTTCATTCTCCCTCCAAATCCTTTTGAGTTCACCAAAACTTGTATTTATTTGAATGGTGATGGTGACTTCAACATTCTCTCAAGGCCTATATTGAAATAATTGTTACAAGTAGTATTACTTAGGGAATTTTCTGTGATTTTCTATTTGATAGAAGAAGCACCCTTGCTTGTTTCTTTTCTCTCCTTCTCTCCCTTTCTGGCTCAGTCTCTTCCTCTCTCTCAACTGCCATCCTCCCCATTTCACTCACTCTGTCCCTCTATTCCTCTTTCTCTTCCCCACTGTGCTCCCTCTCCACCTCTTTTCTCATTTAGAGCTTCAAGATGAATTAGAGAGATTTCACTTCAGTTTCTTCATTTGAGGAAACTACTGCCTGTGTAAAAGTAGTGCAGGAATTAGAACTCAACGCTAGGTTTTCCTAATTCAGGTCTTCTTGCACCATGTATACTGCCTCCTTATAATGGCTATAAGCATTTCTTATATTTTATATATATAGTATATTATATGTATTATATATTATACATATTATAATATCTTATAACAAAAGACTATAAGAAATGCTTCAAGTCTTTGTGTGTAGCACATACATACCCACATTGACTGTATGTAAAAGTGCTCTGATAGATCTTGTTGGGGAAACCAAGGTGAATGAATTATTCCATCAGGAGAAATAAATTATATGTATGTTATAATTGCCTTCAGAGTTCAAAAAAAAATCCTTAGTAGATAGGATTTGAATTCAGTTTCATCTTTTATGTTGTTTTGCTTTATGGTTCGTGTTGCAGGGATGAGACCAGCAGACAGGATGTCAAAGCATGGAGATGGAGGGCTACTGCTCTCCTAGGCAAGTAGCAAGCCTCCTAACTTCTCCGTGACTTTTTATTGACTATGAGAACCATTAACAAGCAATTGTTATATGCCACAAGAAGCATAGCCCAGAAGTGTAAGGACACATAGTTGCATGCCAAGCCTGCCTACATGCAGCTAGCTGTTACTAATATCTAACATTCTGTTCCGTTATTATTTTCCTCCTGAGTATTATGCCTCGATTACAAGAGCCATGTGCAACTCTTGTCCTAGTGTGACTGATTTGCAAGTCACACAAGGTTCTCCGCACAATACTCCTTTCTGTCCTTGATTGTTGCTTATGGCTCTTGCAGCCTCTAGCTTCTTCCAACACTTTTACCTCTATTTTTGTCTTTCTACATATCTCTTTAATTACAAATTTATCTTTGAAGCCCAACAAGGGGGTGGAGTTGAATATAGTTAGAGTCAGCCATTTGTACCTCAGTCCCTGATCGCAGATGATTAAAAAATGCTCCAGAGTTGAAAAAATCCTTCTTCCCTTAGTTTACAAAGTATATAATTTTTCATTAGAAGTCTTCTTTAGGAGTCTTTAAAACTAGAGAAAACTTAAAAGCTGCTGAAGTGTACTATGCCCAAATTTCTTTGCCTTTATATATCTGAAGTTCCAACCAAAGATCTGGAAAATTACAGAGCATCCTCCCTGCCTCCCTACTCTTAAATCTAACCCTTCATAAGGAACCCAGATAATTTTTTTGCCATAAGTCCCTTCTTATCCCAATTGTGGTCAAGGAAAGGACTAGAACAAAATCTTCAGTGAGGCTAGTATACTTGTGTAATAGAACATTCACTACCTAAGAGAGAAAATAATTCCTCTTCTTCTCTGGGCATTCCCTAGCATACGAACAAAATGTAAAACATTTTTCTGCAGTGGGTACTGTTTTACCCCATTCTTAGAATATAAAGGGTGTTTCTTCACAAAAGTTACAGAAAATTCAAGAGCTGTTCAGAGGAGAGAAATATGCTTCTGGTTGCAATGATGAGGATGGCTAAATGATGGTGATGATACCATTAATCTCCTTGTTGACACTAGAAACAGGTCAATTGCCTATATCTTATTAAATCCGCTTAACAGTTATATGACTGCAGTAGTAGTACCTCTGTTTTACAAATTAATGCTAAGTAGCTTTCCAAGGTCAGTAATAGGGTTTTGATTCAAAGACAGATCTTCATGAACCCAGAGTCCACACATACACGCCCTTTCCACACATTAACAGTGCCTTTCTTGAAAAAGGCAGCATTTAAACTTGAGGTTGGATTGGGTTGGGCAACTGGCGCTGTGTCCTGCTTCTTCAGTGCACTCAAATGCATCTGTTAGCAGTGCTACAACAGCTTGCTTCCTCTTAGGGAGAAAGGGATGACTACATAATTTCTCAGTCTTAGTTTGTGTCTTTAAGCAGAGATTTTTTCCTACATTGCTTAATGGAAAAGAAACCCACATAACATACTTAACACTTGCTTTTAGAAGTTTTTATTTTTTTTTAACATGGTTTGTCAAGTTTTGTTATTTTACAGAAAGTTAGTATAGAAAAATGTTTTCTTGTATATGCCAAATGGTGATTTTCACTATAGGTAAATTATATTTCAAATTTCAGAAATGGAATGAAAGCTAATTTTAGATCATGATAAATATTAAGAAAAGAGTGAAAGGAGGTACACAAGGAAACTGTAAAATGTTAAAGAATGTGATTGTTTCCGTATTTGATTTTGAGATCATTTTTAATAGCTAGTTTGTTGAAGAAAATATTTTCAATTGCCATATCCTAAGTTTGAATATACAGGTCACATACAAATGTGACCTGCTTGCTTGTGGTTGAATTTGCATCTGAATCTGAAGCTCAGTGTTGGGAGGGGAATCGTTTCAGGAGTGAGAGTTGAGGAGGACATGGTTAACAATTAAATGTATGGGTCAGCTTAAAGTTCTATTCACAAAGAGCCCTCTGTACATCAATATGGAAAATAAAGGAACTTGCATTTATTGTTGGGAGAACACAACAGAATGCATGTGAGTAGGTATGGAGGATGGAGGTAGCTCACCAGTGCTACAAATTCAGGATGATGTTCACACAGGGTATGCAGTAAAGCAGAAGAAAATACAAGTTCTCATTTATCCTCCATTATAACACAGACTAGATTAGTGCTGAAGGTGTATGTTATATTTCAAGGGGTTATATGGTCTGCAACCATGGAGATATTTTGAACTGTGAAACCAGATTCTGGTCTTATCTAATCCCTGGAGAAATAATTTATTGTGTTAGAGTAAGACTCAAATACATTTTATTTTCAAGGAGATCCTTTTAACAGTGGGAGAGAAGTCAACTGTTACCCTTCCTTTTGTAAGTAATGAATATTCTTCTTCTCCTCCACTCTTCCCCTCCCTTCTTTCTATTTTTTTCTCCCTCCCTCCCTCCCTCCCTCCCTCCCTCCCTCCCTCCCTCCCTCCCTCCCTCCTCAAACCACCTCCTTTTCCTTCTCCTTGTCCTCTCTCTCTCCTCCTCTGAGGTGGATGCTGTTGCTCCTTTTTCTTCTCCTCAAGTTTTATGAACCTAGTTAAGTATGAAAACGGGTTAAAAAACTCTCAGATACCAATAAATAAGCCACAAAATTCATGTCTCCCATGACTTTAATAGAGTCCACTAAGCCCTCAGTGTCTTTGTACATAGTTTAATTTGCTTGGTTTTGTGGTTTCTCAATCCACAACATATTAGGTGCAGTGTATTAAATGTAGAAGGAATGGGAGGGTTGTTTTACCAGTAGCAGTCTCTACAGCAGAAAGCCTGATGTCAAATGAGCTCAGAGGGAAAAATCCTATGATGCGGACTCTAATGGATACCATTAAGTTAAATACTTTATATGGCATGGTATGTAAAGTTTGGGGAAATATTGTGTAATTTATGTTCTTTCTTTTCTGAATGTGTTACTGTAGTATATTGTGGAATGCAAATCTGTTCATAGTTTTATCCTGAGTTTTGAAAAGATGTTTATGATCAGAGGAGCCTGGTGTAAAAATATCAAGAGCAGTGTTGTGCTGTAGTAAGTTCCTTTTCATTTGAAATATTAAAATTGTATTTAATGTTACATGCTTAAGTCATTCATAACATTCAAGCATGTTGAATAAAACTACTTTTATTAAAGGTAAGTTAAGTTTTTCATAAGTGGTAGTTCATGTTATTTCTTATTTATTTTGAATCAGATAACTTTCTTCTCATCAGAGCTAGATTATATCACTTTCTATCTATTAATATGATTATCATTATTTTTCATGTAGTCCTGTTTCACTTTATCAGATGCAAGTCCCTTGAGGCCAGGAATCAATCTAATAGTTGAATTTTATGATCATGTGTTTGACTTAAGTTAATTTTATGGATAAATAATTAATTAAATTTATTATAAAATTTCTTTTTATATATATTTGACATTAGGTGTAGTCTCCGTGGAATTTCCACCACCAATTCACCCATGCACCAACATCTTAGTCCTTTCTGTAGAGTGGGAAGAGCACAAGGACAAAGTACTAAATTTATTATAAAATTCCATTACTACTATGTTGTTTCTTGTAATTTATTTCTTTACAGCCTAGGCTAATATATGTATGAAATTTAGTAGAACAAATACATAAATTAAGCATGGGTGGTCAGTTCAAATTAAGTATAAGACAATATCTTTTATCCTCTATTGACTATAAATTACTGCCCTTTAAAGGAAATTTAAAATTAATACTCCCCACCCCCTCAGTAAAACCCAAACCTTTAACTAAGACTTAATTCAGATTTAAAGCCATCAATTCAAAACAACCTTGGTTCACAATTGGGTGTTTGATAACCTAATTTTAGATATAAGAACCCTGCAACATTTGTAATCTTTCATTTTAGTCTGAATTCTTTCGTTTTACATAATGTCTGCAGTACATTAAGTTGTTATAACAATAAACTATAGTTCCTAAAAATTATAACAAAAGGAGGCCAGAGATAATTTTAATTTAGAACTTTCAGGATTCATAACTTATGCTTAGATGTGATCAAGGAGTGCTCAAATCTTAAGGAGATGTGGTTTCAATAGATCATTTTAAAAGTAGCTATTTCAATTCAGATCGCAATTATCTGCTCTGATGGCATACTTTATTAAGGGCACAGTGCTTTATAAATTCTGTTATCTGAAGAAGGCACGCTTGGAATGTACTCATGTAAGATTTTGGACTCAGGAATTTGGTGAGGTGGGGGGATAACTGTTACTATTTTGCTAGCTATGTCCTACATCACAGACTAGACCAATGTTTGATCCTAGTGAAGCTTGTCTAGGGAAGAGTTCCCACCTATTGCTTTGTCTTTACCTATCTTGTAAGTCATAGTACTTCTTCAGTCTTCAGGTTGCCAGTATTCATGGAGATTCAGATTCTAGTTCAAACAGACAGATCTACATTCACTACTGGCTCTGCCTCTGGATGATGTGGTCTTATTCAAGTTTTTTCTTCATCTACCTCTTGTCAAGTTTTTCATCTATAAAACAAAACTAATAATAGCACCTATTCTGTAGGTTTGTCAAGAGAATTAAATGGAGTATCTCTCTTGGAATTATGCCTAGAACATGCTAAATACGTGATAATTGTTACATTAGAGTGTCCTAAGCCCTCTCTTGTGGTATCCTGCCAAATCTCTTCAACTTTATAAACTGCTTTTCATTCAGACTTATCTGCATCTACTTTTTGTTTTCTGCCAAATAAAATTATTCCTTCAGTATAACTTAGAATTCAGATAGATATTAGAAGTAAAGCAATTAATTATATTAACTTGTACTAAGATGTGAGTTACTTGGTAGCCATAACTCTTGAAAAATTATTTTTTAAGAAGATTTTTTTTTTTTACTTTCTTCAATCTGGCCTCTAATTTTTGAAGATTTAGTCAAGGTGATGAATTGATTAAGGATGGTAGACACAGAACAGCTATTGCCATTCTTGCTCCTTGGCATTGCTTGAGGTTTACCTTCAGCTTTAGCAGCCAAGATTTTCACATTTCTTGGATTTTTTTTTCTCTTTTTAAAGTTTGTGTTCTCCAAAAACTATGAATATTTGGCAAAGTCAATGGAATCTTCACTAGAGAAAGAGAAAAAGGATGAGCTGGTTGGAGGCTTGGAAAATAAGATGAGAAACAGTGGTGACTGATCTTAGGTACAGTTGTGTGTAATTGGGAGGGAAGACTTTGTTGTAGTAGCTCATTTAGGTAATTCTCCAGATAGGAAATAGTTCACTTTAGGAACAACTTAGTAGTTACTTGGAGATTGGCTTTGTTTTCTTAACAGTGAAAAGCACTATGGGGACCAAGAGATGGCTGATTTTCTCATAAAGACAGTTCAGTTAGTAAGTAAAGAAATTGGCTGAGTTCTGACTTATTTTTGGCACTGCAGGGTTTAAAAGAAAGGACAATAAAAAGAAAAGGGAACTAAGTAACACTTTGCCACAGGTTCTCATTTCAGTATAGTGTACTCTGCAGGTGACATGATGCTTGCCCCAGGGACATATATTAAAGTGCCAGGATTGCTTCTCACACACCTAATGGAAATTTTGACAGTCTTCAGGTAGAATTTTTCATAGTTTAGCAAAGAAATAATAAACATGGTAGAGTATACTGGGATGGTATTTTCTGGTTACAGAAATAGACATATAATGAATATATGTATGAAAGGAAAGCTTATATATACATCATTTCTCTCAATCTTTAGAAATAGTCCTTAAACATAGATAAAAAAGATAATTTTATCTCTAAATGTCTTGGAATGAGATTTCCCCAAATCAGAGCTTCTTAAGTAGAATCAAGAAAAATAAATAGGTTGCTAATATTTTTATTGCTTTCTATTATTATATTACTTTTGTAAAAATGCTAAGAAATAATGTATTAATCAAATTTCACTGGTAAATTCTACTAAATACTCAATAATTAATACCAACCTGCACAAACTTTCAAGAAATAGAAGAGGGAACAATTTTTAAATATTCTCTGATACCAGCATTACTACCCTGGTGCCCAAACCAGACAGACATGACAAGAAAATAAAACCAAAGACCTATATCTTTTATGAATACAGATGCAAAATCCTCCACAAAATTTAAGTTAACTAAATGCAGCAACATATAAAAAATATTATACATTATGGTCAAGAGTTATCCTAGTAATGCAAAATTTGCTTAACATCTGAAAATCAGGCAGTGTAGTACACCATATTAAGACAAAAACTTTGTAATCATCTCCATAAATTCCAAATAAGCATTTCATACCAATATTCTTCATGATGTAAGCATTCAGTAAGCTAGCAGTAGAAAGACAATGTTCTCAATCTGCTAAAAGGAATCTTGCAAAGCCCCTCATGGCTATCATGGTAACTAATCCTGCTCATTTCTGATAGCAGACCATCATTCAACATTCAGACCATTATATTCAACATTGCATTGCTGGGTCTAACCAGAGCAATGGTTTAAGAAGAATAGGAAAAGAATAAATGTATCTCTCAATTTTCAAGTGATGTGATCGCCATAAAAATCCCTTAGATCCTAAGAGATAGGCAAAATATATTACAGGTAGTAAGCAACTTTAACACAATAACAAGATATAAGGTCACTATACAAAATTCAGTTCCATTTCTATACAATATCATTCAACAATCTGAAAATGAAATTAAGGAAATGTTTTCACATAATAGTATCAAAATAAATAAATATGTGACCACAGGAATCTAACTGGTGGCTGAGGCCAAAGACTGTTATAGGTGGTGCCCCCTGGAAGGGGGTGCTGGTGAGACTAGATGGCCTCAAGAAAATCCGAACAAAGTATTGGTGAGGTGGAGACTCTGATAAGAAATATAGGGGACTGAAAAAGTGGCCCCCAGGACTTCAGGATTCAGTATTTAGGACTTAAGCGTTTTTGGTTCTTTAGGGGTTCTGGGGTCAGCAATTTCTGCCACTATCAGGCAGATCTTCCAGAAGACTGTTGTGGGCCTTGAAGGAGAGGCTTCCAGCAGCCAACCACAGAGAAGAAAAAATTGGAGGTTTCGCAAGGAGCCAACTGACTGAAACTGTTCCTGGTTTTGCTATTATTACTGTCTGGAAGGGATGGTGAATATGTTCCAGTTGCCTCGCTGAGCTGCATGAGCATGGCTGTTTGTGGGGGTAGTTTGGCTACTGCAGCTACTGTTTTGAGTGTTAATTGTCTGGTGCTGCACTGGCACATCTCAGCAGCTCTGGTGAGCATCTCCTGTTGTGTCTTCTGCTGTCTTCGTGAGTTGGAACCTGACCTATAGTCTGGCTGCCACATACTTGGCTCTCAGTGGTGGGAAAGTGCCATCTTGGGAGCATTTGTGTTTAGGACTTTAAAACACTGGACACTGCTTTGGGTGAGATAAACAGTCATTTATGGCCTCAGTAACTTTGTTTTCTCTGGTTTGTTAAATAAATTCCATTGTTGTTCTTTGTGTAGTTTTGCGATTGTGTACATGGGTGAGCAACTCAGACAGTGACTGGCAAACTATTTGAGTAATGTCCTTGGCCTGTTTTAGTGTTGCTTACTGCCCGGTATCAAGAGTATAAGACTTGCATACAAAAAGCTATAAAACACTGTTGAAAGAAATTAAAGACCTAAATAATGGAAAGATATTCATTTTCATAGATTATAAAATAGCAGTACTGTCCAAAGTAATCTGCAAATTCAATGTAGTCCCTATTAAAATTCCTACTGCTTTTTGGAGGGAAGAAATTGCCTATAGGAGCCTAAATTCATATAGAAATGCAAGGGACCCAAAGACCCAAAATACTCTTGAAATTTGGATTTACATTTGCTGATTTCAAAGCTGATTATTATTATTTTTTTTCTGAAGTACAGTTGGTTTACAATGTTATTAGTTTTTGGAAGTATAGGATCACCCCCTTCAGGTGTAGTTATGAAGTGACATTAATCAAGACTCTATGGTACTGATGAAAATAAACATGTAAATCAAAGGGATAATATCAAGAATCCAGACATAACTCTTATGATTATGGTCAGATCATTTTTTGACAATGATGCTGAGATAATTCAATGGAAGAAGAATAGCCTTTACTTATTTATTATTTATATTTTTTACATCATTTTTCATTCTCTTCTCACATGTAATTCCTATAAAATTACCACCACCAAGAAACCAGTGAACCATTACCATAGTATCTTGTGTTCTTCACTCCCATGTTTTTATTCCTTTACTTCCCCCTCCCCTTCTGAATGTCTCTAATTTATAGTTACCTGATAGTTTCATCTTTTTTCCCCCTGATCCCTTGTTCCTCCTATAAGAGAAACAATATGATATTTTTCTCTTTCCTTCTGACTTATTTCACTGACTATAATCCCTTCCAGTCCATCCAACTTGCTATAAACGGCATGAGTTTATCTTTTTTGATAGCAGAGTAATATTCCATTGTGTGTATATACCATATCTTTTTTATCCAGTCATTTGTTTTTGATGATTAGTTTGTTTCCATATCTTAGCTATTATAAATAGTGCTGCAGTAAACACAGGAGTAATTTTTTTTTGTGAACTTTCGGTAGATTCCTAGGAGTGGAATTCTGGGTCATATGGTAGGTCCAATTTTAGTAGTTTGAGAGAACAGCATTTTTTTTTTTTAGCAGTGTTTAACAGCTGGATATCTGCATGCAAAAATGAATCTGGACACCTACCTCACAGCTTACACTAATAAATTAACTCAGAGTGGATTTTGAATCTGAGTATAAATGGTAATAAAAAAAAAAACTCTTATTTGCCCAGAAGAGGCAAATAAGTGGAGATAGGAATTAGATTAGTATTTGCCTGGGACTGAGGAGAAGGTATGAGCAAGGAAAGGGATAGGCTACCGAAGAGCTAGAATTTGTTTTTTGGAGTGATGCAATGTTCTAAAATTAGTTTGTGGTGATGATTTTACAACTATGTGAAATCCACTTTGTTAAATTCACTGAATTGTACATTTTAAGTGGGTTGATTTTAAGATATATGAATAGTATCTCAATAACACTGTTTAAAAACATAAGAGAATATCCTCACTTGTATATGTCAGGTTTTCCTCCTATGACTTTTGCCTTAAATTTTCTCTGTTATTATGCCAGTTGGGGTTGATTATTAGTTCTGCTTTTACTGAAATTATCAGCTATTTCTCAAAAAAAAAAAAGAGCTTTAAATGGGGGCCACTTTTTCCTTTGGAACATTATGAAATATTTCTAAACATAGATTTAAATTTTAATCAAAGATTTAAAATGTAGTTTTGGGGGTGGCTAACATATTATGGTCCATGTTTGTCTACTTTATTCCTCAAAATACACCCAGTTGTAGATGTAACACAATATCTCTCTACTGACCTTTAAGTACAAGTTAAAGTACAACTGCTAATCGCTAACTCTTGTGAACAGTGTTTCTTTTTCCCCCAGAATTTAACTAGTATCCATGCATTTTTTATACATTTAAACATACATATCCATATTTATTTTATATATACTTTATATTTAACTAAATTTACAAATTATAAGCCTCTAGATAGCCAAATTTATAAATTTTCTTAAAAACTAAACAAGTTCCTTATATCTACACACATATATACATTTACACACACGTGTGTTTGTGTGTATAAACTAATCAATATGTGTTTCTATGACAAGTTTGATACCAGGAAAGAGGGGTTGAGTATCAATTAGTAATTCAGAAAGTTATAAAGTGGTTTAAGACTAAGGATGCTTTCTTTTCTCTTAAAGGTTGGCTCATATATATTAGATAGCTTTGTCCAGAAAGTAGAGTTCTTTGTAAAATACATTAAACTTAAAGATTTTGACATCCTGAAATTTTAAATAAATTTCAAATTGCAATTTTTCCTACCATAAAATTTTAAAAGGGAAAAACAAATGCAGAAAGCACTTCAAATTGCACAAGTATCCATATATATAGGATATAGCAATCAGATGGAATTTTCCACAAAAACAATAATTGAACATTCAAATAAGCATAATTCATAGGAGATCCCGTGCAGGTAGCACAATCTCTTCACTGGTGGTGATATTATAAAAGCATTTTTAAGTTCTTCCTTTGGCATTTCTGACAAGGCCAATGAACAAATTACATGAGTAAATGATCTTGATATTTTTTAATCATATCTGGTTTGTAACCAAAACTAAATTACTCATGTTGGTAACTGCTTTTTTCTAGGCTTATCTCCAAATTATTTTAGGGTACTTTCAAAATTATATTCACTCTTAGAATTTACATTTAGGAAGAAAACAAAATTGTACCCACTCTCAAGAAAGGGGGATATGTACCATATATTGATTTTCAACATGGGTTTTGAGTTTTGCAGTATAACTAATATTTCTGACTTATTTACAGGCTATATGTTGAGCATTCTATTAAATGTTACTTGAATGAGTAGGTGAATAAACAAATGATAGCATGCTTGTCTCTATGCAACTTTGAAGAGACTAATACTCTTGGTACTGTCCATGTTTCTCAAAAATGGGTTGTTTGTAGTCACATCATCCATATACTGATTCTATGGGTTATGCTTGTTGTTTGAACTTTTTTTTCTCTGCTTATGAAACAGCTTTTGGCCTATTTATCATTCTATTTTTTTTATCTACCTCTGCCTAATCATAGAAACAACATCTAAGCAATAACTAGAAGAAAATTTGCTTTAGCTTTCTCACCAGCTTTTCATGACTCCTCTGGTAGAACTCTGATGCCTTCAGCCCATTTCTAAACAAACATAATAAACATCATTGCATGTACAGAGTCAAATGCATTTAATTAGTTTAAGCAGCCAGCTTCCAGTTCCTCCCCTGTTTTGTCGTGGTTTCCTGCACTCTTATTGCAGTGGCTGCTGTTCTGGTAATTAGATTAGCGTTGACCTTCATAGAGACAGTTAAAAGATACGGCTGAAAGTCTGTAATTTTCTAGAGTCATTTATCATATTCTTGCCCTCCTATTTAATAACTCAGTGGCATTTCTCATTTTCCAAAAGTGTTTATTTCTTTTAGTGTCTTTCAAAACTTGGTCAAACACCTAATATTTAACTTTGAAAACATATTATCTAAAATGTAATTTATATTGTTTTGCCTATCCTTCCTTTAGCCTCTTATTCCATTTAAAAATAGGCACAGTTGCTGAACAAGAGGATTTATACATCTTTCAAAATTTTCTAGGGTTCTTTCTCCATGAACTTAAATTTTAGTTAACAGTTCATCTTTCAAAATTCACTAGAGCCATGTAGAATGAAACATTGCCTTTTCAAGAAGTCCCTGCTGTTGGGGCTCAGGTGAATGATCTATCTTTCTTTTGGAAACCCAGGACTCACTTGGCTTTGTTTATTATTTTGCCTTGTGTTGCAGTTATGTGTGTGCAGGTCTTTGTTATCCTAAATAATAAAAATATTAGCAATGACTATTAATTATGCACTTTCTTCTGGACAGGCACTCTAGAGTCCAGCTGTGTGTACTACATATTACACTTAGTTTTCATAGTCACCTTTGTTCTAGACAGTTTTCTATTGTGTTTAGTCACATTAACATATACTTAGGAATTCTGTTACCTGAATTTTTCTGATTGTTTCCTAATTACTAGGATTAGATTAAAGGTTTATAACAATAATATTGGATAGTTAATGCTGTGTGCTTCCTATTATAGTACATCAAGAGGCACCGATATCATTTTCTCCCATTCTTCATAATGTTAACTTTGACCTTTTGGTGAAGTTATTGGGTTCTAGATCTCTCTACCTTGAAGGTATTTTAATTTTCACATGGAATTAAAAATTTATCTGTGAAGTGATAACTTACCATATGAACTTACCCTGTTATCCAATGATATTTCACTCTCTGGACTCAGTGTTAATTGACGATGCCTGATTAATTATTACACTGGTGGTGCCACAATGGTGGGTTTCTAATTCTACCTGCTGGTCTTTTCAAAGACAATGGTTTCATACCTTGTTAAAAAGGATCTCTTGCTACCCTAAATGTGCCAGACCTCAGACCTCTCTCTTCTTCTTCTTTTTTTTTTACCTTTAATGGATTGGAATGCTTTTTTAAATTTGATTTATTGTAGTATCATTGGTTTACATTGTTGTTAGTATTTTGGAAATAGACGATGCCTCTCCTCAGCATAGGAAAAAGGTGACTATTGATAGATGTGTGTTCAAAAATGGAAGCACAGATGAAGTGTATCTACATTAACTCACTCCTTAACTTCATCTAGGATGGATATATAGGGATATTCAATGAGCATATGATAATGTGCCCTGCAACACAAAGATAAGGTGTTTTTCTCAAGTGCGAGGCCCTTGGACATATTTCTCTTCCTTCAAGTAAAAAGCAAAGAAACACCAAAATGCAGATATTAAGGCCATTTCAAAAGATAAGAGGAACAATAACCTAATGACTCAGAGATTGATTTATTCCAGGAAAGTTGAGATTATTTTAGAAACTATCTATCTCAAGGTTTTTAGGGTTTGCTGATTGTTTGATTTGCTCTCATATAAAAAAAAGACACCTCTCTGAGACACCAGCCAGGTGCTCTCCAGTAAACTTGTTCTGGGTGGGCACTGGGTGTCAGTGTTTTCAATTCTAGGCAACTTTGACATGTAGCCAGGGGTGAGAAGACTTTTAAGAAGAAGTAACTCAAGCTTATACATAGGTAGAATTTGGACATGGGGTGACTGAGGGATGTAGCTCCAAATGATAGGGATTATGAGAAACAAGGTTTAACCTACTGGATTTGCTATTCTTTCACAATGCAAGAATTTTCGTCCTGTTAAGCTTTACCTGAAAAACCCTGTAGTTTTTTTTTGGTTTCCAGTTGTTTACATAACTTTATTATTTTATTATTTGGAGACTATTAATATACGATAATGTATAACTTGATACACACCAACATGTATAATATACTGTAGCTTATCATTTGCAATGCATAGCCTTTCACTCCAATCCTTACTTAGATCCATTTATATAAGGAAATTTTATCCTTCACTAGGACACAAGATATTAAGTAAAACATAATTTGCTGAAAACATGTTCTGAGATAGTAGTGATATTAGAAAATAGCAAAACAATATAGACCTAGTTTTTATGTTTCTGCTTTAACCAGAGGCTTAAAAAGTCAATTTCAAATCTATAAATAATGGCTGTGAGACACAAGAAGCATGAAGTAAATGTTTTGAAGGGATGGCAATCAAAAGCAGTGAGTCACAGACAGCTACCCAAGGTAGAACATAAAACAACTGTGTCAGGGCTTCAGATCAGAGAAAGGTTTCAATTTTGATGTCCACTGAGAATAGCCAAATTGAAAATGAATACAAGTAGATATCAACTATTCGAACTATTGAATTTGTTTGGTAATAGAAGAAGTTTGTTTGGTTCTACACATTCTCCTAATCTAAAAATATGTTTAATATGGTAAAAGATGGAATGAAGCCCTTTTGGAAATGTTTTCTATCTCTGCATTATATTTTCAGGAAAAAAAAATTAGAAACTCAGATAAGTAGAACAACAGACAGTATGGGATCCCAAGGCTAAAACAATTTATTTGTACAGATGCTAGAATCCAGAGAAAAAGTGAAGCCAGTCAAATTTGAAACATAACAATGGTATATTGTAACGTAAACAAATCTTCATTTTTTTCCTTGCATTTTAACACACTGCCTAGCAATTCTTTATAAGAAGATAGTTACTAAAAGAGTGCCTCCAACAGATCAGCAGGTGGTGACCCAGTGTTAGACCTGTACCCCAAAAAGTTCTAGATGCCATGGAATGTGTCCTGTTCTACTAGGATTCAACAACCTTTGAAAAAGAAGTTCTTTCTTACAAATTTAATAGCCATGTGACATATAAAAATAGATAGGGAGAGGGGAAGAACAGTGATGAGGAGCAGTAAAGCAATAATACTAACTGATTGGTATCCAGAACCCACAGCTAGTTGTCTCAGTCACTGACTAATAACTCAGGCAAATCATCATACTGGTTGACTTCATTTGCAAAAGGAACATAATAGTTCAGAAATGTTTAAAGAAATAGAAACTGTTTCTTCTCCTTGTACACCCCCCCCCTCCACCACCAAGTTAAATCTTACTTGGAATCCTAATATTTGCAGCAGATAAAAGCAAAGATTCTTCAGGAACATCCTTGTTCTTGAACACAGAACTCTCAGCATTGCCCATGCTTTTGAGACACTCATTGTTCTCCATGCTCAAATTGTGCTCTGGAACCAACAGCACCAGCCAGTTATAGTACCAGAAATTGGTTAGAAATGGAGATTCTCAAACCCCCTTGGGACCTACTGAGTCAGAATCTACCTCCTTATGGGTCTCCCAATGACTTGTTACACATTAAAGTTTAAGCAGCCTTGTTCTCTGGAGGTTAATGAAACTTCATTTAAAAGTTAACTGTTCGAATAATTAACACATAGGGTTTGGTGGCCTTCACTTTGCCCTTTGCCATACCTCACTGACTGATCCTTAGCTGGAAACCCCATGAGAACAAGAAGGAGTGGCAGCTATGCCATTTGTAGAGTTTTGGGAACAAAAATGTACAGTTTTGTTTTATTTTACTGCACAGACAGATCATTGCTCTCTTCTCAAGGAGGGGACTACATAAATGTCTTCATGTTTGTTAGTGTAGAAGATAAGGGCTCAGCAGTTGCTGAATGTCAAATTCAACAGGCATCATTAAAGACTTAGTTGAGGGGATATTTACAGAGTTGTGGACAAGGTCAGAGGAAGCAATAAGGAATGGTGAAACACTCAGTTACCAGCAGTGTAGAGAACTGCTGCTGATCTTGATGGAGCGAGGACAGGGATGTGCCTTGGGAGGGTGCTGACTGAGGGGAGCACCCTCTGTGAGAGTTCCTGTCTCAGGTGGACAGAAGTCACTGCATACCACACATGAACAGCAAGCCAGGGAGGGATAGAAACAACATTTTCTCACCTCTTCTGCTCTTATCACCTGCCACTGCCTACTGCTAGCCAAATCCAGTTGGAATCCAGAATGTAATGGAGCCAGTTGATGTGGTTCCCAGATAAGTCATCCTCTGGATGCAGAGTAGGGTTTAAAAAGTTGGAATGTGATTCTAGAAAGCAAATTCAGAATATCTAACACAGTAAAATAAGATGATTGGATTTGTATAGGATAACAGGTTATAAAGTAAAATTTTAATGTAAAGTTATGTTTGCATATGTTTATTGTGTATACAAGAGGTACTGTTAAAGACATATATATATATATAAATAACATGGCTCTCCTTAGGTAGCTATGACAGATTAAAATAAAAAAAATTAAAAATGTATCTAGAATATACATATGGAATGATTTAGTCAGCTGTACTGATTTAGGCAACATTTACTAAGTAGCTGCTGGAGAGCAAGCAATGTTTTTGGAACTAAAATTCACAAAAATGATGAGTCAAAAATGTTATGGCTCCTGTCCACATAGACTTTGTAATCTTGTTGAGAAGAAAGACATTAATTATAGTTCAAGTGTAATGAATGCTTTGAAAGGAGAAAGACAAGTTTCTTCAGGAAATTAAAACAGATACACCAAAGTTAAATTGGGGAGCCCAAAGAAGGGCTCCTGAGGCCTCTGAGATCTGAAGTGTAAGTGGAAAGGTACCAGGTAATGGAGAGTAGCTTAATTGAGGGCAGTGGGGGTGAGGATGTGTGCATATGGGGTGCTGGAGGGAAGCAGGTTGGAGTTCTAAGGCTCAGAGAGGAGAGTTCAGGGCACATATAACAAAGGAATCTGTTTATAAGTGGAAAAGGAAGCTATTGAAATACCTTAAGTAATTAATCATTGGGATTATTAATCATTGAACTCCTACTATTACCACTTTAGCTAAATCATTTCGTTTACTTCTGAAGTTTTTCTGCTAAATGAGCACAAAGGCAATTTAGTAAAAACTTTCCATGAATTTAATTTTTATTGTACCCTCTAATGTGGGGATATAACTGCATTGTTCTCAATTTTGGGGCTATTTTGTTGTACATCAAAATAATCATATCTTTTTAATGTTAATTTATCCTCTAAGTGTTTTTTTTTTTTTTATTGTTGAGGGAACATTGTTCATACCAGTGTATATGATTTAGAGGTTTAGCATCTTCCCCTTGGGGTGGTGTTGCCACACCACTACCATGACAGGGAATTCATGTATTCCTTTATGAATATTCTTTATGAATAGCCACGTATGGGTAAAACCATGTTTAATTTATTTTTGAGAAAAGTAGGATGCAAGCAGTATGGAAGTGAATGTCATGCCTGTCTATCTGAGTCTGTGTCTAGATGAGTTTACAATGCTGACCCTCCATGGCTGACACTCCAGTTATGGTACTTACCTTTAGGTCCCTCTGTCTACCCTCTATCCCATTGGGATTTCTGTAACAATGCAGTCCTTCTGCCTTTCTGAAGAAGGTAGCTCACAACCAATGTGTACTTCTCTCAATGGTGGCCAACTGAAAAGGACATGCAGGGTCTTTTTCACTAGAACCATCGATGCAGACACTATCATTTCATATACATGTTTATTGTAAAAATCCATCATAAGAGCCCTGTCAGAAGTGCTGGAGATCCTGCCGTTAAGCTGTTTCTGCATGTTATTATTTTTCCAAGTATCTTCTTTCACCTCTGTGCTAGACCTGATGGATGATGACAAAGGAAAATGAATTGTGCAATCAGCAGTGCTTTTCTTCCTGTCCCAGCACTGTCATTATTGGTGTGGACGAGATGTTATACCTTATTTCTCTGACATGTGTTTCTACATGGATGACATGTTTGAAAAAATAATTTTAACCAGTTTACCAGTGTACCATTTTCATATTTTATGGAGTCAGTGGTTCTTTTTATTCTTTTAAAGATTTATTTATTTATGCATACAAGAACTGGGGTACAGGCCAGAGTTATGGGGGTGAGAGGATTCACTAGTGACAGAGCGGGGAGCAGAACAGGCAGGTCAACTGAAATACACTGCTGAGGGGAGCAGCGGGCGAGACAGGAGAGGTCTGCTGTGCCATGTGGGTCCCCTCCCTGGCCCGGGATCCAATTCACGCTTCTGTGCCTTGGGTGCTTCACAGTGTGGCGCTCAATTTGCTGCGAAACCAGTGAGGCTGAAGTGGTTCTTTTTTTTTTCCTTCTTTTTCTTTCTTTCTTTCTGTATATATATTTGACATCATACCTATGGATTTCCCATAGAATTTCACCAGTGCACCATCACCTCAGTCCCATATGCTCTTTCTGCCCTCAACCCATTACTTTAAATGATGTTAAAGTGAATGGTTTTCAAATGATGGAGAGGACAGGAAAATTTGTACATAACAGGCTTTATCTTGCCAAATGTGAGATTACTTTCATACAGTTGCTCATGGTCTTTGGTTGCTTGTAGATATACTTATGTATATGAATACATAATTATATAATTTTTATGTAGTTTGCAAGTTATTATTCCACAGAAATAGGAAAGGTACCTTCCTCAGAAAGGAACTTGATAATGCTCTGAAAATCGTGATGGAAGTCTCCCAAACAGTTCTTGAAGTTTTATATTTCAGTAATGTTTTCTATTTCATTTGTTGATTTCTTCTTTCCTGAATTAATTAATCTCACAAATATTTATTGAAACTCAACTGTATGGGAAGTCCTATGCTAGGCCCTAGTTTTAAAGTTGACTCTTAAACAGTCTAGCTTTTAAAGGGCTTGAATTCTATTAATAGTAGGGAGATGACATGAAGAAAAATTAAAAGAGAAGATGCTAAGCCCCCATGGAGAGCCTCAAGCAAAACTTTGTGCTGCTTCTGACAGAAGAGAGGTTATTTTTACTTGAGAGCATAGGGTTGGAGGTCAGAAATGAATCTTAAAAGAAGTGACATTTGGAAAGCTTCTCCCAGAATGGATAGGACAGAACATGGTAGCATCTGAGAAGAGCACATTCCTGTCAATGAATAAAATATTAACACAGAACACATGCTCAGAACAGAGTGGCTTGGTTTTGGCAGGAACATATCATGGGGGAGGATGTAAAGTGTGGGATAAGATTTGTTCCTGAAAGACTTAGATTGGTGACAACTGCATGTTCTACAACTGGCAGATAATCTAAAACCATTATTCTACAGAAATAAGAAAGGTGCCTTCCTCAGGAAGGAACTTGATAATGCTCTGAAAATTTATTTATTTAGGAATAAGAGAAATTCAGTATAGCACTGACCACAAATTCACATACTAATATTTCACTGTATTTTACTCATAATGATAATTTACTTTTTTCAAACCTATATATGGTTTATTAAACTTTTGCCATTATTGTTTCTTAAACTCATTTAGTAAAAATAAAACTATTAGTTGGGATACTTATTAAAAGGCATACTACAGTTGCTATTAATGTTATGTCATGTTTCATAGGTCAGGCTTTATGTAGATTGACCTACATTTTTCCTTTCTCCACACCCCCCCATCACCATATTCTATTCTAGGCTTTCCTGGATGGATGTCCCTTTATTTCAACAACACATTTTTAAAAGTTTCTTTTTTATTAGTTTACTGGTAGTAAATGCTTGGCTTGTGTTTGTATCAGCAGCATTTTTGAAAGACAACTTTCTGAGTGCACTATTCTATGATGACAGTTATTTCTCAGACCATCAACAATACTACTTCTTGGTCTCTGGTTTCTGTTGTTGCGATTGCTGTCAGTCTGTTGTTTGAAGGTGCTCTGCTCTGTCTTTCCATCCCTGTGATCACTGCTGAAGTTGGGTATTCTATAGATTGACTGCACATGTCTAGTGCTGTAGTTCGTGTTTGTATTTCCTATTAGAGGTTTGATATTGCTCAGTATTATGGCTTCACATTTCCCATTAGTTCAAGATAATTCACAATCATTAGTGCTTCAAACATTTCCATATATATATATGGATACTCAGTGATAAGTCCATTTCCTATGCTTACTTTCTTAAACCTGTTTGTGACATTGTGAACAATGCCAAAATTACCCAAATGTCAATGTACTTCTTTTTTTTTAAAGATTTGTTTATTATTGCATACAAGCACTGGGGTACAAACCAGAGGTAGGGGTGGTGAAAGGCTCCACCAGAGATAGAGTGGGGAACAGAACAGGCAGACTGACTGAAATACACTGCTGAGAGGAACAGCGGCTGAGGCAGGAGAAGTCTGCTGCGTCATGTGGGTCACCTCCCCGGCTGGTGGCCAGGATCGAACTCATGTTGCAGTGGCTGCGGTTTGCTTTATAGTGTGTAGCTTAACCCACTGCGCCACCAGGGAGGCCCCAAGTTAATGTACTTCTTACCCACAAACAAATGAATAATGATGACTTGATCAAATGAGGAATTGAATATTGGAGCTACAAATTTTACTTCTGAGCTATGCTCTTGTGTGCTTCAGTTGGTACCCACACATGGCTACACATATTTTAATTTCAATTTATATATTCAAATTCAGTTCTTCAGTAACACTAAACATGTCTCCACTATTACATAAAGATCTCATGGATAATAATCCTCTATACAAAAATTCAGTCCTTTCTGTGAAGGTAGATTCTGACATTCTTATTTCCTTAGTCACTTTATATGTTCGAAACCATTGCCCTATTTTTTGCATTCCAAAATGCCTTCTGCTCTCTACTATTCTTGATCTGCTTATCCAACAGCTGGGCTTTTCACTATGTAATAATGGGTTTTGCCAAACTGGAGCTAAAAACAAAGCTAGATATTTCTTTTCAATATTTAATAGAATTGAGTCAAAATGCAAAAACACTTTTTTTTTAAACTAAGAAGCAATATATTAAGTAGTCACCCCTGATCACTCATGATGCTCCCTAACACTGTATGAGGGAACAAATATTCATAGTTAATCATAAGTGCACATACAACACACATGTAACATATATAATTAGATAATTCACAGTTAGGTTTTAGATTTTTTAGACTCTTCTCAGGTTAAGTTGGATTAGAATGGCCATTTTTTTTTTTTCTTTTTGGATGTGGACTTGCTTTTGTTTATGCTGGAGGCTTTATTCTCTTTTATATAACAATGTGCTAGTATTTTGGAAAGTCTCAGTATCATTCTGTGGCAGGTCCATGAAGGGAGTCTAAAATTTCTGTCTTTGCAGATTATCTTAGTGGTAATGCCAACAATATATCATAACTTTAGAAGTGCAGTTTTATCAACCAGAAATATGGACCAAGCCCCCAGTGGAACATGTGAAAGACAGTGTGTGACTCAGGACCCAGAAGTGCAGGTTAGTTGCATTGTTAAACCAGGAGGACTCGCAGGGCTGGCCATCAATGCATGTGGCATAGTTACAGGCCAACCTGATGAAAAATCAAACTATTTGCATACTTCGGCAAAAAAAGTAATCTGTGTGTGCAAGGTTTAAAAAAAAGTCAATTTAATGTTCCTTCCTGTAGTGTGAAATTTTAGTGCTTGTTAAATAAAAAATGTATAAAGAACATAAAAGTAAAACAAGCGTTTCATACTTTGAAAATTTGCGCAAAGTATGCCAAAACATATGCTGATGTAATTCTTTCAACTATAAAGCATAAGCCTATTTTCTTTAAGTATTACATGACTCCTGGTGTGATTTAAAAGGAAAAGTGACATCAAATTATGCAATATTAAAATGATTTTGTTTCATAGTTTACTAGGTTATCTGTCAAAACAGAATTCAAATTCATTTTGAGAATGAATTCCTGAGATATAAGGAATGGCAGTGGAAGTCAATCCAAGCAAGGGAAAAACAAAACATGCACAGAAAGGTAAACAATCAGAAGGGGTAGGTGTTAGTTCCCTTTTTCTGATTTCATCAATAAATTATGAACTGTATTGATCTCATCTCATCAAGGGTAATATTTTGCTCAATTGAAAAAATGATAGTATAATTAACCACATATTAATATCTCCAGTTACATACCTGTTTTACTATTGCCTTTTCTGTTTAGTGGAAAAGCAAAGATGTTCTTCTAAGCTGCATATTAGAAGTGCTTAGCAAAGTGCGGGCAGGTATTATGTCTGGGTTGTTTCAGGTTTTACAGTTATGAGTGTGTCTTATGGTTATTGATTTGTAGTCTTATTCAATATAAAAACTTTTATTTTTTTCTTCTATTGTTAGGAGTATGGGTGGTCCTATATATGTCAATTAGTTCCTGTTTGTTTTCTTTGTTGTTCTAATTTATGTTTGTCTCCTGTGGCTACTGTAACAAATCACCACAAACAACAGAAGCTAGAAGAAGGAAGGAATAGACCCCTTTAGAGAGAGCAGGGCTCTACACACATTCTGAATTCAGATTCTGTCCCCTAGGACTGTGAAAGAATAAGCTTCCGAAGTAAGTCAGAACTCCTTTCTTTTCTTTTTAGAGGTAACAGTGTTTTTCAACACCATGTGTGAGTCGGTGGCCCAGGGGCTTACCCTCAGATGTGTGCCACTGCACCATGCCCCCACCCAGGCTCCCTCAGCCTCCAACAGTCCAGTTGACCCCTCCCCATCTTGTAGTCTCAGCTTCACAGTCAGATTCTTAGGGTTTGTTATTGGTTGGCTTTATCTGACCCTTTGTTTTGTTTCTCTGTAGTCCACATATAAGTGACACCACCTGGTTTCACTTTGTCGTTCTTCTTCTGACTTATTTTGAGAAGCTTATTTTTTTCACAATCCCAGGACTGGATCAGAATCTAAAATCAGAATGTGCGTAGAACCCTCCTCTATACAGAGGGATCTGTTCCTTTTGCTCTTATAGGTCCTGGTGGCTACTGGTGTTTCTTGCCATCACTGTAATCTTTCTCCAACTTTACATCATCTTCCTAGGGTATACATGTATGTTATAAGTATCAGACACTGTTATCATTTTTGTTTGACTTACCACATATACTTTAGGCAATTCATGAGATGCATACTCTATTGTACTCACCATACTTCTAGCTTTTATGTTTTTTTTTTCCTTTTTCCTTATGTTCTGATTTGTTCTCTATTTTCCATTTGAGGACTTTGCTTTAGCCATTCTTAGGGTTGGTATACTAGGAAAAGATATTCAGTTTCCCTTTATTGGAATATTTCCCTTTTATTTGATCTTTTTTCCTGTACCTTTTTTTTTTTTTTAAATTAAGTAACAGTTTGTAACACTGTGTAACCTTAGGGGAGTAAGTTCTTACCTCCTAGATACCTCTTTATTCTAGGGGTATAGATTCTCCATATTTAGATTTTACTATTGACTCTTTTGGAATTTGTAAGAAATGTGCTTCTCTTTGGTCTCCATAGTTTCAGATGATACATTAACAACATCAGAATTAGTGTTCCCTGTTTAAGTACTGGTCATTTCAGTATCATTAATTATCTACAATTTATAGATAAGCAAATTGAAACTTTTAAAAGATAAGTAACTTAACCTATATCAGTTTAACTTAATTGGCAGAAGAACTAGAATTTAATGCCATGTCTGACCTAGTCCAAAACCTTCTACTCTAAACATATAACACGCTACAAACAATTACCTTTTAAGACATAAGTCTTCATGAGACCTTGGGTTAGTCCATTTTCAGGATATACAGAAGATAGGAATGTGTAGTACATAGTTATATGACCTGTACATACAAATTTTTAATTAATTATTATTTGTAGTGGAAATAACTTCCACATAGAGATGTCTATGAATAAAAAAAGGAAATAACACAAAGTCTGTGTTATTAACAGAATAACCAAACATGTGATAGAGTGCTTTATAGGTCCTTTGCTCAAAATCAACTTTTTCCCTTTATTATGCTACCAGGTTTTATAGTCTTATAGATTTATAGTTTATTTTTCTTATGTCTTTTGCTATTTAATCAAAACTTTGACACAACATAGGATGCAATAAAGTCTTAGATATTTTCATTTTATGCAGTGTTTTTTGTGAATATGTTTCTTCTACATGAAATAGGTACCTCCTATAGTCATTTTACACATTGCTAAATTAATAAATGAAGATTATGGTGAATTTATGAATTTATAATTATAATGGCATGAAGACAATTCAAGAGGGATAATATATGCTATTTTCCAATTAAAAATGTATTTATGACAGAGACACAAATGCATCATTGAATTTAACCACTCATTAAATAAGGGAAAAATCACTGGTGTAAAAGGAAGTTATTTACTGGAGCACTTTATAGGCTGTTTTTCTGTAGTGTAGAAGATAAGCAATTATTTTTTTTCCTCTCAACATCAGCTGATTCAGAGATTTCAAACGATCAACTAATGGCCACATATAAGTAAAACACATTTTTGTTTTATATTTCTGAAATATAAATATATTTAGTTTGCCACCTTTATAAGCTAAAAATCATTACATATATTAAACAACATATATTACTTATGTAAAAATATGTCTCCTCATTACATACTTAAAGAGATATAAGCATTGGCAAAGGGGAGAAAGGGTCCAGAGGTAATGGCAAAAGTAGACTTTGATGCATAGCAAGAAAAGAGAAAGAACAAGACAAAGGAAGAACCAGTGAGGAAAATTAGGGAGAATAGAGTGCAAGGGATGAGAGAAACAGGCAGCAGGAGAAATGGGAGCAAATGAATAAGGAACAGAAAAAAAGAACTTTGAACAAAGAACAAGTTCTCAAAAGGGAAAAGCAAGCAAGCTGGAGACAAAAGGGAAATAAGAAAGAAGGGAGGCATATCAGATAGACATTTAAATCTGTTATTGCCAGTGTTGCTTTTTCTTTAAATCATAAGAAAAATATTCTTATATTTTATATTCATTTTTTTAACTTGAAGGTTTTACATTATGTAGATGTTCATTATTATAACTTTTATTATTTCTTAACAATAGAATACTATATGTCATTAGCAACATATCTTCTCCCCAAAGCATATAAACCATATCAAAAACAATCTGGGAATATTTTTCAAAATAATAGTCTCTATATTCAATATTCCATAGCCTGTAATCATTTGAGTATTCTCTTTATAGATTGAGTCTTTATTCTCAGTTTATTTATAGATTTATAATTTATTTATAAATTCTTTATTCTCTTTATAGATTTGATTTTCACATATTTTGACATCTTTGAAGAGGAAAACTTACTTGGTCATTTTTTATGCTTGCCTCCCAAGGCAGTATTAGTAAATAGAAAACAATAAATATGTCAATGAATAAATAAGATTATTATGTATAAGTGTGAAGTATTCAACACTAGCAGAAATGTTACATATGATAAAGTGGACATCTCATCTCACAAAATGATATTGTCATGAAGTATTCAATTTTATTTCTGTTCTGTAATAGACTAGATCTTGGTGTAGGTGCAGGGGAAACAAAGTGAAACAGAGTTGCAGACTTAAAAAATTCAAATCTCAGTCTCTTACCTTCTCTTTGTTTTATGCCTCTAATTTCATCAACTAGCCGAACTACTTCATACTTTGAAGAACAAAGGAAATAAATTTATTGAGCATTTTCATGTGATGGTGGCAAGGGTCATAGATGAGAAGAACAGTCTCAGCTGGTCACTGTTAGGTTGTTCTTTCCAGATATTATGAGAACCTTCTTCACTAGGTCTGCTGATATGCCTTGTTCTAACTCAAATGATTACATTTAGATAGCCATTTCCTTTCTTTTTTCTAAGGCTATTCATCCTGTCTGAGTGTTTCTTGTGGCATCAAATTAAGAAAGCATAAGGCTGTGTTCTTTAAATTTTCTATCAGACATCAAATCCTGAAATTTTCCGCCAAAAGGCACAAAAAAGAAAGTTGCTACAATGTCAGAGTCTTTATGTTATTACTGCATTCCTTTAGTATTATCCTGATTTGGGGAGTCTGTTTTTAACTGATATTGTACATGGTAGTTAAGCAGTATTTTCTGGTAACATTGACTTGTTATTATCTAGCTTGACTTTCTGAGATCAACTGCATTATCTACTAGTCAATGCAAACACAACTACATTTTTAAAGGTCTGTGGCTAGGTTGATAAATGACTTACCAAGGACCAATCATTTTCATTTGTTTTAATCATTTTAAACTTATTGCTTGAGTGTCATTTCAATGACAGTTAAATGTAGTTATTTTGACAGATGAGTTTATCCCTATTTCTGTTATTATTAAGCAGTTCAAAGTTTTTGAACTGGCCCATTCATCAGTTTCATGATATACCTGGGAGTAATTTCATTTTGAATTAAGAATGCTTTCCTGCTTCATTTCCCATTGATCTCAGTTCCATTTCATTGCTGTCTTTAGAATGCAGCAAAGTGGAGAGGTTAACAAATATTTCAGTAGAACCATAAATTTACACTGACTGAATATCATATTTAAATTGGCTTATATAAATAAATACAGAACATCAGTGTAGGTAGTAAAATATTTCTTTTTTCCTCTTCATCAGATGAGAAGAGAGTATTTGCAAACCTACTGTGTGAAAAGTACTGATCAATATTCCATGTTAATTTTACAGGTGATGGAAGTCAAAGGACAAATGATTCATGTCCCAGAATCAAACTCAGTTTTATTCCTGGGCTCTCCATGTGTGGACAAGTTGGATGAGCTTATGGGGCGAGGGCTGCATCTTTCTGACATCCCAATCCATGATGCCACCCGTGATGTCATTTTGGTTGGTGAGCAGGCAAAGGCCCAAGATGGCTTGAAGAAGAGGATGGATAAATTAAAGGCAACCTTAGAAAGAACTCACCAGGCCCTGGAAGAAGAGAAAAAGAAAACCGTTGATCTTCTTTATTCCATTTTCCCTGGTGACGTAGCGCAGCAGCTGTGGCAGGGACAGCAGGTGCAAGCCAGAAAGTTCGATGATGTCACCATGCTCTTCTCGGACATCGTGGGCTTCACGGCCATATGTGCCCAGTGCACTCCCATGCAGGTGATCAGCATGCTGAATGAACTGTACACCAGGTTTGATCACCAGTGTGGATTTTTGGATATTTATAAGGTAAAGGAGTCCATTCATTTCTATATAAATACTTTTTAATAGTTAATATTGCTCTTCATTAAATTGCAAGGATACAATTTTTTTGAACTTCATATTAAAGGATTGGTAGCTCTCAATTGAGAAATTTCATATGTAGAATACAGATATTTCTGCTTTATGAGTAAACTTTTATTATCAGTTGCTTTATAATATGGATATAGTTAATTGAATCATGACAGTGCTCACTAAGGAAAAATTCTGTACAATTGGTCCTCTGAATTCATTATTAAAATGTTAAACTTGCTCAAATCTAAGTAAAATTTACCACATAATTAGGTTTTCTTAGAGATCAGGTTTCTAATGTAAACTAAGAATTTTATGTTGACAGTTAAAAAGAAAAGTGTTATGTTAAAAATGGACAGTTAAATCGTGGTTAATCAGTATTTTGTATTGTATTGTGAGGGCCCTTTAATTTAAAAAAAAAGAAAGTAAATATTCTAGTTATTGACCAAATAACCTATTGTTTAGTGAAAACACTGATTTTCCAACTGCATAATGGAAGATCTTTGAAAATGAGTAACAGTCACCATTGGTGGATCAGAGTTGATGAAGTATTTATTCATTTCTTATTAAAATAAGCAACATTTTGAGTGATTTGATCTCATCTTTTCCTAATGAATAGCTCTACCTTACATAGAATTTCACATGGATTGCAATGTCTTTTTTAATATGAAGGACATCAAGTACTTTTAGTATGAACAGTAAAGAAGTGTGGATTTTAATTTTCTTCTTTATTAATCCATGTAGAACACTACATTTTAATAGTAGTGATCTGCACATAAACAGATTTGGAAGGAGCTTAGGTGTTCCACCTTATCATCCAGACAGGGTTTCATTAAGGTCTATTTCCTTTAGTGAGAGGAGACACTATTATATATACTAGATAGTCATTGACGAGTACTTTAATGAGTCTCTTCTGAGGGATGAACATTCAGTGTGAAGTATATGTGTTGCTTTATTATATACAAAATAGGTTTTCTGATAAGTCGACTTTTATAAGATATGATAAAGGTAACCACACACCCTAACCCGGAGGGACCCTAAAGTCAGCCTGTCGCTGTTATGCCCAGTTATTTACAGAAAAGCAAGAAGGAGTGGCTTCGGTTTGCCAGCACTCCAGTTCCTTAGGCTCCAGCATAGCTGCACCAATCTGCCTGACCACCCCTCTCCTCACCCTAACCTCCGACCTGCTTTGTTAGCTCCCTCCAGCTCAAGTAATTTTAAGTTGGTTTTGTCCTGACTTCATGTAAATAGGAGTTACGAACAGATATGCAGATTCTTCTTTTGAAAACATGGAAATGTCTGATATAAATATTAGCATCAGTTAGGTTTTCCCTGGGGACTACAAATGATGTCAAACAAATAAATAAATCTTAACAGAAAAAAATCAAAATCAAATACAAAAAACAACAACAACAACAACAAAAAGAGAAAACTGATCTTCTCAGAACACCAAAAACAATTTCAAGGTTTCAAACTTTAATTATATTTCACAGACATCCCTCCTCTTGAGATAAGCTCAAAGAAAGAGAAGATCTGAGGGGATATCTTGCATGATGATCAATTTCCTATACATTATTAAGCCAGAATTTTTTAAACAATTATATAAATTTTTAATATCAAAAATGATCTTTTCTTTAACCAGTACTCAAGACCACGGTTTCCATTTTTTTTGTGCACATGTGTATATAATATTGAAAAGTTAAAAAAAAATGCAGGTCCACAAATTCTCTTAAACTTAACTTTCTTACAGAGTTTGAACAATAGTTTTAAAGTAATATGATTTCAGAGCAAAAGGGTTTAAACCTGTCTTTGATGCCAGTGTTTAACACAGTGGGTATATTTGGGCTAGGCATGTAGGGCAGTTAATATTAAGTAAAAAGTCAACATAAAGAATGTACTCTATCTAATATTTTGCTTCTGAGATTTTATAGGGTGTAGTGAATTAACAAAATAAATAAGCAGTATTTTGACTTTATAAAGTAGTGGCGTGTAGATGGTAGGACTAGAAGTAGTAATGGTGGCATTGGATGGATGTTTTGTTTTTTTTAAAGATTTATTTATTTATGCACACAAGAGCTAGGGTACAGGCCAGAGTCACGGGAGGTGAGAGGATTCATGAGACAGTGGGGAGTAGAACAGGCAGAATGACCGAAACACACTGCCGAGGGTAGCAGCAGGCAAGGCAGGAGAGGACTGGTACACCATGTGGGTCCCCTCCCTGGCCGGTGGCAGGGATAGAACTTGTGCTGCAGTGGCTGCGGTTTGCTTCATAAAGCATTGCTTAACCCACTGCACCACCAGGGTTGTCTGGCATTGGATGGATGTTAAGGTCAGCTAATGAGGACTTAGCCTTACTTTATATGTTTCCCTCTGCAGCCCCATAATTTAGAAATAAAGGGGAAGCAAGGAAAGGAGGAGGCCTTCTCCATGTTCCTTCCATTCCTTTCAGCCAAGGTGGTGTCCTTAGTCTTGTTTTTTCACCTTTAACTTCATATCACTTTACTTCAGTTCGGTAGCCTACAAAAGGAATCTACTAAATATACTTACCTCACAGTGATATTACAAGCATTTCAGTGAGCTTATATGCAAAGGGCTTAGGATAATGCCTGGTATATAATAGTAAATGTAAACATTAGCTTCCATTGTTATTTCTAAGCCAGGTGTATCTAGAAATATGGGGGTGTATGTGTAAAATGATTATTTGGTATGTATGAGCATTACTTTAGTGTTCCCAGTGTTTATTAGAAAATAATAAAATATGAGTTTATTTACTCATAATGACTAACATGTGGAGTTGTTATACTATCTTTATTTTCAGAGGAAGAAACTGATTTTCAGAATGGTTAAACAACCCAGATCATATAGATTATAAATCACAATTTGAATCAGTATGTGTCTCATTATAAAATGTAAGCTTTTCCACAAAATAATAAAGCAACAAAACTTCATCTTTTTTTTTTAAACCATCTTGTTTATGTAACTCTAAAACATGTTAGTGATAAAATACTTTCCTCTGTAGGGGTGAGAGAAGGCAAGGCATGCTCATGGAAAAACCTCATTCTTGGTTTTCAAATTCAACATTGAATATCAGAGTTAGAGTTGATTTGGGGAAAAGGGAAGAAAAACAAAATGGGAGAACCACTAAGTAAATTCCTTTATATGTCTAATCTGTTAAGTCAGACAATCTAATGTTGAGAATCTGAACAATACAAAGCTTCTGCTCACAAGGAAGGGAAGTATTCTTGTCCTTGTGGAAAAGCTGAGTCCTACAAAGAAAGAATGAACAGGAATCAGTCATTCTAAGGCAAGATGAGGTGGTTTAAATGCTAGGACCAGTATTAGAGGTGGAGGATACATAGAAGCCCTCTAGAATGTAAGGGGAACCCTGTAAGGCAATTTCATGAGGGGAGATAGATTTGCCCACTGAATTTTTATAGGCTAATACAGGAGTTTGACCCACAGAGATGAGAAAGCTGGTAGGTTAGTCCTAATTCCTTCTTTAAATGAATAAAATATATTTGGGACTACTTTTTGGCATTGACAGAATTTGAAAATTGATAGAATTTGAAAGTTATTACATTCCTTGCATTCTTTTAGAAATATCTCCAAATTTCTATAAATTGAAAGGGCTGGAATGACCCTCCAATTAAAGGGACTGGAATAACTATTAAGATCATGCACATTTCGATGAATACATATAAATAAATTGTTCTGCTTTAGTGTCCTAATAAGTATTGTCTCTTACTCACTATTGTTCTTTAAATACTTTGTGGAGGGAAAAATCTATACATTATGAAAATAAAAATAAAATGCAGGAGTAGACAGTGTTAAATGCCCATGAGTGGATGTGTTAATATCCCAAGGAAACTGAGAACAGGCTAGCCCATTTATTTCAGACGTCTGGGTTAGTATGGACCCAGGATGTCCTACTCAAAGTTTGAAAATTAGAAGAGGAGCTTTATCAGACTTGAATCCTCATCATTAACATTCTTGGGAAGAGTGGAAAGCAGATGTTTCTCACATAATGTTAAAAGACTACAGACACCTCTGCCACAAGAATTTTGATTTGTCTTGACATTTGACAATATGGAATACCAAAGCTAGGCTTCAGAAAGTTGGGCAGAATCTCAAGGATATAACTCCAATGTGAACTGAATTTTTCATAAAAAGGAAAAAAGAAAAATGCTTCCTTTTACCCCACTGTTTTGTCTTATAATATTCTTTTTTATTAAAGATTTATTTATTTATGCATACAAGAGCTGAGGTACAGGCCAGATTTGTGGGAGGTAAGAGGATTCACCAGGACAGAGTGGGGAGCAGAACAGGCAGATGGACTGAAATATACTGCTAAGGGAACCAATGGGTGAGGCAGGAGAGGTCTGCTGCTCCATGTGGGTCCCCTCCGTAGCCAGGGATTAAACTTGCGCTGCTGTGCTTTGAATGCTTCACAGTGCAGTGCTCAACCCGCTGTGCCATTAGGGAGGCCCAATAATTTTTTAAAGTACTAAGGAATTAGGTTATCTTGGAATTTTATAAATATATATCATTTACTCATTTTCCTAGCACTGACAGTACTATTTAGTGAAGTCACTGATTTATCCCTTCCCCCCCACACCCCGATTTACCTATTCTTTGCTTTAATACTCAATGCATACACCTTTGAAGTCAAAAAGTACTGGAGGTTTATATTAGCTCTTTCAGTCAACGCTGGTGCCATTTGCTTTTGACTGGAAATGAAATGGCAGTGTCTTCTATAAGTAGAGAAGAGGGAAATTTCTAATGTAAAAAGATTATTCAATTCATTCACTCATTCAATAAACATTTTGACTGAATTGATAACAGGGCTTGATGCCCAGAGAAATTTACAAAATGTTATGTAAATTAGTGTGTATTTTTAGCACAACTTTAATGAGTTGAAAAGAACAAATTTATATGCTTTAGGAGGTATGGTGAAAGTCACAGATAAGCATTCTGTTCTGATAACTTTTCTACTAGGGAGGATTATATTGTCACTTTCAAAAACCACAATGCTCTAAAAATTACCTGATGAGGCTTTTGCCTCACTTATATTATTGCCTTGGGCAAGGACATAGGCTGGGGATAAAGGAGAAACAAGGGAAAGGAAAATCTTTCTCCCTGTCTGTTCTTTCCTTTCAGCCTAAGCTGTTGATCCTTAAGTACAGAGCTGGGATTCCTTGTCTTTCCATCTGTAACTGTTTGTTTTTCATCACTGCTTCAGTTTTAACACCTATATAAAAAAAAAAAAAAGATTATTTTTTTCTACCTCACAACTTTTAAATGAAACATGTTTAAAATGTTTACATATTTACTACAAGATCTGGTTCATAGTAAATATAAATGTTAGCTGTGACTTCTCAAGATATATCTGGGCATATATGGTGTGTGTTTGTGTGTGTGTGTGTGTGTGAGAGAGAGAGAGGTATATATATGCTTGCTTGTGCATGAATACTATATTACTATATATCCAGTGCTTATTAGAAATAGAATGCTTTTTTTCTTGGGTTCACTATTTAAGGTTATTAGAATGGCATTGTATGCTGGAGAAGACTATGAAGAAAGGAATGTAGGGAAAGGGGCAAGGAGGTAGTAAGTGCAGAGAGGTTGCTGCTTAAAATATGTTATTTGTTTCCTTTTCATGGAGTACTCATGTTAATAGAGTCTCATTTTTTTGTAATTTGCATAATTTCTCTTTTCCTCATGGTCATTTTGGCTGGACATTTACTAGTTTTTTCTTTGCACTTTTATTTATTTTTTTAATATAATTTTTTAAATTTACATATATTTGACATTGTTTGTAATCCCCATGTATTCCCCATCACCATATCATCAGTGCACCATCACCTCAGTCACCTGTGTTCCCATCTGCCCTCCACGTTTCCCCTCTTGCCTCCCCACCAAGTGTCCCCAGTTTGTCCTTGTCTTTTCATTTTTGGTTTTTGTTTCTTTCTTGTTGTTATTACTATGATTATTGTTCTTATTCCTTTCCTTGATCCTTATTTGGTTCCCTTATATTCCTCCTAGGGGAGGGACCATCTGGTATTTTTCTTTTGCCTTCTGACTTACTTCGCTGAGCATAATCCCTTCCAGTTCCATCCATGTTCCTATGAATGCGTCTAGTTTTTCTTTTTTGATTGCTGAATAGTATTCCATCATGTATATGTGCCACAGCTTTCTGATCCATTCATCTGTTTTTGGGCATTTAGGTTGTTTCCAGGTCCTACCTATTGTAAAGAGTGCTGCTATAAACATAGGGGTGCAGGTATTCTTTTGAATCAGTGTACTTGTGTCTTTTGGGTATATTCCTAGGAGTGGGATTGCTGAATCCTATGGAAGTTCCATTCCTAGTAGACTGAGGAACCGCCATACTGCTTTCCATAATGGTTGGACCAGCTTGCACTCCCACCAGTAGTGTACTAGGGTTCCTTTCTCTCCACATCCTTGCCAACATTTGTTGTTGCTACTTTTTTGGATATGTGCCATTCTCACTGGGGTGAGGTGGTATCTCGTAGTGGTTTTGATTTGCATTTCTCTGATGACAAGAGAAGTTGAGCATTTTCTCATAAGCCTGTTGGCCATTTGCATTTCCTCTTTGGAGAATTGTCTTTTTAGCTCTTTTGCCCATTTTTTTTACTGGGTTGTTCTCTTTGTTTTTGTTTAGTCTGGTTAGTTCTTTATGGATCTGTGTGATAAGTCCCTTGTCGGTAATTTGTATGCAAAGATTTTCTCCCAGTTGGTGGGTTGTCGCTTTGTTTTGGTTAGTGTATCTTTTGCTGTATAGAAGCTTTTAAGTTTGATGTAGTCCCAGCTGTTTATCCTCTCCTTCACTATCTTTGCTTTAGGTGTTGTATCTCCAAGGATGTCATTGATGTGTATGTCATGTAGGGGTTTGCCTATTTTTTCTTCTAGATATTTTATGGTTTCAGGTCTTATGTCTAAGTTCTTCATCCATTTTGAGTTGATTTTTGTGCATGGTGAAAGGCAGTATTCTAGTTTCATTCTTTTGCATGTAGCATTCCAGTTTGCCCAGCAGATTATCATTCTTAAAAGTATTTTTTGTCTTCATGGATGATTTTTATCTGAGCAGCTTGAGTTACAATATGGAATTGATGACAGAGTCAATGTTTCTTAAAGTGGTATTGACTTACGCAATGTCTATGACCAACATGGAACTGAACCTAGAATGTTGACTTCTTGATATTATAATATGAAACTCTTCTTTCCCTTTGTATTCAGAGAACATCTTTTAGTGTTGTAGCAAACTCTGAAGGCAGTTAGCTGGGTCAAATAATTTGGATAGCCAAGCAGAAATCAAAATTGATGAAGTGTTTTATTTAATTTATGAAGCAAAGTACTTGGGGTTGTTTTTATCCTTATTGATTTTAAATTTATCAAGAGTGTTGCAAATGCAGAGAATGATGCTTTTTATTTTTATAATATCAAGTATTATGGTGTCTCCTCTCCAATTTCATTTTTGAAGGCTTGACCTCTGACATGAAGAGGTACAGGTTTTGGAAGGGTAATGGGGTTTAGCTGAGATTAGGAGGCAGAGACCCCAGGATTGTATCTCTGCCTTATAAAAAAAGAGGAGAGCAGAGTTCTCTTTGCCATGTGAGGACACAGGAAGAATTTAGTTCTGACTGAGCCCTAAACCTATATTTTAGGATACAGTGGTTGAAATAATTCACATATCAGATTGTTAGTGTTCCTAATTAATTAGGTGCAGAACTAGAACCAAAGATTCTTTTGGCATGCATATTTGTGTATTTCATAAATTAGTGTCCTATGTCCAGTGCCTTTGGCAATCACAGGCAAATTTTATACCTTTAAAATTAGAACAACCCAAAAGTTCAAACACTGATAAGTGACAGAATTGTCCATAGTATAAAAAGATCTTACAGTCAAATACCTTTATGAGGAAAATGAGGGCCCTTGACATGTCAGTTCAAAAATAAATTTGAATTTTTAGATTGCAATTTGGATTTCTGCTACAATTAAAATTATAACCTAGATCTTCTTTTTATAGGCATTCAAAAAAACAGCACTGTTGTTTTAAATTGTATTTTTTTTTTAACTGAGGTCTCATCGGTTTGTAACATTGGTATCTTTCAGAGGTGCATGTTCACACCTATTCAGGTGCATGTAACTGCACTATTCGCATCATTCTCCACCATAGTCCTTTGGTCTCCTTTTGACTTAATTCATTTAGTGTAATCTCCCCCAGCCCAATCCATGTTGTCACACATGAAAATACTTCATCTCTTTTTTTTTTTTATAAATGAATAGTATGCCATTGTGTACATATACCAAGCCTTTTTTTAAATTTATATATATTTGACATCAATTGTAATCCCCATGTATTCCCCATCACCATATCACCAGTGCACCATCACCTCAGTCCCCCGTGCTCCCATCTGCCCTCAACCCTCCCCTTCTCCCCTCCCCACCAAGTGTCCCCAATTTGTCCTTGTCTTTTCATTTTGGGTGTTTGTGTCTTTATTGTTATTATTATTATTGTTGTTCTTATTCCTTTCCTTGATCCTTATTTGGTTCCCTTATATTCCTCCTAGGGGGCCTCCCTGGTGGCGCAGTGGGTTAAGCAATGCACTATGAAGCAGACCGCAGCCACTGCAGCACAAGTTCGATCCCTGCTGCCTGCCAGGGCGGGACCCACATGGTGCAGCAGACCTCTCCTGCTGTGCCCGCTGCTCCCCTCAGCAGTGTACTTCCATTGATCTGCCTGTTCTGCTCCCTGCTCTCTGTGGTGAATCTTCTCACCCCCCCACACACACCTCTGGCCTGTACCCCAGTTCTTGAATGCATAAATAAATAAATCTTTAAAAAAAAAATTCCTCCTAGGGGAGGAACCATCTGTATACCAAGTCTTTTTAATACCCTCATTTATCATTGGATACTTAGATTGTTTCCATAACTTAGTTATTGTAAATAATACTGCAATGAACATAAGACTGTATATATCCCTTCAAATCATATTGAAAATAGATATACAGTAGTTTGAAAAATCTCTTTACCTTTTCCACAGGGACTAGGCTTTTATCTATTCCCAGCAACAGTGTGAAAGGGATCTTTGTTCTCCAACCTTCCCAATAGTTAGTTGTTGCTTCTGGTCTTTTCGAGGTGGCCCATTCTCACATGGGTGAGATTAGGTATATCTCTGTAGTTTTATTTTGCATCATTCTGTAGGTGTCCAATAGTACTATGCAGCCCCTGTAGGACTTAAAAATAGACAACTAAGATGCTGTTCTTGCCTTTAAAGTTAAATGACTTAGCAGTTTACAGAGGAGGATAAGAGAAAACATATGAACACAAATAATCACAGTGTAAGGGATGTATAAACCTGGTTTTATTGTGTCAAAAGAAGCAAAGATGACATCCTACTAAAGGACATGAAATGAAAGATGGCATAAAGGTGGACTTGGAAGCACCAAAGAAATTTGACTTATGGAAGAAGAGTTGAGGAAGGTTTGTTTTCTAAAACTACACATACTTTGGGGAAATAGAAGATAGTAGTTCCATGGATATATGAGAATAATGGGATTTATGGAGGTTAGATTGGCTTTCTTAAAAAAAAAATCATTAATAAAAATAGTTCTACCTGATTTGCCAGGTATGCTGCACTATTAACTTAAAAAACTGTTTTAGATGAGTGCCAGATTTACATTGAAATTGAGAGGAACGCATATAGAGATGGTTGTCCTCATTATTATGATCATCACTCACCAGAATGGTGCATTTTTACTAGGATAAACCTATATTAACATATCATAACCACCCAAAGTTCATAGTTTACCTAAGTTTTACTCTTGTATTTTTGCCTTTTGTGGGTTTGGGCAAATGTTTAATGATGTATATTTATGAGTACCAGATCTTTTTTTTTTAAAGATTTATTTATTTATGCATATAAAAGCTGTGGTACAGGCCAGAGTCACGGGAGGTGAGAGGATTCACCACAGAGAGCGGGGAGCAGAACAGGCAGATCAACAGAAGTACACTGCTGAGGGGAGCAGCGGACACAGCAGGAGAGGTCTGCTGTGCCATGTGGGTCCCCTCCTTGGCCAGCGACAGGAATCAAACTCTTGCTGCAGTGGCTGGGGTTTGCTTCATAGTGCGTTGCTTAACCCACTGCGCCACCGGGGGGCCCTCTGAGTACCATATCTTAAAGAGTATTTTTACTACTTTTAATATCCTCCTTGCTCTCTCCTGTTATCCCTCCACCTTAATCCCAACCACTGATCTTTTTTGTATCTCCATAGTGTTGTCTTTTCTAGAATATCATGTAGCTGGAATCACACAGAAGTTTGCCTTTTCATATTGATGTCTTTATATTTTTCCTTTTATTATTTTTTATTTTTATTACATTGCTGTTCATTTCTGTAGAGTACTTGATTTCTCCCCCCAGATGGAGTCCCTATAGTTTTCCTACAAACCACCTGTGAATCATCACCGTAGTCCCTTGTGCTCTTTCCACTCGTATTTTGATCCCTTTTTCTTTATATCCTCTGCTTAAGCCTCAGATATATAGTTGCCTACAAGTTTTGTCTCTTTTCTTTTTTGACTCTTTGTTCAGTTTCCCTATATTCCTCCTATAAGTGATATTATCCAGTACTTTTCTTTTTCCTTCTGGCTTATTGTATTTCACTGAGCATGATCCTTCTAGCTCTATCCATGTTGCTGTGAGTCCATGTTGATAGAAAATAAATTTCCATTGAAGAGGTTTGGGTTATGGCCATGTAAATTCTGAATGAAGTCTTTTTTAAATAGATGAGAAATAGGGAAGAAACTCTTTTAAGGGATAAACAAATATTAAATTGTATTATTAATAATTTTCTATAAAACATCACATCCTAACACAGAAGATAACTAATTTAAATGGCATAAGATTTCATAAAATATGTGAATGACATGAGTTTATCTTTTTTGATTGCTGAGTAGAAGTCCATTGTGTATATATACCACATATTCTTGATCCAATCATCTGTTTTGGGGCATTTAGTTTATTGCTGGTGAGAATGCAGACTGGTCAACCACCATGGAAAGCTGTGTGGAGGACTCTCAAATTTTAAAAAATGGATCTATCATGTGGCCCAGCAATTCCACGTCTATGAATCTACCCAAAGGACACAAAAACATTAACTCAAAAGGAAACCTACACTCCTATCTTTATTGTTATTTGTAATAGCTAAGATTAAGTTCTTTAAATTAGTGATGTACCTTTAAATCTTCAGGTCTTATCAGGGCTAAGTCACTTTTTTCTTTTTCTTTTTTTTTTTATTAAGTCACTTTTTTCTTGTTTGTGCTGAAGAGTATGGCATTGTCTGGCTATACCACAATATATTTACCCACTCATTTCCTAAAGTGTATCTTGGTTACCTCCAAGTTTGGGCAAATATGAATAGAGTTGCTATAAATATCATTGTGTAGATTGTTATATGGGCATATATGTTCAGATCCTCTGGGTAAATTCCAAGGAGCAGTATTGCTGCATCAATTAAAATATGCATAAACATGTTTTGGTTGTGTAAGATGTATTTCTAGAGACTATATCACTTTGCATTCCACCAGAAATTAATGAGAATTTTTGTTGCTCCACATACTTGCCAGCATTTGGTATTATCAGTGTTCTGCATTTTCACCATTGTAGTACATATGTAGAGAATCTCAGTGTTTTAATTTGCATTTCCCTGATGACACGTGAAGCTTCTTTCATATGTTTATTTGCCATCCGTATGTTTTCTTTGGTGAGGGGTTTTACTAAGGTCTTTGGTTCATTTTTCAATTGTGTGGTTTGTTTTCTTTTAAGAGTTCCACTTTATATTTTCTTTTTGCAAATATTTTCTCCAGTCTGTAGTGTGTCTTATAATTTTCTTAAAATTGTCTTTTATAGAAGTTTTACATTTTTATGAAGTCCAGTTTGTCAATTCCTTCATATACTTCTTTTCAAATCAATTCTTTCTTTTAACTATGGATACGCTTGTACAGTATACCTAAAAAGGAATCATCATACCCAAGGTCATTTAGGTTTTCTCTTATGTCATTTTCTAGAAGTTTTATAAATTTTACATTGATGTCTGTGACCCATTTTGAATCATTAGGTTTCTTAGGTGGTTTAAAGTATAAGGTCTAAGTCTATAATTCATTGTTTTGCATGTAAATGTCCAGCACCATTTATAGAAGATATTACCATTGTCCATTGCATTACTTTTGCTCCATTGTCCAAGGTCAGTTGACTGTATTTATGGGGCTCTATTTATGTAACTCTGTTCTGTTCCACTGAGCTATTTATTCTTTCACCTTTACTGTACTGCTTCGATTACTATAACTTTGAATAAGCCTTGAAACTATTCACTTTTATGTGAGATTCTAATATTTTTAGCACTCTATAGATTTACTGAACTTATAGTGGATATTCATTCTTCTTTGGGGACATATTTAAAGTTTTGGTAAATCAGGAATCCCAGGGAAACTGTTCTTGAAAATAATAGACTCCATAGTTACTTTAAAATGCATGAATAGATGGGCTCCAAGTAGAACAGAAACTGGGAATTTAGAACGAAATTCTAAAACCTTTATGAATGTAGGAGATTTGAAGATATTACAGAAGGTCTTACAGGATAGTCTATTGTACAGTAGAAAGAAACTTTTATTTGCCCTCCTCTAACTTGGGAATTTAGAACGAAATTCTAAAACCTTTATGATAAACTGGGGCCAGGTAATAGACTTTTCCACAGGATTGAGATTTCTGGACAGGAACTGGAATTCACATTGATAGATCAGGAGAAGAGTTAACTTTGATAGGTAGTCATTTGGAATCCATTTCCCTCACTTGGGAGTAGTCCCTAGGCCAAATCACTGTGCTATTTATAACCATAACCTCCTTTTTAGTTCTGTATCAGCTAAGCATGGAGAGACATCCTTAAAGAAATAGTATTTAGGTCAGAAACATTAACCAAAATTAGTGTAATTAGAGTTTTTTAAAGAATGAAGGGAAATTTTGAAGTAGATTTATCAGTAAGCCCTTAGTTAAACTTGTTTCCATTTGAATTGCCAAACTATTATGCACAATGTATTTAATTGAACTTAACAAACTTTCTTTGGATCATTGAATACCTACTGTGCCAGATGATTCTCAGCATCTGGGTGTTGTGTATAATAGAGGGAGGGGAAAAGGGAAGGAGAGAAAGGGAAAAGGAAAGAACAAGAAAGAGTGTGTGTGTGTGTGTGTGTGTGTGTCTGGGTTAGGAGTTGCAGGCTAAATTTCTGATAATAAAGCAATGTCTGGAGAAGCTTATTATCCTCTGAATAGGAGACTATGGGAATGAATGGGGTTCAGGGAAGAAGTGCTCTACTTTCTGAAAGCTCATTGACTCTTTAAAAAAGGTGACAGTCTGAATGAATCTGTTGTATTTCTAACTGGCATCATCATATACCAGAAATCTTTAGACTTTGAAAATCTAAAAATATACTTGGGATTATGTGTAAATGCAGATAGCTGAAACTTATACTAGATTGGGATATGGCAGTTCAAGGTAGAACTTGAAGATCTATTTTTTTATTAACATAAAATATTTTTAAAAAATTTACATATACTTGCCATCAATTGTAATCCCCATGTATTCCCCATCACCATCTCACCAGTGCACCATCACCTCAGTCCCTCATGCTCCCATCTTCCCGCAACTCTCCCCCTCTAACAAGTTCCCAATGGATGAGTCCCATGAGGGTAGTCTTGAATTTTGCATTTGAAAAATTTGCACGGGGGCATTTCCAATCCCTAAATGTAAAGTTGCACGCCATTTAAAGACTTAATGAAAATGTTATTTGGTAGCCTGATATGGTGCTAGGGTCCAAGGGTATAAAGTTAAGTAAATATGTAGTAGGAGAGCATAGACACACTCTAATACAACATAATACATGAACACAAATTTGTATATCAGATATATGTATAAGAAAGCTACAGACCCTGAAATAGGGAATGTGAACTTGAAAACAAAAACGAGGGCTCAGCTTGAGAAAGACTTGACCTAGTTTGTCATATTGTTTGGGGTGTGCCCTAAGAGCTGTGTTTGCAGTGAGGTAAAATAGTTTTTCTTCTTTTTTGAGATGTCGCCTTTCGAAATAGTGAGTGCATCCATGAGGTTTTCATGGTTCTGTTTAACCAGAAAAATTAACCTGTTTTCAATTCACTCTCAGAATCAGGTTCTCTGAAAATGATCAGACTGGGAATTTAAATTTTCCTTGGGCAGAACAGCTGCCTGTATATAAGATGACAGTGACACCAAGCAGCAGAAGGCCTGTTGTTTGCCTTACACCATGAAAGGAGTGGGTGTGTGCCTGTGTCCAGAAGTGGGTGTGTCTTCCAGCTCCTTATACAGCAAGGCATGGACACCCAACAAATGCTAAAGTATTACAAAGTTATGTAAGTGACTCATCTTACTTTAGTTCTTATTATCCATAACTTCACAAGGAGGATAGATAATACCTTTGCAACAATTAATATCATTAGTAAGTCAAAATTATTACCAGGATGCTAATATTGAAAGACTACAAGATTATTTGGAAAAAATGAAAAGAACAGCTTAATAATAATTTTTGCAATTTTGGTAATCATGTTTTACAAGGAAGGAAAAAAAATAGGGGAGGGTGGATTCTTAATACAGGGTATATGCCAGCTGCTAAGGAGGTGGATGCTGCTTTTTAGTTTCCCCAGGAGAGATGGAGCCACTTCTGGCTCACTGTACTAGTCTCAGCAAATAGGACTCAGGCTGTCCTCTCCTTTAGAGTGTGGTGACAGCCACTGCTTGTGCTGCTTCAATTCTCCCAAGCATGGTGGTGACTATATAGAACCAAGAAAAATGATACTTAAGACTCATCGCCTTCATCTACACCAGTGGTGCCCTTGTCTGTCAGACTTTCCTACCTGCTTTTCATGTAGGTACTTATGCATCATATTTGAAAAAAAAATCAGTGTATTCCCATTTCTAGAACCTCAAGACAGTGCAAAGCCATGTCCATGTTGGCTAACTGATCTGTTACTCCCCTGCAAGTGTGTCCCGTGGGCATTCTGGGCCCACCCCACCTAGGTTTTCATCCATCAGCAGGAGTGCTTTTCACTTCCCTGCTGAGTGTCTGTAACAGGCACATAAACAACAGCAAAATACCAAGTGTGTAGGAGGCTTAGAGCAGAAAATCAAGGGCCTCTAAATCTACTCCAGACCATAGTTTCTTGCTCTGCTGCTCCTGGTGTGTCTTAATGTCGGCCTGCTCTGCTCTGCCTTTTCCAGCTAGTCATTTGGAGGGTCTGTGTCCAGAACCATGCGCCTGTCTGCCTGGTCTGTCAGCAAGGACCTCCAGAACTGTATGTTTACTTGGGCTCTCTGCCAATCACTGGGAACCCCCCACCCAAACCCCCTTCTGCCACTCTCAGGAGTCATCTGCAAACAGGCAGCTGTGGCTCTGTCCTCCCAGCGTGGGCAAGGATGGTGTCCTTTTTGAGTGTTCTTACATTTCATGAGCCCACAAATAAGGTGGCATATTTGTCAGCCCATTCCACCCACCTGAACGTCACCAGGAGACCAAGTGCCTATGAGAGGCAAGATTGGAAAGAAGACTTTTTTTATTTTTAGGCTTCATCTGTCTGCCAATTTTTGTTCTAATATCTCTCCTTCTCTGTGTCTTCTTTTCCTTTGTTTTTTGTTTAATTTTATTTATTTATACATACAAGAGCTGGGGTACAGGCCAGAGTCAGGAGAGGTGAGAGGATTCACCAGACAGAGCTGGGAGCAGAACAGGCAGATCCACTGAAGTACACTGCTGAGGGGAGGAGCCTGCGAGGCAGGAGAGGTCCACAGCGCCATGTGGGTCGCCTCCAATGCAACAGATAGAACTTGCATTGCATTGGTTGTGGAAGCCCTACAGTGTAGCGCTCAACCATTTGTGCCAACAGGAAGCCCCTCTTTCTATTTTTGAAAGGCATTAGAGGCCAAAAACAAAAAGCAAAGCACCTAGGAAAGCAGAGTTTTAAAGGGTACTTCTCTTGATTGGTCAGAGGGTGAGAGCAAGGTGGCCCAGTACTGCCAACGGCTTGCATGTGTTCACCCTCTTTCTTAGGCGCCATCTTCAGTCTCCCTTTCTCAAGGAAGACAGCCCAGGAACATGGGATCTAAGGACTGAGGTGGAGAGGGACAAGCCCCGTGGGAGAGGGACTCTCACTTGCCTGATTGCGTGCGATGTTGTTTCGGGCCAATCCTTGCCAGGCACCATCCCTGCAACATGCTCCCTCCTTCTTCCTCGTGTGCCTCCCTCTCTGAGCAGCCGCTCACACTTCTGTGCTTTAGTCTGGAGGGCGGTGAAGAGTATTGTGAGAATGAGATTCTTTCAGGAGCTGAAATAAATTATTTTAAATGATTAATTTGAAACAAAAAAAATGAAGTAACTAAAAAGGGTAAATGCATAGCGCTAAGAAATTTATTTATATCACCTTTATTTCTGTAGTAATGCGAGGATTTTGATTATAAAGTGTTAAGAAGGCAACATTTTGAGATAGGTTAATTCTTAAAGTTTGATAAAATAATATGTGGAACAACAGTTGTACATAATATTTTTAGTCCTTAAGCCTCCTCTTCTGTGTTGAGAAAAAAAAAAGATGTAATTTTTTTTTCAGATGTTTGCATCAGCTCCATCCTTTCCATGCCTGGTTTAGCCATTTATTCGTATCTAATGTCATTCAATAACAGGTTGTTGATGCTAAAAATAAATGATATGCATTATTTTAGATGGTGTTTACTGTATTTATTTATTATTTTAAGATTGATTTATTTATGCATACAAGAACTGGGATACAGACTAGAGGTGTGTGGGTGAGAGGATTCACCAGAGATAGAGTGGGGAGCAGAATGGGCAGATCTATTGAAATACACTGCTGAGGGGAGCAGCAGGAGAGACAAGAGAGGCCTGCTATACCATGTGGGTCACCTCCCTGACTGGGGATAAAACTTGTGCTGCAGTAGCTGTGGATTGCTTCATGGTGCAGTGACTTAAACCCTTGCACCAACAGGGATGCTCCTGTTATATTTAAAATTATATTAAGAAGATGAAACGATCTGATATTTTCCTTTTTCTTCTTCTGGCTTATTTTACTGAGCATAATCAGATGGTTTCACTTATAGGAGGAATGCAGAGGAAACAAATATGTAATCAGGGGAAAATATAATACATTAAAAATAAAAATCTACAGACAACTATAAATCAGAGACATTCTTCAAGGAAGGAGGAGGGAGAAGGAGCAAAATGGGTGGGAAGAGCACAAGGGACTATGATGATGGGACATGGGTGAATTGCTGGTGAGAATTTCATAGGGACTACATCTGAGAGGAGAAAGTACACATTGTACAAAAATGAAGAATGATATAAAATATATATAAAATGTACTATTTTAAATGCAAAAAAATAAAATTATATTAAGAAACTCTGAAGCAGGTGACCCACATGGTACAACAGACCTCTCCTATCTCACCTGCTGCTCCCCTCACCAGTGTATTTTAGTCTATCTGCCTGTTCTGCTCTCCACTCTGTCTCTGATGACTCCTCTCACCTCCTACACATCTGGCCTGTACCCCAATTCTTGTATGCATAAATAAATAAATCTTTCTTTTTTGTTAAAGAAACTCAGGCAATTTTCAAAGATTTGAAAACATAGTCAAATTTTGGGAGTTTGTGATTTGTTTGTAACTTCCACTTGTTTACCTTTGGTTAAGTTCAGGAAAACCTTCAAAAACAACTGAAATTGTTATAAATGTTTTCACTTTCCTGGCTCCTCATGAAGCAAAGTTGATTATCTTGAAGGGAATATTACCATGTATATTTAATTCTGCTAAACTTGCATGGATTTGATTTAAATGAAGGAGGAACAAAAGAGGACTGGGGTTGCAGTGGGAAGATGCATTAACAAGGAGGTAGTGTTCTTGCCAAGAATTTTAGATTAAGATGCCGAATGTATCTGCAAGGGAAGAAATGCATGTTGTTAATTGTTCTTTGAAGGTAAATGTAAGGTCTGGGAGCTTGATGGCTGGGATTCTTGAGGAGAAAGATGCCTTTCTCCATCTGTTTTTGTTGGTGGGCACAAGTGGGTTGTATTGTCTTCTTCCTTTTGTGTTAAATATGGCTATAGCATTTGTACTGGTGAATGAATCCAGACAAGTTCCATATGGTGCATCTGAGAAAAATCTTTAAGAGCTAGTGTTCAGTTTGTTGGAACCTCATTTCCTCTGCCATGGCAACTAGCTGCAGATGAGAAAGTTCTACTATGCTTCTTCCTGGAGTGAGGGGATGACACAGTGTCTCTCCTGCCCCAGCCCCTTAACAGGTATGAATAGGTAGCATAAATCAGAAATACTTCTTAGTTACTTCAGGGCATTAAAATTTCGAAGGCATATTATTACTGTAACATGTGTAGTCCGACATGATGGAAACATCTTTTTTCCTGTATGTTGAGTATTTATTAATAATTGTGAAAAAGCCACACATTAATAGGGTTCATTGCTTTTTGATGTCAATCTTTATTCTTATTGATTGTATTGTTTCCAACAGCTAATATAATTTTGGTGGGGAGTGGGGAGGGAGAGGATTGAGGGAAAATGGGAGCATGGGGGATTGAGGTGATGGTACACTGGTGATATGGTGATGGGGGATACACGGGGATTGCAATTGATGTCAAATATATATAAATTAAAGGGAAAAATAGAATAAAAATAAATAAATAAATTCCAACTTTGACAAGCTCTAAAAAAAACACACAAATATTTGGAGACTAAATACTATAAAATCTTACAGTGCCATGTCAGAATTTTAATGAGAATGTGTTTATTTATGTTGTACACATGATTTTTTGCACTTCATTGAGTTTATGTTATAGTTCATCCTCTATCAGTCCATCTTCTTCATATTATACATTACACAGTCCAAAGAAGTACTGTACAACATATATCTAATTTTTCTGTATTCCTGTGATAAACTCTAACAATACACATTGACTGGAAACCATTGAAAACTCACCTGAAATGCTAATGCCAAGAAGGAGGAGGGAGATGTCAAAGATTTCAAGGGATTATGCTGCAGGACCCACATATCCAATGTCACCATGAAACTATCAGTTAGACAGATAATTCACTCGCCTCTGTGCATATTTGATAATCAGAAGTGAGATTCAAAGTATATAGTTAATAGCACCCTAAATTTTAAACTGTAAAGACATCCAAAAGGATGAAAAAATGTGGGATTATCAAGAACATTATGTTTGTAGGGGCCAATTGGTAAGTGACCTCATTTTAGAAATGTAATATTTGCTGGTGTTTTCCTTGGGAATTTTTTGGAGAAGGATGTTTTAGTCTTTGGAATAAAACCCTTGCCAGCCTACACTGCAATGCTTTTGTGTTCTTACCATCTGATTTTTTTCCCGTTTTGTTTTATAGACTCCAATGTTTATTTTTTAATTGAGGTTATATTGGTTTATAACATTGTATGTGATTCGGAGGGATCACACCTCTCCAGATACCTATCACCACACCCACCACAAAGACACCCTAGTCTTTTGTAACCCCTCCTCATCTCCCCATTCTTGTAGCCTTGATCCCACATAGCGATTGTTAACAAAACAAAAGCAAAAAAAAATTCAAATAAAATCATTTGATTTTATTTCTTTTTTTGTAGCACCAGTAAATGGTTCTTGAAGAGAAAGTTTTGAACTTCCTGATAGAGCTGGGGGATTTGCATCATATTTGATGTATACACACTGATAATATTCTGATAATTAAATTATAATTTTGGCATTTCTAATCTCACAAGCTTCTTAATTGTTCCTGTCATAGTCACTAAACTAGTACTCAAAGAATTTAAAGTAGTACATATTTTGAATACTATAAAACTAGAATGCACTCACACAAATTTAATTATTTCTATTGTCTTAATATTTTTATAGTTCTTGTTTATTATAGGAGCATATCCTGTCATTTAGAGATATTTTACTCCTACACATGTCTCTTTATGACATATGAACCTTTGTTTATTTGTTCATTCATTTGGAAGGTATTTAATGAACAGCTATAGTAACCCTGTGATGAGCAATACTAATACAGAAATGAAAACTACATGGCCTCAGTCATAAGGAACACATTATATTTGTGTGTACATTTGATTATATGTAGATAATGTAGATACATATTAGTTAAATCTTATGTTGAAATTACAACAGCTAAGGGTGGTAGAAAATGCTATTGAAACAGTAGAAGAAACTGGTTTAGCTAGAACTAATAGAACTGAGAGAAGTATCTTCACAGAAGGTGATACTAGAATGAGACATTTAATACAATATTTTATCACTTTGTTCAGTAAAAATATTAGAATGGTTGAGGAGCTTACCATCATGTTTACTTTGGGTAATTAGAGCACATTTGTCTGCAAATAGGGTGGCCCTAGCATATATGCCATACTATATGCTTTGGGAATTTGCGGACTATAACCTGGAGTGAAATTTTAAAATATTAGCAAAGCAACAGTCATTCACAATGGATCTGACAATAGAACTAAATAAAGGTCTATTAAGACTCTAACAGTACCTTTTGGCTTTTTAATTATAGGATTACTGATGAGTTTCTGCACATCATTTTCTCGTCTCTCAAATATAGCTACTACTAATTTCTTCCAATTAAGTTTAAATGAGATAGTACTTATCATGTGGTCAGTGCAATTAATGACACAGAGCATGAATTGAAGAAATGTTAAAAATTATGATTATTCATAATAATTTAGACTTGACAATAAATTACAGATATCAAAAAGTGTGGCACAATTGGGAAGGTAGAAAATTTGGGAAAAAATGGCTTTTTAGTGAATGACTTTCTACTTGAAAGTTTGAAGGAGACAAGAGGGTCACTTTGGAAATTTTTTGGCAAATTACTGATAATTCCATTTGTGTGAAGGATAATGGTTTTATGTTCTGGTGCTCTAATATCAGTGATCATCTATAGTGATAATGTTGTCGAATAATCCTGGCATGAGATGTCAGCATTTGACTATGATTGTTTGCAAACCCTGCTGTGATTACACTCAGTTGTCTAATTGCTTAATTTATTGATGTTGTGTTGACATGTTTTTCAACAGAAGTTGTGATTGCAGATAACTAATCATTGGTATTCTGGATTATTATTTCATATTTGCTTTTGATCTTTCTGATTGCTGCAGGTGGAAACAATAGGTGATGCCTACTGTGTTGCTGCAGGACTCCACAGAAAGAGCCTCTGCCATGCCAAGCCCATTGCCCTGATGGCCCTTAAGATGATGGAGCTTTCAGAAGAGGTGCTGACACCTGACGGGAGACCAATTCAGGTAGCCTTCTCAGCTATCTAGTTTGAGTTATAATGCACCTTTTACTGAAGGAGCAAGAAATTCCCTCTTGTATTCTGCTCATTAATTTACAGCTCTGGACAAGTCATGTACCCAAGGAGGATGATGGGTAACTAGAGATGAGTCAGAGACCAGGAAAAGAGCAAATGGTCCCAAATGGGAAAAGATAGAGGGCATAGTACCACAGAGAAAGGAAAAGGGGTTAGACAAAGGACAGAACTTGTGCTCAGTGGGCACATCGCCAATACCAAACAGAATTGATGGTGACAGTCAGATTCCGGGAAACAATCATAAAAACAGAAACTAAGCAGCAAAGATGAAGACTTAGGTAACTGCCTGAGGGTATTCTTTGCAAAGCCTTAGTCCCTGGTCACTTTTGCAGGGTTTTGTTTGTTTGTTTTTATTTTTTATATTTTTATGTGACAAAAATTGAAAGTTGAAGAGTGATAAATGAGGAAATTTGAAGAGTAGGTGGAAATTTAGGTACCTTGTATCCTCTTTAGTAGTAATAGCTTTCTGCAGTATGGGGTCTACCTCTGTGAATTGTTAAAGTTACCTAGCTGTTTCTCTGCCAGAGTCCAGTAGCTCTGACACCTTATAAACCAGAAATATTGTATTTGAAAATGTAACTTTGAATCTAATCCAGTCCTCTCATAATAGCTCACCAACAATAGATTAAAAACAATACAGGGCCTCCCTGCTGGCATAAGGGGTTAAGCACCACACTATGAAGCATCCATAGCCACTGCAGCATGAGCACAATCCCTGGCCAGGGAGTTGACCCACATGGTGCAGCGGACTTCTCCTTCCCTGCCTACTACTCCCCTCAGCACTATACTTCAGCCAATCTGCCAATTCTGTTCCCCACTCTATCTCAACCCCCTACACATCTAGCCTGTACTCCAGTTTTTTTATACATAAATAAATCTTAAAAAAAATAGAAAAAATTAAAAGGCTCTAAATGTGAATGTGTTTTTAGTTCTGGCATTGCAGCAAATAAAACATCCCACGTGAGCCCTCTGATTAAAACTTTTGAAATGTGTGTTAAATATTTTTAAATTATTTCTTAAAATATTAAGTCCATGTCACTGGACTCAGCAAAGAGAGAAACATGACTGTCATGTGATGTGCATAAATTGAACAAAATATAGGTGGTGTATTTATTAATTTTAAGTAATTTAAGTGTATTGTCAGCAATAGTGGGGAACAAGAAACACTATCCCTTCATGGAAGAAGTCAATTTCATCCCCATTATTAAAGAATTTCATGAGTAGAGTCCTCTGGAGGAGTGGCTAATAATAAAACCCAAACAAAGCAAAAAGAACACAAACAAAACCAAACCCCTCTTACCCCACCTTCCATGCTCACAGAAGACTAAGTTCTGTGGGTAAAAGTTAATAGAAGGTAATGGATGGAAAATCAGGTCTAGAGTGTTGCCAGCTCCTTTCAAAACAAACCACTCGTATTGCTTTTGCAAGATCAGTTTCACAAGAGTAAAGGACAACATGAACGGACAGTTTTCCAGTGATGTCACTACATTTAACACTGGGTAAAGCAAGTATGATTTTACTTCCGTTGTCTTTTGTACAAACTATAAGAAAATAAGATTTCCTTTAAGCAGGAAATAAAAGGAATAGAGCGATGGGAGCATTCCCACATAATTATCCAGCAGAATAAACATTGTATTGATGAAGTATAAAAAATTCTAATTGCTTTTTAGAAGTATTCCTTTGTTTATTTTGTGTAAACTGAAATTTTATTTTATTGAGGAAATATTGTTTTACCGCATTGTAAGTGATTCAGGGGTATGTAATCACATCCATTCCCACGATCAAAGTACTCATAGTGCTCCACCATAGCACTCCACCCATGGGTCCCTTCCACTACCCACACTAACCCTGCTAGCTTTACTTTACCAACAGATTTCTAGGGTTTATTTTGGTTTAGTTTTGTCCTTTTGGTTTATTTCTCTATATTCCACATGTGCAAGTGAAACCATTATTTGTCTTTCTCCTTCTCACTTATTTCATTTTGCATAATCCTCCAGTTCCATCTGTATTGTTGTCGATGGTAGGATTTCACCTATTTTTTCATAGCTGAGTAGTATTCCATTGCATATTTATACTACATATTCTTATTTAAAAAAAATCTTGATAGGCAAAGCAAAGTTGTGTTGAGGATTGTAGGTAGGCATTATGCCAAATGAAATAAAGACAGAGAAACAAAGTACTGTTATGGTATGATTTATACGTTGAATCTAAAAACAGGAAAGGAAACAAATACAAATGAAGCCCATAGATACAGGGCATGTATGTATCTGTGGTTGCCAGACATGTGGAGTGGGGAGTCATCAAATGTGTAAAGGAGGTCAAGGAACCAAGGAATAAAAAAAAAAGAAAGAAAGAAAAATCCAATTTCCACTAATAAAATAAATCCTGGGGCTGCTGTACACAGCATGGTGACCAAAGCTGATAGCACTGTATTGCATATTTGAGAGTTGAAGTTACTTAGAAAATAAATCTTGAGAGTCATCATCGTAAGAAACAAATTGTATGTATGGTGATTTACATTAACTAGATGTTAAACTTAGTGTGGTGATTATTTTGTAATATATGTAGACATGAATTCATTATGTTGTATACCCAAAACTAACATATCAATTATATTTCAATTTTAAAAATTATATATTAGAAATATAGGTAGTATTTCTATGATTTATGGCCTCTGAGGATTAAGTTAGAGTCCCAATATCTATGTTTTATTTCTGAACTTTAGTAAAAAAAATTTTTTCCTTGAATTTCATCACATAGATTTACAAATTCAAATACTCTTCAGTATTTCAGAGAACAATACATTTTATATAATGAGGCAATTATAGAGAGATTGTGAAATAGACTTAAAAAGGAATGTGTAATTTTGTAATACTAATATGCTTAGCAATCTCAATTGCAAATCAGGAAAATGCTATGAATTTCTTCTAACTGCATAATCCAAAGGAAGGAATATTAATATATAATTTACATGTACTGTAATATATTAAATTGTAGCTCCTTAAGCTTCAACTTCTTCTAATTAGTTTACAGGATTGTTTAAGATTATGAAATAATTATTCTCCAATTATACAACATAGTTGTTATATACATACATACAAAAACAAATAGTTGTTGTTATTTACAAAGTAAATCTGATACTGCTATTTTAATATTTAGAGACTTGCTCTTTACAAATATTGCAGTGTTTAATTAACCTTGTGAGGTTATAGCCCAAGATAGTATTTAGAAAGAAGAAAAACTATTTGACAACTTGGTTATTCTCTGTGATTTGTTAATTAATTGTTTGTTATAAAGTTCTAATTAGTGCTTTTCATCCTATTCTTTTTTTGAAATATTTGACCTCTAAAATCTTCATCTATGGTGCAACACCTAAAGGATCTGAAGGAACTACACAACTATCAAATAAATTCAGTGGTAGACACTGAGTCTTCTTATTCCTACTTCTGGTATTTATCCAATAGACACATTTTCATTTACTTTTAATCTGCCAGATAATGTTCATGGTGTCAGTTTTAATAAATTATTGTCTTATTGTAGCAATAATGTATAAAACTAGCCTGTAGCATTACTGCAGAAATGTATGACTAAACATAGTTTCTAAGAGATCTATATAGTGAATTTATTTGACACTATAAATTTTTGACTTTTTAAAAGAGTATTTTTTTCACTTACAGTACATAAATTGATGTTTCTAAAAGAGTCTGTGGTATAATTCCTTTTTATTATCAGAGCTTCATTCTGTATACATTCTTCAGAACTCACTAATGTTCCCCTCATGTGGCTATGAAAACCATTTTTTAAAATCCACCCATTCACTTAATGCTGATTATAGCAGTGCAGTTTTTTTTTAAGTTGCCATCTATATAACAAAAAAAGTTCTATTTATATTTACTTGAACATATCAGTCATACTTATTTTCAACTTGTTGCTTAACAAGTCCATTCTCAGAAACCCCTGTGGTCCTTACTGTCTATTATTTCACTAAAATTTTAGTCATGCTACTTGTTTCCTATGTGACTTACCATTGAGTCCTGGAAATGTATATAAGCAATTATAGAATTATAGGCTGATGTTACACTCCTGTAGGGAGATTGTAGCTGTGTTTCTGGCAGGATGGGTTGCTGGAAGCTCTAGCAATCAGGCAGCAGAGGATTTAACTCTAGGTTAGGTCTCAGTGATGGCCAGTCTACTTGTGATTCATCCCAGTGTTTTCAGTAATGCCCTTACACTTGTGCTGTCACCTCAAAAATTTGGAGACTTTATTAAACTCTCCCCCTTGGCAAGCCTTTTATAGTAGTCCTTGTTTCCTTTGTCCTGCAAGTCTGTCAAAAGTACTGCTCTCTTCTGGAATCAGAAGTGGAAAGTGGTATCTTACTTTCCACTTCAAATTTAGTGCTCACCTGTCCTCAGGTTCATCTCTCCCCAACATCTCCATAAGGTATTTTCCATTGTTTCATGAACTAACCTGCAGTGAGGCATTCAAGTTACATAATCTGCAATTATAGACATGGATGTGCAAAGTAACATATATTTTATAGGAGTTTTATCTTACTGATAATGATTCATCCTTACCATGTTTATACCTGTTTTCAACCAAGTCCACAGAAGAAATTATCTTTAAGTAGAAAAGACAGAATCACATAACTGTATTTAAACTAGCTACTACAGTATAACAACAAATGACATTCATTGCACTGTTTCCAGGCAGTCACTGTTCCAAGTACTTCCCACATAAAAACTCTTATACAGTTCATAAATTCAGTAAGGGGAGCTTTGCTATGATTTCCATTTTATAAGTGAAGAAAAGGCTAAAAAAGTTAGTGAATACTCCTAATTACTAGACTCTATAGACTTATGAAAAGAGAGTGTTAAGCAAATTTCATGTTGTTCAGCTTTTCCTGTTATTTTGAGTATTCTGTTGTCTAATAAATTAGACTTCTCATGGTGTTAGTCTTTAAGAAAATTTAAGTTTATTCTAGTTGTCCTTTTTAAAAGAATGGAAGTCATCTATTGTAGAGTTGTTCCATCTAAAATGATTAATTTTTTTAATGTAGAAAGTAAGGGAGTGAGATTTGGTTTTGTTTTGGGGGCAACGGTAATGGATACTATTGTCTTCATTTTGGAAACTACAGTCACTGGTCAGGTTGATTGGGGACATCTCTCATCTGATTGCACTATTTTTTTTTCTGTTGATTTCCCCTTTATTATGAATTATAATGTGAAAGCTATGTATTTTAAAATATTTGTGTTTTTCCATAGGGTCTTCTCAGAATGAGAATTGTTTCTTGTAATAGACTGCTTCTGTGTACTGAAGCAGTAACTGGTCATAGAATCGCTCGTCTGGCGTAGTGCTGTAGTGTGGGGCTGCAGTGCCTGGACTGTAATATTGAGACTACAGTCCCTCCATAAGATATTGACCTGGTGACTTAATACACAAAGTCAAATATGCTATCTATATGTCAATGAGATAGACTCTATTGCAAGTTTATTTATTTAGCTTTTGTCCTCAATTATCACTGATTCCAACATTAACTAATAATCATAGACATTTAATCATGTTCAATCTGAAAAAAATAGTTTTTCAGGCACACATTTCTAAAAATGCTGATCTTGCTCAGCTTTATTATAGTTGTCAAAAAAGATTTTCCAAGCAGCCCTTCCATGAATTTTCACAGCATGAAAAAAAAGTAATGTCTGAGTGAAAGGAATCACAAAACCAAGCAATGAAGGGAAAAACTAAATTGTAAATTAATTTTCAGGAAACTGCTCATATAAAACACAAAATTTCACAGTCTCATTTCCACACTTTCAGATCAGAAATTCATTTTTTAGTTGAAACATTTATAAATATTTTATAAATTTTCTCTGCTAAATTATATCACTATAAGGTAAATACTCCTAAAGAAGTTAACATCCTTTTCATTGATTTTAGCCTTTCTCAAGAGAGGGTCCCTCCCAAGATACTGGGATAATATCCTAAAAGGCTAAAAAAAAGATTAGTAACGCCTTAATTTTCATTTGATTTTTGTTTGGTGTGGTTTAAAAGTGTGACACCTCCAGCACTTAGGTAGCTCATGTTTTTATTTATCTGCTTTTTTGTAAAGATTACATATCTCTATCTGCCAATTCTCCCTCCTCAAGAGACATTAAGATGTGATACCACCAACCCATTTTGGAACTGGGATAGCCCCTTATCTTTCATAATGTGCTGTCTTTCTTCACCATTATTGTACTAGAGATCCTTTAACTTCAAATATCAGTTTAAATAAATCTATTTTAAATCTAACTGTTATGGGCACATTTATCTATATAAGGAACTTGAATATTTTAGTACCAAAAGGCATCAAAATAGCACCATAATACACAAGACAATAATGTGCTATGTGCGTGCTCTCAGACAGCTCAGGATGTTCTTGATTTATTCTATCTCAAAATTTTATCACTAGTTCCAAGTAAAAGTTTAGAAACAAATCCAAAGTGATTTATTAGTTTTCTGAAATTACAAAAAGTAACATGACTCCTCAAAATTAGCATGTTGTAGGTAGTCACAATTTCCTATAGTTTACCAACCAACCATAACCAAATTTTGACTTGCTCTACATTCTGAAAAATGACTTCATTTTTTCTTTGTGAATATATAAACACATAGAAATGTAATATACAGACTTAAACAGTAGTTCTTTTAATACCTGAAAGGACTTCACTCTTATAAGGGAAGACATGAAACACAAGTCACCAAAGATGTGCCTGCGCCCCAGGGTGCAGACCAGGTCAGATCTCAGAAACACCTACCATTATTACTGCTTCACATCCATTTTGCTTTCCTCCTCCTACAATTGATTGTTTGAGTCATTGAAAGGCAACCCTTTAATATCCTGTGTTGCAAATGCAATATGAACAATTCAGTGTCACAAGAGCTTTTAAACATCTGTTCTGCTTTGTGTTGATGTCGTGTCGGGCACATGGTAATTGTCAGGGTCACCACTGTGGTATGCCTTATTTGGAAAGTGGTATCCTAGCAACTTTTGCTTTTTTTACTAATGGCTGAACTGATTTCTGCACATGGGGATGCTTCCTAACACATGTGAAATTTTCATCTTGTGTGCAAATATTACACAATCAGATTTACATGTAGATTTAATTCTAAGAAATTATTCAGTTTTATCATTTGCCTTTAATGTATTAGTTCAAAGGTTAAACTGACCATCAGAAATATTTAGGAAAACTTCATTTATTTAGACCTCACTCTGAGGAAATACAGAAGATTTGACAACATCCAAAACATGCAGATAGCTCCTGGTGGGAGACATGTTGAAGTAGCAGAGTAATTCTGATGATCAAGTGACCATGTGGACTGGAGGATATAGGGACATTTCCTGGACTGTGCACTGAGTGTCCACAGATGCAGTTTGCTTTATTGACCCAGATGAAACCTGATCCCTGTGAACCTGGCTGGAGTCCTAATAGGAGAAACTTTACTCCTCATTCAACAAATCTCTATTCATTGAAATAATTTTCTAGACAGTGGGTTGGGCACTAGGAATGTAGGGAGGAGCAAATGGCATATGACTCTCATGTCCCAGAAATTATGGTCTATAGAACCAATACCTATAGAGGACAGGCTTGATTTGGAATTGACACTTGGTGTTTTCTCAATACTATTTCCATCTCTATGTGGAGAAATTTTTGGAAATATGTGGCAAAGACAAAATTCTTCTTAGAAAAAATATTTAAGATGTTGTTAAACATTCAGACCTATGTTATTTTGGTGTCTGTATACATTTTCTTTAGATCTAGGGAAATGGTGTTGAAATTGGAAACCGACTCTGTGCTAGCAGTTGGCTTGCATGTTTACATGTCATGCTATTGAATCTATACAACTGTCATATGAAAGACACATGTATAGTTTTTGTATGTTTTAAAGATTAAGAAGTTTTATTTTTTAATTTTATATGTATTTTACATTATTTTTCATCCCTGTGGAATTCCAATCACTAATACACCCATGCACCATCACCGTAGTCCCTTATACTTTTCCTACCCATTTTGTTCCTTCTCCCTTCTCTTCCCCTCAGAATGTCTCAGATTTATAATTGTTTGTTGATTTTTACTTATTTGCTGTAATTGATTTTTTCCCTTGGTCCCTTGTTTGTTTCCTCTACATTCCTCCTGTAAGTGATACCATCCAATATTATTCCTTTTCTTTCTGGCTTATTTCACTCAGCATAATCCCTTCTAGCTCCATCCATGTTGCTGTGAATTGCATAAGTTTATCTTTTTTGATTGTGGCATAATATTCCATTGTGTATATGTACTACATCGTCTTGATCCAGTCATCCATTTTTGAGCATTTGGGTTGTTTCCAGGGCTTACCTATTGTGAAAAATGTGGCAATAAACATAGGTGTGCAGGTGTTCTTAGATTAAGAATTTTTAAAGAATATGTGTAAGATGATAGAAAAGAAATATATTTATAATATATCTTGTATATGTCATATTTGTGCCAGGTGTTTTATATACTTTATCTCTTTTCATTCTCCCTTGCCACAAAACTGTACAAAATAAGTTTTGGTAGTCTTATTTTGCATTTAAGGAATTTGACAAATTTACATCTCTTGACCTGTATTAGGCAGGTAGTCATTGCCAAAGTAAAATTTTAACACAGGTAAATGTGCTTCAAGCAAAAAAATCTTTGATTTTTCCTTATACCAAGATGCTGAATACCTTACCAGAAGCTCAAAGTAGAATTCTGTTATTTGTATACTGAGCCTGAGTTTCTTCTCACACAATGTCAACTATGAGACCGGTATTTTGCTAACCTGGAGTGTTTGTGCATTCTCTCTTTCTCTAACATGTTTTCTCTCTCTGCTTGTATACACAGACAGACATACACATGTGTGCACTTATGTGTAATTTATTAACATTTGTGTGTGTTAAGCATATTTCCATATGTGAAAAATACACATATAGTGTGTGTATATGTATATGATAATATGATACTGTCATCTAAGCCTTAAAACAATTATGAACCATGAATCAGATAATATTATCTTTTTTTTAAACCAATGAGAAAACCCAAAGAGTTTGAGGGACTTATTATCAAGCAAGATTTAATAACTAGGACAGATTAAGAGTAGATTCTTTACTGGAATTCAAATGTGTTTGACTTCAAAGTTCATGTTCTTTACCATTACCCTATCCTGCCTCACATAATATAACTAGAATATATAGTTTCTAGTCTTCTTACTAAGCTAATATTCTTCATCTTGCTTAAAAAAAGTGCTTTTATCTTTCCTTACGAAAGAAAGGTTCAAATGTAATCACAATGTAATGACTTGAAGGCATCCTAATTTGAGGCAAATTCTATTGACTAACTACATAAAGATGTTGAAATAATGAGGATAATTATATCTGAATTTAATATAAGGAATCAAAGGTTGGTGGTTCTGTAAAATTTCAAAATCTCTGGACAAAAATTAAGTTGGGAATAATATTGAAATATAAACTTCTGTAATATTAGCTGCTCATAAAATAATAGAAGATATGTGGCAGTATAATAATCTGAAACTAGGACAGCCGAGATTTAGAACCACAACAGACACTCCAAAATGAGTGTTTGCTCTTCAGCACGTGTTATTTTCCAGATGCTATCAGTTGATCCTTTTGTATATCAAGTTATCCAAGAGTACTTTTCCATTTACAATTGAAAGTGAAAAATATAGTAAAATGGTTTGATCAGTCAGCCAGCAGGCATTTACTGAATTTCTCTCATGTGCAAAACCACAGCACTAGTTGCAGACTGCACCGCAGGAGTGCCGAGCACTAATCTGCCACGTTTTTCTTGGCTCTCATTAAGTCAAAACTCTGTCTACACAATACCAAACATCTGGCCATTTAAACCCATTCAGTCTAAACTCAATCAGCAGTCCAGATTTTCAGACTCCAGGAACCATTCAACTCATTTGCCTTAATTATTCATTTATCTGAAAGTCATGTCAAGTAGTTGGTTGCCTAAGCTTGGTTACCTTAGCAGTGCTTGGCATCTTATTTAAGAGAAGGTGCAGACAGAAGAAAGGCAACGTGAGACTGTGGATCTGGAGCACTTAGTTAAGTGTTTCCACACACCGAGCTTAGTTACATGTCTTCTGTTTACCTTTCTCTCTGAATTTGTTCCCCTACCTTAGGTCATCCTACTCCAAGCCTCCTCAAGCTCCCTTTCTGAGTTCCATAAAAGTGCTTGTCAAAAACTGGGTTACCAAAGAATTGTTTAGATAAATAATATTGTCATCAATAATACCCGTAAATGGAGAAATGGCTATAAATTTCAGCAGACATTAGACATCCATATATTTACTTGGATACCAGGGAAATTACCTGGTAATAACTATGCAAATATGAAAGAAGTTTGATTTGCATCTCAAAGGATCAAAGAGGGAAAACTATATAAATGTATAAATGTAAACTATATAAATGTAAAGGTATAATAGCTATCAGTGTCATAAAAACTCCATAGAGTTCTCTACTTTGTCCTATCACTTGGTAAAATTTAATTTAGTGTATTACACATGCATGTGTAAAGCATCAAATAATTCCCTTGACTAATAAAAGTTACAGTTTGAGACATTTGGACCCATTAAAGAAATATAAAGATTGAATGTGGAAATTTATCAATGCTGAAGAATTATCATGAAAAAACTAATTTCTGGACTAAATGCCAAGAAGAAAACTTAATTTCTCAATCAATTTTCTATATAATACAGTTAAGCTAATTCTGATATTTAACATTTCCAGTTATGTTCCTCTGGAAATATTTTAATTGGAACCAATCCTTTCCCATTTAAAGTTTACAATGATGATTAATGACTCATTAATCAGAAATTTGCTCATAATAATTTCTGCCAGGATAATTTTATTTTATGACCATTATTTCTACCAACACTAATTTTCTTAGCAAATGCTTTATGGAACAATTTTGTCAAAAATATTCATTAGACCCATTTTAGCCAACAAAATATTTTACCCTTTTTTCTTTACTAATTATCTGTGTTATTATGTTATTATTGCAAGCTATACCCAAATATTATTACCTATAAATTTTCTTTTTCTTTGTTCTTATATCTGGTTTGTGAAAACATTCATCTTATGATTAAATTGGCATGCCCATAGAAGTTAGAATCATGTTAGATTTTTAAAACACACACTCTATCAGAGGGCTAAACATAATATATCAGCCATAAACAGTCATGGCAAAACTTCCCAATAAAGGCTGTTTGTTTATCCCTTAAAATATTTGCTTCAAAATGACTAATCTTATTTTAATTTGGAAGAGTTATTAATGTGTTGAAGTAAATGGGTATTTTGATTTGAAAAATTATCCCACGCAAACACCCAGCTCCATGGTGTTGTGTGGATAGCGAATTAATGCCAGACTCTAGAGGCAAATGTATTTCTCTGAAGATTCCAGGTGTTTATAACTGTTGAAGCTTCTTTCTGGGAAAGCATTACAACTGGAATGTTAAATTCAGTCACAGGCTTCAATGAACTGAGGCTAAAATGCCTTCTTGTAGTGTAGCTTAGCCAGAACTAGATGAGAGATAATTTACAAAAGAATGATGATATAGGACCTTAGGAAAATCATTTGTGAATACATTACCAGTAGTTGGTAATTATAAAGTTAAAAGTCATGGCAAATTTGGAGTAGCACTTTTTCATTCCGCATGCAATCAAGAGGTATAAAAGATGTAACTAGTAGTGTAATCTCAACATTTGAATTTTACCAAGGAAGTGACTGGTGAAAATAAGTCAAGCTAGGTAAAGGAGAAATAATTTTGGAACTTTTGGTTTTTCTAATAAATGTTCATTGTGACAGAAGGAATGTTATTAGGAAAAGGTGTTTTTGAGGTTTTTAATAAAAGAAATGGAAAACTTCACAAATATGTGACAGGAAGTTCCAATTAGTTTGACCTCTTGTCATTTGACTTTCAACAGTGAATGCCATTTTTACTGTTTATTTTCATTCCTTTAAACACTATTGCTTTTCTCCTACTATTTCAGAGTTTTCATTTTGCTGAGGCATCTCATCATTTGGGAGCAAGCATCGACACAGAATTTAAAGAACTTTAAATTTAAATTTGATTAAAGTATTCACACAAATTTGGTTAATAACAAGTAGGTTTTTACTCTCAGTATTCCCACTGTTCTTCAGGGCCAGTTATTTATTAGTTTTTTTAAAAGGGGATAAACAATATTTGAATCCCCAAACATCTTCCCACTCAAACAACCAACATGCTTATTTTTGAAAGTAGTGTGGTTGTGTGTCTTCAGACATAAACATTCTGCATTATTTCTTATGTGTTGGCATTTTCAAATAAGTCAAAGAAATTAGAGTATTTATACTCTTTGCACAAATATCAAGTTACAAATCCTACTAATTTGTGTTTCTTAACAAGTTGTTAAAGAATAATTATGATCACTTAAGAAATTATTCTCACATAAATGATAGCATGTTGATACAACACACTTCAGAAACTCTAGCATGGCCATGCCTCAGAACTCATCACCACTTAGAACTATTCCAGTTCTGGGATCTTAATGCCAAATGTTCTTCCCTATCACAAATTCTTATTCTTCTGTCATGTCCTCTTCTACTCTTCCTGCTGATCTCTCCAAGTCTATTTCCATTCTTAATTTTCTTATATCAGTTACTTACTTTTAGGCTGTACTTGCCTTTGGCTATATTGTTATGGTGGCCACAAACTGGGAGGCTTAGGGCAGCATGCCTGTACTGTCTCACGGTCCTGGAGGCTAGTAGTCTGAGATCAAGAACCTGGGGTGTCCATGAAGTTCCTCTGAAGGTGCTGGGGAAAGATCTGTTCCAAGTCTCTCTCCAAGATCCTGATAGTTTCTTGGTTTGTGACAGCATAGCTCGCTTTCACAGGACTTTCTCACTCTACCTGTCTCTATGCAAATTTCTCCTTTCTTTAACGATATCAGTCAGATTAAATTAGAGGTTCCATTCTAATATGACCATCTTAATTTAACAAATTTCATCTACAGTGACCCTAGTTCCAAGTATGGTTATACATTCTGAAGTACTGGGGATTAGGATTGATTTTTTTTTTTTTTGCCAGCCTTAATATTTTTGTTCTGTAGAGAGTTTATTTCCCCCTCTTTTTAAAATTAGATTTATTTAATTGTATTTGACATCATTTGAAGTCTCCAGGGAGTTCCCACCACCACTTCACCCATGCACCATCACCTCAGTCCCTTGTGCTGGGGATTAGGATTAAACTCATGAATGGAGAGGTGAAGGAGGAAACAATCTAACCTGTAACACCTCATTACCTGGGGTCATTTTGTCTCCTAACTCTCCTTTATCACCTACCATACTGAATTACTAAGTAGAAAATTCTTGGTTTGGAATTAATGAGCATTATTAGAGAAAATGACATAATCATGGTAATTAAATATTCATTAAAATGCATATCATTTGAACTCAAATAATCCCTAATAAATCCACAGAGATATCAATTTACCACCCCCTAATTGTGACTGTTGCAGTTATTTTCATTATCTTTAAGTTTGTCTCTTAACTTTACTATTTCACTATCAACAGATCCTTTCTTTCTTATTTAAATGCAATGATGGAAGACATCAACATGAACCATCTCAACTTTTCTTCACCACAAACCTCTCCAAAAGAGTACTTTGCCTCTTTCATCTTTCCTTTTCAGGTAACTTCTCTACATCAACAAAATTGACTTTATCATTCACACAAACTCTTTTTTTTTTTAATGTTTTCTCCTCTAGCAATGCTGTGTTGTGCATCTCTGCTTATGACCGAAAAAATAACAGCCCAGTCACACTGTTGGTCTCCACTGCCTATGACATAAGGACTAACCTGCTTAGTGCATCTGTCCTGTCCCAAAACAACATTTTCAAACTTACATCCAATGAAATAATGTCCCACTATAAAATTATAGCATGTCACATCCTGGACTAATTGCTATTGTATGTATTATTGCCTCTTTAGTCATACTTTTGTTTTGTTTGTTGTATTTGTCTTATGGTATTTATTTTCCTGTTCTGTCTATTGTTGTTGATCCAGTTCAGTTCCTATAAAGTCAACTCCAGAACTCACATTGTCTTTAATAGTAATTATTTGCTGTAGCTTTAGGAAATTCATAACTTGTGTCAAACTTAACCACTGATTGATATGTCATACCTTGCAAATAAATAGTCTTGTATACTCCTGGATTTTAAGAGCTATACTGTAAAAACTATCTTTCATAGGGCCATGTCTTGTTCATCTCTGTGCATTATAGTACAAGCAATCAATATTTATCAATCATTTTTAATTAAAACTGATGCACAAGTACAGAATATTCATTCTCACACATACATAAATGCTATTCTGTAATACAGTTATTCATTGCTTTTCTATCTATAATAATGGATATTCTATGCACTTGATACTGAACAGATCTAGAAAGCTTCAATTTATTATATAATTTCATTCCATACATAAGTCCATTATGATGGGATTTGAGGACAGTAATATTGACTTTATATTTAAGTTAAAAAGGGGCTTTATATTTAAGTTAAAACTACTGTGGGTGTCTGAAGTGGTCTGTTAAGAACCATAGCTCAGGCCTCTGAGTTGTGATGGAGCACTATCTCGGGCAGTCATTGCATTCACTGGAAGCCAGTCTTGCTTCAGATCTCATGGAAGGAAATACTATAGGGACAGGTACATGATGTTGCCTACTGAGTAGATGAGTGAAGAAACCAAAGGAGAATGAAACTTCAGAAGAAAGCCTACATTTTCTGGCATAAGGAATCTGACCATGTCCAGTTTTATATATCCTCAACTGTTCAAGCTGAACAAACCCTAGGAATAAATAAAGAGCAGATTCTTCCTTCTTGTAACTGAATATTTAATATCTTGAATCTAGAGACTACTTCCCAATTCTCTGACACTACCAAAGACAGAGTAACTAGTCCTGTCAGCCATTAGATATTATTAGCATTATCATCAACATTTGTGGTGAAAAGTAGAAAATGCACCAATGATGGGGCTGTTCAAGTGTTTTATATAATAACAGTATCTATTAGAAAATATCCTTTTATCCCAAAATTATATTGTTTGAGGTAAAGTAGGTTTTCATCTTCCTATATCCTCTAGGGGTTATAAGTTCAAACCTCTACAAATATACACCACAAATATACAGCTTTAAACCCTGCTCACCATCAGTGTCCAGAAAAGTCCTCTGCCATGTTCATTGGATGCTTCTCCTTCCTCAGCCCACCCCACCAGCCTCCTCCTCTGGCTGCCTCAGTTTTCAGTCAGATGTTAAGAGTTTATCATTGGTTCATTTTTAACTGACCCTTTATGTTTCTCTATATTCCACATGTAAATGAGGCCATCTGTTATTTGTTTTTTTTTCCTTCTGACTTATTTCATTTAACATCATCCTTTCCAGTATCCTTAAAGAGGAGATGTGAATTAATATGCAGTGGCACATAGAGCAAATTAACCAGGCATCATCTTTTCATTTAATAACTTCTTCCATGATTAAATTTCAAAGCTAAAAATTCACCCTTAAAAGTTAAACTTCAGCAGAGTAACCAATTTTATTTTATAGCTGTCAATGTGATTGACAAGTGGGACCCATCAACTATGTTTCTATTCTTATAAGTCAGGGATACCTTGAAAACATTTCCCAAGAGGAGAGAAAGAAATATATGAACTGGGAAAAAGGAATCCATTTTCTGATTAAGAACATATTTAAGCTAAAAATTAGATAAATTCTACAGTCAATTGTGGCACTAAAACCACTGTACTGTAAATGCCTTGGTTGTGCAGCAATTGGTTAAATCAACTACCTCAGTCTTATTTACTGATCCTTTATAGTGTTCATTTCTAGTATTGTCCTTCTGTATTTTTATACAGTTTGAATTGTCACTAATATTTTGTAATTATAACAAGGGTTGGGTTTATTATTCCTGGGTAAGAATTTAAAATTTTAGCTTTGTAGACACTTATGAAAATATTCACTGTTTTATTATGTAGCTTTTACTGGAACATTTTGAGCCAGATGTTTACACGTGGTTCTGCTACTTTTGGTATCATCTAAGTCCTTTGAGTAGACATGTTTTTCATCACTCCCACCCACAGTGAGGCTGACATATAGGCAGAACTACAGCTCTGGGCTTTAATTCCATGTGGCATTTTATTATTTCATGTCCTTCTGTTATGAGATCAAAGAGTCTGGAACTTCAATACCATATTTTTTAAAGTAAGATTTAGTTATCGACCATAAATTTCATCCTTTTAAAGTATATAATTCTGTCATTTTTAGTATGAAATTCTGAGCTATTCATCACTGCTGCCTAAAAGTGGAAAATTTTCATCACCCCCAAAAATATCCATGTGGTCACTAACAATCATACCCTAAACACCACTCCCACCTCTAGCATCTCACAGCCACTAATTTTTCTCTATGTGATTTGCCAGTTACATACGTGTCATATGAATGGCATCACATAGTATGTGGTCCTACATGACTGACTTCTTTCACTTTGCAAGATGTTTTTAAGATTCATTCATTTTGTAGCATCAATACTTCCTCTCTATGAAAAAAAAAATATTCCCTTACATGTCATCATACATTTTGTTTATTCATCAATTGATAGATATTCAACTTTCTGGCTACTTACAACTGCAGCTTTCATGAACATCCATGTGTAAGCTTCTATGTGACCATATATTTTCTCTTAGGTGTATACCTAGGAATACAATTGCTGGTTCACTTGTTAATAACTTTTTGAGAAACTGCCAAATTGTTTTCCAAAGTAACTTCTTATTTTCATTTTAGCCAACATTGTTTGAAGGTTCCATTGTTTATCCTCACTGACATTTGTAATTGTCTATTTTCAATAAATTTAATATTTCATCCATATAGATTTTAAGAAATCTTAATTTTACATAGAGTAAACTTCACATAGAGGTTACATTTTGTTGGTAGATATTTGTCAATCCATTTGGAATATAATACCACTTTAAAAATAATATAGCATTCAATCCCTTTTGTCAAAAAATTTGAAAGGTGTATTGTGCATTATTTAAGGTCAACATGATTCTATTAGCAGTTACAGGTAAAATTGATTAGAACATTCCATTCTTTATAGGTACTGAAATTTCCCCACCTGCCCTTGTGCAAATAAAGTCAGATTGTATCAGTGTAATTCCAGTTTCTCAAGTTTCACTCTCCCACAGCTGTAAAACTAGATTAAAACACATAATTTCCAAACAAAGGAACAGAAATCCTTAGATCTTTCTTTGTTATTTGAACCCATTAATGACAAAGGCAGGGCTTTCTAGAATATTTCCATTAAAAAATAAAAAAAAAACAACTATGGTCTGAAAGACCATACATGGGTCTTTCAGACATTTTAGAAATGTTTACTATTAAAGGTCAGTGCAGCCATCAGAACTATGGATGTTAATTGAAAACACAGCTATTCCAGAGTAAAAGAGAACACCTTTTATCAGAAAATTAGTTAGAGCTGAATTCTAGAAATAGATGACTTTTAAATTTAATTCTTGATCATTCTAAATGTAGATATTAGGTTGTAAGTTCCTTGAAAGAAGATTCTGAGATCAGGTGGAGTATGGGTATTTATTTGGAAACTGATGCCCGGTGTCAGGATTGAGAATGGATAGTGACGCAAAAGGAAGAAAAGGGGACTTCAAGCTCTCTTTTCAGGGTCACATGCTTGTGAACTACTTGGTTTTGATTCCATTTCAGTTTTCTCCACTGACCTACAGAGAATATCTCTTTTGTTTTCTCCAAGAGTGGTTTTTTATTATTTTTATTGAGTTACCATTGGTTTACAACACTGTGTATGTTTTAGGAATAAGCTCACAGCTCTTCAAATGTGTGACCCCATACCACCACCCGAGCTCTTATAACCCTCTACTGGTCAACTCCCTCTACCCATTTCTCTCACACCACCCCCTTCCACTCTGTGGACATAATTCAAGGGCTTATTTTGGTTTTGTTTGTTTGCTTTTTGCCGTTATATCCCACATACAAATGAAATCATACTGTATTTGTCCTTCTCTTTATGACTTATTTTACTTAACATAATTCATTTTTCATCCACATTTGTACAAATGGCAAGAGTTCCTCTTTACTTTTTTTAGTAACTATACCACCTCTTCTTTATGTAGTCATTCAATGATGAGCAGCTAGGTTGTTACCACATCTTGAATATTGTGAATATAGGGACAGATGTCTTTTCAAATTCATTAGAATTTCTCTTAAATTTGGTCTAGAGAAAGACAGACAAGAACATATATCCGCTGGTTCTATAGGGGCTGAAGTTGTCCCAAGGCATTCTCCCTCTCATTTCTAGGCTACTGGAACTCACCCAGTGGACTCCTCAGTATTAGCAAAACCCCATAGTAAAATGTGAAAAACAAACCAACCATGGATGTACTTGACGTAAAAGGTTATCAGCCAGTCTAGGAGCTTCTCAAACTATGCACTCTAACAAGGGCTGAACTCTGAGGTACAAAGTTGAGACAGGACAAGAATCTGTTATATCAAATACAGGGCAGGTAACATAATTACACAGCACATGTGAAAACTTGACACCCAAATAGCACCTAAAATAGTAGGCTTCAAATATTATTTTCTTATGAATAACAGTAAGAAAATAAGTTACGATTCTGTGGAGCAATAGAGATAAAAATTCATCAGCCAGTACTTGTCTTTATATGTGCAAAGCTATCTCATATTTTCTCCACTACACTCTGCTGTGTTACTCTGTTCTCCTTAATTGAAAAAAAAATGTTGTTTGTATCTCCCTAAATTAATTTCAAAACCCATTCTTTGGAAAACAGTGGCTAAAATTATTGACTAATTTACTACAGAGAGCAAACTCTCTCTGGACTAAACTCATGTGATCTGGAGCCATAGACAATGACATTTTTAGAGACAAAGGTCATACCATCAAGGTCAGTTAAGGGAGTAGATGGAATGCTTAAAATTAGAAAAAAAAAAAAAAAAAAAAAAGGTTGCTTAGGTTCATGGTCCATGGTTCTAGATTTCTTCTGTCAGTGTTTCAGGATCTATAAATGGGTAAAGAACATCTAGCTCCCTGAGAGGAGGAAGAGGGTGGGAACACAGAGGGTAGGATAATGAGCTGCTTGGCTTCCTGCTGCCCTGACTGGTGTTCCGCTGGCCAGGGCCCAGAGCATCCTGCTTGGGCACTTCTGCACATACACAACCCCTGCATGCTGCTCTGCAGTGAGAGTGGGTTAGTGTATTGTCTCAGAATTCTGGTGTATTTTATGTTTGTTTCAGGTTTATTGTTTTGACAGTTGTCATTCTGAAGATTTTTTTCTTCTTTGATAAAAAAAGAGCTTTTAGTCTCCTAAGAGCAAAGCTCTATTATCATAATCACCTTTCAGAAAAGAGAAAATTACCTGTAATTTTTATGCTCTGAAGGTGTATCATAATAACCCAACCACCCACTTTACCCTCAAAAGCAAAGGGTGATTTTTTTTTTAATAAATGTCTTATTCTTTCCTATTTCTTCATTCCTTTGGAGGATATGAGGGCTTAAGATTCTGGGAAATCCCACCAAGACTGAGTCTTTGGCTGTGTCTTCCTCCTGTAACCGGGTGTGCTAAGGATGCCTCTGCTGTGGGAATCCACACACACACTGGTGGTGGTGTGTTTTAATAAATGAGCAATGCAAAAGGGGAAGTGAAATAGCTAACCCATCACTTCCCAAATATATTATTTTATAAAATATCTTTTGACACCTTGAAATACAGTTGTTATTTGCACTGCACAGTATGCAAAATGGTTTTAACCCACCTTGTTTCTTCTGTGTGCCCTTCACTTTTCTTTTGTGATATTTTTTTTTACCCTTTATGTTATGTTGGAAAACTCTCTTCTCTTCAAACAACAAACCTTCCTTTCCTAGATATTTTCTTTATTGTACCAACACATTAACTTCAGTGATATTAGCTATAAACCATACAATCACAGCCATTTATATGTGTAAATGAAAAATGTCACAATATCGATCCTTCATCCTTGTCTTTGGTTCACTTGACATATCATTTTGAGTTTTCAGGCTCTCCTTTCCCACCTCTAGCCAACAGTTTTTGGATCAATGTTAAATCTAAACACTGTGAAGGCAAAGAACCTCATGTGTAGAAAGAAGTAAAACAGACAATGTAGACATGCAGATTGGTTATTACTTTATATCTCTGATTATAATCTTCACTCATGCATGAAACAGCATCATGATATTATAAGTAGTAGCTTGTTGAGTGTTTACTTCATGCCAAACAGTACACTAGAGTTTATGTTAGTGTTAATTTTTTTCAGTTCTCAGGGCAACCTTACAAAGAATGCCTTGCTTTCCTCACTTTAGAAATAAAAGGGGCTCAAATAAATGAAGTGACCTGCCCCATGATACACAGCAGAGTCAAAAATCAAACTTAGGTCTTAGCACAAAATTTCCCTCCCTCACACCTGACCTCCATGGCTGTGGGTTTTCATTACCAATCATCTTTTAGCTACCAGGCAATAATGTGAACCCAGACTTTAGTGGCTTTACTTTTACTTGATCTTTAGCCAAGGAAAAAATACTTTCATTCACATATCTTTGAAGTGTGATGAAAGATGGATACTCTGTAGCTGTAGCACTATTTACAATAGGTAGGACATAGAAGCAGCCTAAATCCCCATCAAGAAGATGAGTGGTCAAGAAGATGTGGTCTGTCCTTACTGTGGAATACTATTCAACCATAAGGAAAGATGCAGTACTCCCATTTAATGCAAAGGGGAGGGGGGCTCAGGGGAACTGTGTGCAGTAACTTGTTGGTTAGGATGATGAAGACAAATACTGGACATTTACATAGTAGATGATTAGACAAAGTAAAATGCTTATACAAACTAGTGGACACCAATAACTGAGGTGAGGGTTCTGAGGTTAGGAAAGAGGAAGGAGGGAAAGGGGCAAGGAGATGTATGGGACTTTGGAGAAAGGGTAGATATAAAGATGGAAATGGGGGTTTCCCTGGTAGCACAAGGGGTTAAGGCACAACACTATGAGGCTATCATCAGCTACTACAGTATGAGTTAGATCCCCAGACAGGGAGGTGACCCACATAGAGCAGCAGACCTCTCCTGTCTCGCCCGCTGCTCCCCTCAGCAGTATGTTTCAGTCGATCCACCTGTTCTGCTCCCCACTCTATCTCTGGTAAATCCTCTCACCCCAACACCTTTGGCCTGTACCTCAGTTCTTGTATGCATAAATATATAAATCTTTTAAAAAGAGAAAGATAGAAACTTACTACGTGTTTCTATAACATCTTGACAATGATTTTCAAAATAATTGACAATATGTAAGTTTGAAAACAAGTCTAATAAAAATGCATAAACTGACATTTTAGTAAACATGTTTTCTGGGCTCAGACTATATCATTTGGCCATCAGTGCTGCAGAGCCACAGTGGGATTTAATGAATGCTTGAATAATTTATTGGAAAGAAACAGAATGTGTTACCCAGATGCACGACATCACAGTGATCACAAGGGGCCAAGTTTGCAAGTATAGTTTATTCTGTGTTGCATATTAGGATAGTCATTACATGTAGTTAGTCATTATTTATTGGCTATCTACTGTGTACAGATGGGTGTGTAGTTAAGGAAGTATCCATTAGCTCTTGTTGCTATGGAATAAACACTGACTAGTGTTTATGTCATAACATAAAAAACATTTTAATATTAAACTCTCAATCCACTGAAATACTAATCCACTGAAACACTAATACATATCCTAATTGCAATAAATATTTGATAGGATTTTATTGTTTAATAATGTGGTGCAGTTTAATGAGGGATATAATGCAGAGTGATAAAATGACTAATAAATATCTACTTTTTGAAGAATGTGAAAACCAGTTGGACAAGACAGTCCTCATTTACTTATTTTTGAAAGATAGAGACAGAGAGAGAGAACACATAGTTACTATACTTTCCCTAAGAATTGTGCGGTTTAGTACATTTAAGTGCATATGACATTAAGTAAAATACAAGAATTAAATGATTCTCATTCTGAGTATTGTGATCTAGTAACTGTTAGTCAAATTGACTTGTCAACTGATTTGGAGGGTGAGTCTATGTCAAACAGTTTGATACTTCCTTTTCTTTTTATAGTCTATTATCTCATGGTGAATTTAACTTTTCTTTCCTAAGTCTGATCACTTTTGTTTCCTTATCAGTGTTTAGATAGCATTTTACACTTTAGTTTATACTTGAGAGCTTAAAAAGCTACAACATATTTGGTTAGACAATCACTTTAGAAATGTCAAAGTGGAAACATAGTTTTAGAGGTTAATTGTTATCCACTTTTGACAATCTAAGTACTCACTGAAATAGTTTTTGATAAAGTATATGATTAGCTACTTTTGCATGGACCATAAATTTAGTTCAGCCCCTATCCCCACTTCATCATTCTCTGATGGCAAACTATGATTTTCAAATGTTAGGGGAGTCCCAGCAAGCTCTTTTTTCACTAAATAATGTAGTTCTAAATTGTGCTTTGAACTGCTCCCAAAACAAGCACATTTTGTAATAGAATGAGCTGCTGCTTCTTGCTCATTCCTTTCACTGTTAAACCTTCCAAAGAAATCTAAGAAGATGTAAAGTGAAAGGTGGGAAAAGTGTGCATAAGACACTCTTCATCAAGAAAGTGCTATTTCTAACCATTTAAAGAAAACATTTATTTTCACAGTATACAGGAAGATGTTGCTCTAATGGAAATTTCCAAAGGGGTCACCTATTGTTCAACTTGCTTCTTTTTAGTGTTCTTTTCAGTCTGAATGACAGCAGCCTGAATTCTCTTCACTCGATGCAGTAATGGCTGGTGAGATCGTATATACCTAATTTAATAGTGATGCCTACTGCACAGCCACAGTTCTCTCGTGGTTCATTCCTGACCTCCTTTCTAAATTAGAACAGGATTCATCTATGATCAGGGTGGACTTTTAAACTAGAGACTTACAAAACTTGAAGACTTAATTTTCAGAATATTTTATTAAACTCTAGGATTTTGTCTGCAACTCTGGGCATGTTCTTGGATTTCATTCATTTTGACAAACATTTGCAGAGTGCTTCCTATGTGTGAAACCTATTTTAGGGCTTAGGTTCTCCAGTCAAGACCCTGGCATATACTATATTAGGTTAGGAACTGAAGATTTGAAGAATTACTGTGTGACCTCTAACAGACTGGCCAACTAGTGGGAGAGAAAGCTCTATGAACACATGAATATATGTAAGTGAAAAATTAGAATATGGACAACACTGAAGGTCAAGGAGGCCTCAACCCTTGCCTGTGGTCATAAATAGCACGTGTTCAGTATAACCCAGGGTAAATATGGGTAATCGAGGACATGAAGTGAGAAGGCTTTGTGCTCAGGCTAAGGAGCGTGGATTTTTTTCAAGGAGGGAAAGAACCATTCTGGTAGATTGATGGATTATAAGTGTGAAGGGACCAGCCTAGAGCAGAAAGATGAATTAGGAGGTAACTGCGAGGAGTCCTGTGAGGGATGAAGAAAGCCTGAACTAATGCAGCAGTACTAGGAGAGATGCAGAAGCAGCTGAAAATTGCATAAGATTCCAAATGGACATAGGTGAGTGTTTGATTAGACAAGGTGTGAACAGAAACAGGACAGCTCCCAGATCCTTGCTTGCATGGGAGTAATTTAGCAGTGTGATCCTATGACTTAATAACCTAGCAAAGATCAAAATAATATGTTTAAACTCTGACTTATTTTTCCTTACTGAAATCTAAAGGAAACTTTCAGATTGACAAATACCAAACAAACCCAAACTTCATGGAAACAAGCACTGCTGAAGTTCAGAACATCTAAAATATCTCTCTACCTGCTGAGAAGTCATCCATTTGAAGTTCCATGTGCCTTTTCCCCCTTCAGTCATTATTTGATTTTCTATAGCAATATGAACTATGATAAAATAACTCAAATGGCACTAACTGAAAGGCAGTTATTGCTAAGAAAGTAATACTAAATAGGTAGAGTAGGGTCATTTTTTATCAAACAAGGAATTTATTAGTCTGAGTATAGAAAAATGTGCAGCTTTTACATATTCAAATGTCATAACTTTATTCAAGGTTGTCTATTTAGCTGTATGCACTATGTAGAAATGAATACTAGTCAGATTCATGAAGCAATTATCTAGATTAAGAACTAAAAGGATTCTGTGCATTTGATTGTGACATTTTCCTTTATAGTGAAATCTATCATATTTGTGGTAATTGCTTGTCTGTAGAGTGAAGGGCGGTTCATGGATTTGTTGTCCCGTCATTATCACCATCATATGTACCTACATGTGGGTGGTATTAGAGGTATTCGAGGAGCTGCTACACTTTTATTGAAAGCCTTGCACCTCTTGCCTTAAGTGTAATCCAACAATGATAAAAAGAAAATGTTTCATAAAATCTGAATCCCCCCAATTCCAGTAAATTTACTGCTTCAACTAGCAAACACCATTTTAAATACTTAGGAGTTCAATGTCTTTAACTGTTTTCTGTTTTTTCCTTCCCTTCCCATAATATTTACCATCACACCTTGCTGATCCTTTCATTGCATTGCTGTTTCCCATTCAGCAAAGATGTAAGATCCCTGTGCTCAGTTCAAGCCTCCATATGCAGCTTGTACTGTGCATACAGTAGCCCCAACCATGGGTAGCCAGTCAGCATTTTATCTATGACCAGTCCAAAGTGAGATGAGTTAGCAATGAAAAGCATTATATAAATCTCTAAAGCAATTTAAAAATCCTTGTCATCTTTCGTTGATTAGTTTGAAAGTTAATATTTTGTATAAACAAGGTTAAAGTGTTTTCAAGTTAATTCCACTTGTTTCTTTATTTTTAACATTCTAATAGAAAAAAAAAACTGTAAATTTAATGTGTGGCTGATATCGGTGGCTTGTATTATATTTCTGTTGTTCAGAACTGCAGTTAAGGGTGCTGGAATCAAGGAAGATATGCTCTTTGAACTGAGGTCCTGAAGCTGAATGTAAAGGTGACTATAGTTTGATTATGGAATAAGATCCACAGGAGATGTAAAGAGAAGAGCAAGTAAGGGAGACGGACCATGGGACCAGGGATGGTATCATATCATTAGCATTTCCAGTAGAGCAAATAGAGTTAAGTGAAGGGTTGGTGACAAGAAAGTCTTATAAATATTATTTAATCAAATTGCTTTCCTATGGGCAACCCTAAAAGATTGTTTCTCAAGAAACTTTCAAACCCCTTTCCAGTATTACACCAAAGTATGTTTCCTCTCCTGGCCTAACTCTATCCAGGAAGCTGAATCTCACCAAGGTTGAGATGGAGTGCAGAGGGTGCCCTGTTGTAGAGTGAGAGGGGTGCTAGCTCACCTGTGCTGGAGAGCCAGGTTTTGGTAGTGGTCACTGAAGTGAAAAGGCAAGAGGTAGCTCACCTGACAAGGAGAAAGGGAAGAGAAGACTTTCTAAGATTGTGTGTCTCTGAGTAGACATGAACACAAAAAAAAAAGGAAGGAAGGCAGGGGAGGAGGAAGGAAGGCAGAATGGCAGGCAGGCAGGTAGGAAGGAATTCAGGAGGAAGGGTGGTAAAAATCAATATGCAAAAGAAACTTGTTACTGGTAGAGATAAGCACAAAGAGGATTAAGGGCAGAGAAAGAAAGGATCACAGATAAAGCAGGAAAGTTTCTTGGGAGGGTTTGAATAAGGGCTAGCTTGTGTTGCCTTTTGATTGTGGGCAAGGTGTAAGGAGTTTCAGGATCTGTAAAAGGTCTAAAAAAAAACTCCCATGCAGAGTTGTAAGAATTAGAAATAATGTAAAAAATAGTTCCGGGCACCTTGGTGTGTTCAAAAAATGTTCACTATTATGTTTGATCACTCTTGGTTAAATGAGTATTTATATTTTGGTTGACAGATTTTTTTTTTTTTTAACGTTTTCTTTTTGTGTGGAAGAACTGGGGTGTAGACCAGAGGTGCAGAGGGTGAGAGGATTCATGAGACAGAGTGGGGAGAAGAACAGGTACATTTACTGATATATACTTCTGAGGGGAGTAGCGGGTGAGACACCATGTGGGTCATGGTGTCTGGTCAGGTATCTAACTCAGGTCTTAGTGGTGACAGTGCTAAGACTTCTTGGTTGATTGATTCTTTGAAAAGCATTGGTTTGGTCAAATTTATCTATCCAAGTCTCCCATCTAATATCATTGTTAGTTTTAGTTGCAGTCATGTTGGTTTATAACACTGTGTATGGTTTGGAGTTATAGAACCACACCCTTCAGGTGCATTCAGCACAGAAAGGCGCCTGTAGTTCTCCACCTATTTCATTGTGCCTCCTCACATTCTGCTCTCTTCCTTTCTTTCCCCCTCATAGTCTTGATTCTACCCAGATTTCTAGGGCTTGTTATTGGTTTGGTTTTGTCTCTTTGTTTTGTCTCTCTGTGCACCACATTTATGCGATACATTTTTGTATTTGTCTTTCTCCTTCTGAGTTACTTCATTTAACATAATCCCCCTCAGTCCCATCCAAGTTGTCATAAATGGCAAGAGTTTATCTTCTTTTTTTAGATGAGTGGTATACATATATACGCATCTGTTACATTTAAAGGGACAGTAACAGACATTACAGGAGAATATTTATTCAACTATAAAACATGTATCTCATCCTCTACAGTTGGTAGTATCACCCGGAATTAGACAGGCTGAGGGAGTTACTGTTTGTGCATCTGTAAAGTTATTATTCCTGGTGGTGTGTGTGCACAAACACAGCCCTATCTGCTTCAATCTATAAACCAGTTGGGGATTATTGAAGAAAGAATGAGTCCTAATGATTGTGAGCAAACATTTTTTGCTTATCTGGTAAAATCCAGAAATTTCAGCATCTAAGCTTCTTCTAAGTTAGAACCTCTTCAGATATCACAGAATATAACAGATGTAGGAAAGCAGGAATGATAATAACTGCAACTTCAGAAATGATTCATAAGAGTTAGTCTGTAAATGAGGAACATTTGCAATGACACCACCTCATTTTCTTGCTTATAATTTTCTTCTTATGGGTACACAAAGTGAATATGATTTAAAAAATCTATTAAAATAAATCTAAAAGAAATATTTTAGTAATTATTATAGAAAAATCTAGAAATATGAAACTTATGGTGTAATTGTGTTTTTCCATTCTTGGAAGCATATACAATATTTTTTTATACCTGGCTTATAGAATTTTATTTTTATTTATTTATTTATTTTTTACTCTTTGATCTTTTATTTATTTTTACATATATATTTTTTCCTTTATTTATATATATTTGACATCAGTTATAATCCCCATGTATTCCCCATCACCATATCACCAGTGCAACATCACCTCAGTCTGCTGGGCTCCCGTCTGCCCTCAACCCTTCCCCTCTTCCCTCACCACCAAGTGTCCCCAGTTTGTCTTTGTCTTTTCGTTTTTGGTTTTTGTGTCTTTCTTTTTGTTATTGTTATGATTATGATTATAATTATTCCTTTCCTTGATCCTTATTTGGTTCCCTTATATTCATCCTAGGGGAGGAACCATCTGGTATTTTTCTTTTGCCGTCTGACTTACTTCGCTGAGCATAATCCCTTCCAGTTCCATCCATGTTCCTATGAATGTGTCTAGTTTTTCTTTTTTGATTGCTGAATAATATTCCATCATGTATCTGTACCACAGCTTCCTGATCCACACATCTGTTTTGGGCATTTAGGTTGTTTCCAGGTCTTCCCTATGGTAAAGAGTGCTGCTATAAACATAGGAGTGCAGGTATTCTTTTGAATCAGTGTACTTGTGTCTTTTGGGTATATTCCTAGGAGTGGGATTGCTGGATCCTATGGAAGTTCCATTCTTAGTAGACGAAGGAACCGCCATACTGCTTTCCATAATGGTTGGACCAGCTTGCATTCCCACCAGCAGTGTACTAGGGTTCCTTTCTCTCCACATCCTTGCCAACATTTGTTGTTGCTACTTTTTTGGATATGTGCCATTCTCACTGGGGTGAGGTGGTATCTCATCATGGTTTTGATTTGCATTTCTCTGATGACAAGAGAAGTTGAGCATTTTTTCATAAGCCTGTTGGCCATTTTCATTTCCTCCTTAGAGAATTGCCTTTTTAGCTCTTTTGCCCATTTTTTGACTGGGTGGTTCTCTGTTTTTGTTTAGCCTGGTTAGTTCTTTGTGGATCTGTGTGATAAGTCCCTTGTCAGTCATGTTGTGTGCAAAGAATTTCTCTCAGTTGGTGGGTTGTCGCTTTGTTTTGGTTAGTGTATCTTTTGCTATATAGAGCTTTTAAGTTTGATGTAGTCCCAGCTGTTTATCCTCTCCTTCACTATCTTTGCTTTAGGTGTTGTATCTCCAAAGATGTCATTGATGTGTATGTC
>JAGFMF010011410.1:76615-141183 GCA_019455555.1 Galemys pyrenaicus | reverse complement strand
TTCTAAGTTGTTGAACTTGTAGGCATATAGCTGTTCATAGTATTGCCTGATTATTCTTTTAATCTCTTCTGGATCTGTTGTGATTTCCCCTCTTTCATTCGTGATCTTACTTATTTGTGTTTTTTCTCGTTTTTCCTTTGTTAGTCTGGCAAGCAGTTTATCTATTTTGTTTATTTTTTCAAAGAACCAACTTTTGGTTTCATTTATTCTATGGATTGTTTTTTTGATTTCTATTTCATTTATTTCTGCTTTGATTTTTATTATTTCCTTTCTTCTACTCGGTTTTGGATTCTCCTGTTGTTCTTTTTCTAGTTCGTTAAGTCGGACAATTAGATTGTTTCTTTGGGTTTTTTCTTGTTTATTGATGTGAGCCTGAATTGCTATAAACTTCCCTCTAATTACTGCTTTTGCTGCATCCCACTACTTTGTGTAATTTCTTATTTGCTTTATGATCAAGAATGTTTTTCTTTTTTGATTTTTTCCATATCTATGTATTTTGTTTCTTGGATGAGATCATTAGCATGCTAGTTGTGAATGAATACTACAGAGCCTTTCATTTCGAACATCAGCACTCTTTCTTAAAAAGGTGAAAAGAAGTGCCATAGTTAAATTAGATGACTTCTTCTAGTCTATGAAGTCACTCATTTGTGAAAATCTATTATTCTTTTATTTTGTACTAGAGGACACCATCATGTAAAATAAATATGTCACAGCTGGATACTGGATTGAAGCAGGACTAAAAGAAAAGTTTTGAATTGTGCATAGTGACTTTAGTGCCAGTTACTATTTTCTGTTTGCAGTCACTAACTAGTTTCCTCTAATTTTAGCTAGCTGTGGGAGGATCTAAAGATGTAATTTTATAAGGTGTGAACAGAGGTTACTTCACAGATCATTGAACTAATGTGATAAGGAGAAGTAGGATTGGGTATAAAACATAGATTCAAATTCCCTTGTTTATTCTTAGTTTACAATATAGATGAGAGATACAACGTTAAATGAGTACCCAGTGATTTGAGCAGAATAAAACATAGTGTCTATTTAGAAAGTATTTGGCCCAGCATATAATTTTCTTTCTTTCATTCTTCTGATCATTAATCCCCTGACTTATCATTTATTTATTCAAACTTCTTAAGATTGTCTACTAAATGCAAATTAAGTGATAGATGTTGAAGTTACAGAAATTGTGTGAAACTGAAAGGGATCTTAAAGTAATGGGTCCCAATATCGGAGACCCCAGAGATTCTGCTGAAAAGCTAACAAACACAGCTGCAGACAACAGACAGAATTTTAGGGGATTGGTAGACACCTGAAATCTACCATTTGGTCTCTTGGAATTTATGAATCCTGCCTAACAATATCTTATTGTCTATTGTTCACTGTTTAAAGTTTGCCACCAAACCCAAGCCTTTCTTAACCTGATCGTGAGGATGACTTTATTTTCCCAATTTATCAGTAACATTAATATTGGGTTGGGTTTTGGAACACATCTCCCACTGAAAGATACAGTCCTGACATGAAAGAACCAACCAGATCAGTAAAACAAGCATGAGTGCCACCTAATGCCAAAATGGAGTAAATGTTGGTAACGGCAGGAATGCACACCAGGGTTAGGGTGTGTAGTAGACTTAGGGTTGTTGAAAGTTGGTTGGTTAATTGGTTCATTTCACTTCAATATTTGTAAATTGTTTTAATATTATCATATTCAACTATTCTACATCATAATCTCTTGAGTTAGCTGTTGTCTAAATTTAAGGATGAGAAACATTGGTAAATTGTTCTTTTTATTGGTGGGTAGTGTATGATTTATAGTTGTTTTTTTTTTTTCTAATTTTATTTAGCTATGCCTAGAAGAACTGGGGGGTAGACCAGAGGTGCAGGAGGTAAAAAGATTCACCAGAGACATAGTGAGGAGCAGAACAGCCTGATTTTCTGAAATATACTGCTGAGAGGAGAAGTGGGCAAGAGAGGAGAGTTCAGCTATGCCAGATATGGGTTAGCTCTCTGGCTGGGGATTGAACTCAGGCCATAGTGGTGATAGCATTGAAACTTAAAACTTTGTTTTATAATAGTTTTAGCTTTTCAGAATAATTGTGAACATAGTTCAGTGAGTCCCCAAATAGCACACATCTAGTTTTCCCCAAACACTAGCATGACACTATTATAATTAATGAGCCAAGAGTGATATATTCCTGTTAAAAATCTATTTTCAAATTGCCTCAGTTTCATCTAATGCACTTTTCTTTCTCAAGATCCCATTGAGGATCCCAAATTACATGTTATATTCTTGTCTCCTTAGGTTTGATTTAAGTCTGATATTGTGTATATTGAATTTTAGTGATGTTTTTTGTAATTTTTCAAATTATTCTAAAAATTAATTTTCAGAAAATTATTTTCTTTCTGTTCTTTTTAAATTGATACATATCTATTAAAATTTATAGGAATTTATATAAACATAAATTGTCATTAGGCATTTTCCTTCTCTGATAATGAAAACGGAGATAGAGAACTGCAGCGATATTGTGATAGAAAGTTCAGTACAATGGATGGAACTGGAAGGGATGATGCTCAGCGAAGCAAGTCAGAAGGCAAAAGAAAAATACCAGATGGTTCCTCCCCTAGGAGGACTATAAGGCAACCAAATAAGGATCAAGGAAAGGAATAAGAACAATATTAATAATAACAATAACAGCAATAAAGACACAAAAACCAAAAATGAAAAGAAAAATTGGGGACACTTGGTGGTGAGGGAAGAAGGGAAGAGTTGAGGGCAGAAGGGAGCACGGGAGACTGAGGTGATGGTGCACTGGTGTTACGGTGATGGGGAATACATGGGGATTACAATTGATGTCAAATATATGTAAATTTTTAAAAATTTATAAATAAAAACAAAAAAAAAGTTCAGTGGAAACCATAAGAATTGTATTTCCATTTGGACTCTAATCCTCCCTAGCTGTATGTTCTTTAACAAGTCATTTGCCCTTTGTCTTTTAGTTTCCATATCTATGGAATAAGGTGTATGAACCAGAAAATTGCCCAGCTCTTGTTATATTAAGAGAAGATAAATAAAATTGACCACTCTTTCACTGGTAAAAGTTAGTGGTCATAAAATCTTGTATTGACTGGGAGTCAGCATTTACTATGTACCTACCTGAGTTGGTATGTATTATACCTCTATATTATAATGATGAGTTTAAGTTGGTCCAGGATCATATAGAAAATAAGTGATAGGTCAGATTTTGTAGCCTAGCACAGTGTCCAAAGAACCAAAAGCTCATTTAGCATCCATAAGTCCCTCAAACACTGTCTGTTCCAGCTGTTGTGTGTTACTAGGTTCTCACTGGAAGACCACAATGAAGAGATTTTCTTTGTGATCCCATTGACCTTAGGCATGAACACATGATAGAAAAGCGCTAGATAAGAGTTGATTGCTCCTGACCCCAAACAGATGTGCTGAAGTTACAAGAAAACCTGTGTACACCCAGGTGAAATGCAGCAAGTCTGTAGAACAGTCTCTCCTACACCATATGTTAATATTTTAACTTAATGTTTTTATTGCTTCTAAATGTCGTCAAGAGATAACTGTGTCTCCTGGGAGCAGGATAGGCTATTGTGTTTGTCAAAACTGAAAAGCAGTAAATATGGTGCCATGTATGTGGAGAATTTGCACAATGTTGGCTATAAGAAAATGAGTGGGAGAGGACAGCTCTGGGGACTACACTGGTCCTGCAGTATTAGTAAATTATAAACTTACCTGTGAAACATAGGCAGCTTTCTATACTTGTAATTCTCAACTTTGGACATACACTGGAAGCTCTAGAGAGAGTTAAAGCTCCCCATGCCCAAGTTTCGTTCCAAACTCGTGCAATCAGAATATCCACCAGTGAGACCCGGACAGCAATTCCAGCATTAAAGTGACCAGCTGACCCTAATGCGTAGCCAGGAATTCATGACGGTGCAGTGTTGTCACTCTGGGGTAGACTTGCCTGTGCTTCTTATTCTTATAAACTAAAAGAAAAACATGTATGGCTGACAAATGAGGGCAGTGATTATCAATGTTTAGTAAACTCATTCTTTTATCTCATACTGGCATCAAATACGTTATTTTCTGTTTGACATATAGAACTTTGGAGACATCAGATAACTGTTTCCCCTAAAGAAATTCAGTTTGCAGCAGTAAGCATGGGCATTATATTATAAGCAATTTTCCCCTAGAGGAATTTTATTTTTATTAAGTAGTCTCTAAATAGAAAAATCATATTTTTAGTTTTTATAAAATTTTAAAATACTAAGGATGAGTGAATAGCAAACAAGTTCACACATTATGTAATTTACTTTTTTTATGCATCCAATAGCAGAGGTTTTCAGGTTTTTGAAATTGATTATAATGTGGTTCAAATGTAGGGGTGCTTTTGTTGAAAGGAAAGTTATTCTTTTATTGATTCTGGTCCTTGATCTTTTTTTATTTATTTATTTTTTTATTAATTATATTTGATATCATTTGTAGTCCCCAGGGAGTATCCACCACCATTTCACCGGTGCACCATCACCTCAGTCCCTTGTGCACCCTCTGCCCTCATCCCCATCTTTGCCCTCCCCCCTATGGTCCCTTGGTTTATCTTGGCTTTTTGGTCTTGTTGAGTTTTTTTGTTTACTTTTGGTTATAATTGCCCAATTCCTTGAGCTTATTCTTTATTGTTGTTGTTGTTCTTTCATATTCCTCCTAATAGTGAAGCCATCCGATACTTTTCTCTTGCCTTCTGACTTGTTTCACTGAGTATAATTCCTTCTAGTTCCATCTGGTCCTTGATCTTAAAAAAATATTCAGAGATGTTAGGGAGGGAAGAGAAGGTGATTGGGATCAGGGCAGGGACAGAAGGAACACAAGGCACCGTGGTGATGGTGCACGGGTGAATTGGTGGTGGGAATTCCATGGGGACTACACCAAGAAAAGCAAGCAACTGTTGTAAGAAAAATTAATTAATTAAAAAAATGAAAGAAAAATATTCAGATAAATTCTGGCTAGGTTAGATGGAAATATTTATGAAGTAATACATATATACTCCAGCTACTAGAATTTTTTACCAGATACCTTTAATTCTTTCCCAAGGATTTTATTTCTACATATTTAAAACTTTTGTGTTAATTAATTAATCTATATATATTTGACATCAATTGTAGTCACCATGGAATTTCCACCACCATTTCACCAGTGCACCATCTCCTCAGTCCCTTGTGCTCTTTCTGCCTTCATCCCAGTCCCTCTCTGCACCCCCTCACAAAGTGCCTCTGATTTGTCTAATTTTTTTGTGTTGTGATTTTTTTTGGATTCTTATTTTTCTTTTCCCTGAGCTCTTTTTTTTTTTTTAAATGTTTTCACAATGTATTTGCATAGGAGTACAGGTATTCTTTTTGGATTGGTGTTTTTGTGTCCTTTGGGTAGATCCATAGGAGTGGGATTGCTGGGTCATATGGTAGCTCTATTTTTAGTAGACTAAGAAACCTCCATAAAGTTTTCCATAGTGGTTGAATTAACTCGCATTCCCACCAGCAGTGTAGTAGAGTTCCTTTTCCTCCACATCCTGGTCAACATTTGTTGTTGCTGTTTGTTTGTTTTTTAAATATGTGCCATTCTTACTGGTGTAAAGTGGTATCTCATTGTGGTTTTAATTTGCATTTCCCTGATTATAAGGGATGTTGAGCATTTTCTCATGTCTCCCTTTATAGTCTGAGCATTCAGGACAGAACATGACTAAGGTTTGATGGGGGACCAGTAAGGGCACAGAAGCATGTGTTTGCTAGGCTTTTCTTGGGGGTTGGTGGTGAACATATATCAGTCAAGAGATATTTATTTATTTTTATTTTATATATGTTTTACATCATTCTTCTTTTTTGTACAATGTGTGCTCTCTTAGGTGTAGTCCCAATAAAATTTCCATCACCAATTCAACCATGTATCATCACTATAGTCCCTTATGCTCTTCTCTCCCTTGTTTTGATTCCTCTCCCTCCCCCTCCCCTGCAGAATCTCTCTGATTTATAGTTACCTGTTTATTTTGTTTTTTTTTAAAGATTTTATTAATTTATGCATGCAAGAACTGGGGTATATGTCAGAGGCATGGAAGGTGAGAAGATTCACCAAAGACCGAGTAGGGAGCAGAACAGGCATATCTACTGAAATACAGTGTTGAGGGGAAGAGAGGGTGAGGCAGGAGAGGTCTGCTGTGCCATGTCAAACTCTCACTGCAGTACCGTTGGAAACCCCACAGTGTGGTGCTCAACCCCTTGCATCACCAGGGAGTCCCTTAATTTTGTTTTTTATTTTTTTTCCTGATCCCCTATTTGTTTCCCCTGCATTCCTCCTATAAGTGAAACCATCTGATACTTTTCTTTCCCCTTGACTTATTTAACTGAGCATATTCCCTTCCAGTTCCATCCATGTTGCTGTGAATGGCATGATTCACATTATTTTTTGATTGCTGAGTATTACTGGATTGTGTATATATATCACATCTTGATCTAGTCATCTGTTTTTGTATATTTGGGTTGTTTCCATATGTTGTAAATAGTGCTACAGTAAACATAGGGGTGCAGGTTTTGTGTTCTCTGGGGAGATTCTTAGGAGTGAAATTGCTGGGTCATATAGAAACTCAATTGTCAGTAGTCTGAGAAACCTCCACCCTGCTTTCCATAGTGGTTGGATCAGTTTACAATCCCACCAGCAGATTCTCCACATCCTCACCAACATTTGTTGTTTCCTGTTTTATTAATATGTGCCATTCTTACCGATGTAAAATGGTATCTCATTGTGATTTTGATTTGAATTTCTCTGATTACAAGTGAGAGCAAACATTTTTTTCCTATACTTATTGGCCATTTGCATTTCCTCTTTGGAGAAATGTCTTCTTAGCTCTTCTGCCCATTTTTAATTGTGGGAAATCATGAACCTTTTAATGTGGGGAAGCAGTTTTAATGCTGGAAAAGGGATGGACTGCTTTTGATGTTGGATTTAATTAATATGACTTGTTCTTTTCTAAATTTTAACTGGGAAGGGTTAACCCTTCTGTGTACATAGAGTAGGGAAACCAGATTAAATCTGACTTTAAAAAAAAATTGTCTGACTTAACTAGATGGGTCCTTCAGAAATAGTTTAAGGCATTCATTCAGAAAAGGCCTTTTATTGAGTGCTGAGCACAGAACCAGGTGATCTGGGAAAGAGCTTCCATTTTCTCTCTCCATTGTACTCCTCCTGCATTTCAGTTTGAGGTAGCTGGAACAGTGAGTCTGTGCTGCCCTCCCGACCCTCACATTCCTTCTTGACTAAATCAGAGGGAGTTTTGGCTGACTGAAGTCAAAGTACATAGCTTTCTATTTTTAGGATTTGTAGAAAGAATGTTATCTAAAAATGCAGCTGTTTATGATCCTGAGCTAATAAATAATCAGTAGAGTATTGTAAGAATAAATGAATCCTTTGATAATTGTGAACTTTGATATAGACTAGAGTTTTGCATTATTTCATATGCTCCATAGCTAGAGAAGAATGGGTAATAGATATACTAACATCAGAATATATAACATTACTGTGTTTTTCAATAAATCCCTAGGACAAACTGTATTTTATTCATTAACTTTATTTTTTTTTTTTAAAAAAAGGGGAAGTCCTGTTATCCATCAGACCTTTGATAGACATTTTGGTATCACTAAAATATTATATATGCCAGAGGTCTGTTGAGTGCAGGTTTTCCCAACCTTGGTGTTAATATCAATAACAAGTATCAATTGATATTTTGAACTAGAATAATCTCTGTGGTAGGAAAACTTGTCAGATGCCAGCAGTGAACAAATGCCAATAGCAGCTCTTCATTCCAGCAGTTAACATCCAAAGTGTCTCAAGAGATTACCATTGTCCACTGAGGGGCATAAACGATCCAGTTGACAACTGGTTTAGTGCAAAGCAACCATCTTTAGTTAGGACACACTTGTCAGATGGAGAAAAGTATTAACTGTTTGATTAGCCCATTTAAATAAAGTTAAACCTTGCCCAAATGAAACTCAGTCCCTCCTTGAGAGTTAAATATCTCTATTTTCTCTAACATGGATGTTCTTATGATATACTGAATCAGACTGACTTGCCCGTCTAGGACTTTCCTAGGAAATTCTAGTAAGTTATTGTCAGAAGAAATACAAAACAAAAAGCCTGATGATTCTGTTGTTCCCAGTGGTATCTCCTTACTCTCAAGACCAAACAGCTCTGGGTTCTACTATATCTGTTGTAGGGGGTGACAGTAGTGGCCATTTGTGGTGGTTGATATTCTTATGCATTTTGGTGTTAGGTGGCTTTCTAAGAGATAAGATTTTTAATGACCATTAAGGTTTTTTTTTTTTTTTCTTTTAAATCACTGCTCCTCTTTCTGTCCCTTTAAGCTTATCATGGGGTTTATCTGGCAGTTTTAGTTCTTTCAACAGGAGGCATAAGTGGAGTTATATTAATCCTCTATATAGTTGGGGTGTGGCATGATGTCTTTTCCTCCAACAGAAAGCACAGAGTATACATGAACATGATATTCCCTTCTGCTCTCCTTCTGTGTAGAAAGGTCACTGTATCACTACAGGTCCGGACTGATCATCTCAGTACCTAAGACCCGGGAGTTTTTTGGTGAGCCTATATTATGCAAAGTAATTTAATATAAAAAAGGAGTTCTGAAACCAAAGAGAAACCTACAGGAATAATAATATTGCAGAATGCTCTGCTATTTTTAGAGAAAGGTGCTTTATACTTATGCTGTTTAAAAGGAATACTAATATTTAGCAGTTTTTTGCCTTTAAAAACAAATAGATATCTATCATCAGAAACAGGCCTAAATTTCTTCAGTTCATTTCCTTTTAAACACTCTCACTTCTGCTTCCAGACATATGGAGTAAAACTCCCACTTTAAGCAATTAAAAAATATGGATAAAGGGGCCTTCCTGGTGGCACAAGGGGTTAAGAACTGTACTATGAAACATCCATAGCTGCTGTAGCACAAGTTCAATTCCTGGCCAAGGAGGTGACTCACATGTTGCAGCAGACCTCTCCTGCCTCACCTGCTGCTCCCCTCAGCAGTGTATTTCAATCCTGTTCTCCCCAATTTGACTCTGGTGAATCCTCTCACTCTCCACACCTCTGGTCTGTACCCCAGTTCTTGCATGCATAAATAAATAAATCTTTAATATATATATATATATGGCTAAAGTATACGAGAAAGAGTATACTAGGTACCAGATTAGATAGAGGGACTGAGACAGGGGACAAGTGGTGTGAGATGACTGATTTTTCTGACTTCTTACCCTGGCAGATATATGGACTATGTTTGGAGAGAGGCAAAACCATGAGACACCCACCCCAAGGTCGAAAGAAGGAGCTGAGAGTTTGGGGAGACCAAGGTCAAAGTCCCGGGGAGGAGAGTTGCACAAAGACCAGAGACATCCCCTTGGCCTGTTAGTGTTCTTCAGCTCCAGTGCTGGTTGTGGCCAGTATGTGTGAAAACTACCTGAGTCCTGAGGGTGGCACTGGGGGAAATATGAAAGAGTAAAGGGGAAAGTGCCTGGCACTCACCAGGGACTTAAAAAGAATGCCTGTCCCCATCAAAATGACTGGAAAAATACCGCAAAACATGGATACTGGGTACAGAACTCAGAAGTGGGGGACAAGGAACCTTACAGGAAAGCTCAAGAAATAAAAATGCCATCAAATTTATTCTATCTGAAATCCAACCCCAAATCACTAAACATACAGAAAAGCTGACAAAAATGACCTGTTGTGATAAGAAAAATCAATCAAAATTGATACAAAACTGAAACAGCTTTAGAATTTGCAGACAGGAGAATTAAAATAATAATTTTAACTGCGTTACCTATGTTCAAATTTAATTCAATACTAGAATTAAAAAAAATCCCAAGTTGAATTTCTAGAAAAGAAAATCACAGTATCTGAGATGAATGTGATTAATAAAGGATTACACATTATTAAAAGAAGTAAATATGAAGATATTGCAATGGAAGCTATACCAAATAAACAGAGAGAAAAAATATTTTAAAATGAATGGATCATTAGTGAGCTGTGGAAATATTTCAAGCATCCTCATACATATTTAATTAGAGTCTTTGAGAGTGAGGGATGAATAGAAAAGCTATTTGAAGAAATAATAAAATTTTTTTCAAATTCAAGAGACTCAACAAACACACACACTATAGGAAGAAAATATAAAGGGAAACTACATTTTTAAAATAGTGATAAGTAGAAAAAGTGAAAGCACCCAGAAGAAGAAAAAAGTTACAAGTGGAAGAATTTAAGATGACCACAAATTTCTCAGAAAACAAAAACTTTCAAACATAGAAAGTAGTCACCAGAAGACTGGCAGGGCATATCTGTCTGTCTTCCTATTTGTCTATCTGTCTAGCTATAGATATCTGAAAGGGAGTCCCTTAGGCATATCGAAAATGGTAGCAGATGAAACTCTGGGTCTACACCTAGAAATGAAGTCACCAAACCCTCCACTGGTATCTGCTGTGTATCTTCCCTCATCCTGAGTCAGAGCATTAGTGTGCTCCTGGTTAAGCTTTCTAGCAAGGAGTTTTCTAGCAAGGACTATTTCAAAAGGTAGGAGGGAGCGCAGCATGAGAAGGACTTGGTCCCTGGTGGACGAGGGGAACAGGGCTGCCAGACAGCTGGGCCATTTATCTATAGCAACTGTTGTCACTGAGAGAGTAATGAAGTCCACCCAATGTGTATTTGGGGTTTTGTTGCTATTGCAGCTTAATCTTTAGCTTAATAAAAACAATTATTTTTAAAACCTTAAAGTTTTTAATGACTTCTACATTAAGATCTAATCTACGTGGAATTTATTTTTCCACATGAAAACAGTTGGTCTGGAGAATTATAATGGAAATGTCATCTCTTTCTCACTAATCTTGAAAGCTAACTCCATCAGTCCTGGGTGCCTTTCTGTGCTCTCTGCTTATTTAGCTATGTACCTATACTATGATACCTAGATATGTTCATATTAAATTTGTTATCTGGTGAGGAAGATATACTGTATTATTTCTCCTTTCTTAGTTGTATCTTGATTCTTCCTAGCATGTTAAGCTACCAAAAAGTTTTAGAATCAGTTTTTAAATACTAAATGATGAGTTTACTAGAAGCTTCAACTAGATCCTGTTGGTTTCAATTTCTGTTGTTTTGGGTTGATGTCTGCAGAAGTCCCCAGTTCTGTGATTTGAGATTCAAATAATCTCAAACCACGAGGGTGATGCGAAGAATGACATTTCATCCTCACAGCTCTGACAGGCAGCCATGGTAGTGAAAGGCTGGTTCTTTGTGGCTCTAGAGGGCATTTAGGGACAAGAGCACTTGCTACTCTCCCAGTCACACACTTTGCCCTGGAACTAATTGTCTCTCACTTGCTCACCATTAGCCTCAGATATTTTGGTATAGACCATATTGGTATAACTTCACCCCTGTGATCACATTTATTATCATTACTATGTCATGTGCATAGTCCCTTTGTATTGAAGGTTTCTTCAAGGCATTAACCAGACTCATTACTAGATTGGAGGAATATAAAACAGCATCTACTTCTCAAGGTTTTCAGTTGATGTTTCTTGACTGACTCAGGGGTTGGAGTCTCTGTAATCTCTATGTTAATGCTATGTAGGGGAATTTAGGAAATGTATTCAATGTTCATCACTTACTTTTGAGTGCCTGCTTTGGTCTAGGTTACAGTATTAAGTGCTAAATATTCATCAGTAAGGAACTACAAATATGGATCTTTCTCTCATGGGGAATTTCAACATTTAAGCAAAACAAGAAGATTTATAAATATTTAATTTATAATTGTGCTAAGTGCTACAATGGGGAAAATGTAGCTTTACATGAGAATAGTTGAAAGCAGAATGATATGCTTTCTAGGTATTAGAGCCTATTATATACAAATGAAACTAATTCAACTTGTAATATAACTAGATTTATATATCAGGGTAAACAGATTTTATTCCATAATTAACCCATGCATTCATTTCACATCATCCATGTTCACTGGCACTAGAGTGGTGTAGATAGTTCACAGAAGTGACAAGGCACAGACTATCTGTAAGGAGCTCATAGTTCAATAGTTTACATAACTAACAGGTATCCCTCATTCAAATAATCACAAACAGTGAAAACGTAAATATATTGTATTCCTCTTTCGTTCTTTTTCAGATGAGGATAGGCATTCACTCGGGCTCAGTGCTGGCTGGCGTCGTTGGGGTGAGGATGCCCAGATACTGCCTCTTTGGAAACAATGTCACACTGGCCAGCAAATTCGAATCTGGAAGTCACCCTCGGCGCATCAATGTCAGTCCTACCACTTACCAGTAAGTGCTCCTTGGCCTCCTGCCTGTCTTCACATTGCCCTAAGTGGCTGTCATGTCACTGGGAGATTCTGTTCTTTGTCTTGATCCTCTCACCCCCACCCCCCGAGATACCATGAGTAGATCTGCACCTTGTAAAGATACCACTTGTGACAAACTTTGATTTGCCCTCTCAGGGAGTGCGAGGGCCGCCTGACTTGACTGAGAGGTAAGTGCCACTTTATCGTTTCCCACAATCTTTGTCCTCCTGAGGTTTAAAACACAAGAGTACAAATGTTAAAGGACTGCATTACACAGGAACTCTTATATTTGCAGAAGCTCCCTTGGTGTTTAGAAATATCAAAGGAATAAGGTAGGAAAGATGGTTTGTTTTTATTCATCTGAAAAATGAATATAAATAAGGATTCTCTAGAGTTAAATAAGTACAGGGTACAAAGATAATTTTAAATTCTATCTTAAAGGTCATATTTGACAACTCTACATATTTTGACAGCTGAACTCATCCTTATTTTGTGACTTGTAGATGACATCTGTTCCCTAAATATTAGACTCCGACTGGGCAGGAACCATATCTGTGTGGGCTTACCATCATATCCCCAAAGCTTGCAAAAAAATTTTAGCACACCATAAGCATTCTATGAATAGTTACTGAATAAACAAAAGCACCAATGAGATGAAGTCATCTAGTGTAAGAAAACATGAGTTTTTTTTGTCGACCATGAGTATCTTTGTTGACCTTGACTTTACTCTAGGGGTTGGTGTATAACTATTTAATTAGTTCCATGATTGAGATGACTTTTAGAGATCATATTGAAAAATGATCAAGTCAAAGTAGTGACCATTATTTTTTATTAATATAACTACAGAAAACCTTTAAGTAGAAAATTTAAATTATAGAGTTAACAAAAGTTGATTTTAATAAACAAAATGGTGATACTTTGAAGCTTTTGATGCCACAAATATATAATCGAGGGAAGGTAAAAGGTCTTTCAAGAGAAGTATTTCTAGAGTCATGAGAAATGGGTGAGAAAGGGAACTGATATTGCACATATAAAATCAAGGAAAAGTTGCCTAAGAATCACATCCTAAAAAAAAAAAAAAAAAGAACCACGTCCTATTTTGAGTTTTTACGTATCTTTTTTCTTCTTACATTTCTCCCAATTTTCCTACACAATTCTGGTCATGATGAAGATTCTCTGGTTATAATTGAATATTGGGAACATCTCTAGATCAGTGATGATGGCATTTTGTCCTCTAGAGCATAGAAGGAGGACAAGATCCTACCAGCCACTTCACCTACATGCTGTTACCATAGTTCTGATTTTCCCAAATATAGAGCTGGTACTTATGGCCTCTATTTGTGTAACTGGGTATAGATTTACATCTACTGAAAATTCCTTTAAAAATATTATGTATAAATAATGGATGACTGTGTGTGGTGTTCATGTAACTGACTTTGCTTACTTATGACCAAAAAAAAAGAACCCCCACACCACACCACCCAAGGTCAGTACATTTGGGTACTCTGAGTCTTCATAATCTTTTTCATAATAATTGGGTTTATGATGATGCCAGTGATGTATAAGTTCTAAGAGACTGAGTCATCTCAACCACTGCTTGCATCAAAATTGTGTTCTGTTACTGTTTGCCTGAAAACAAACAAGCAAGCAAACAAATGGAGGCATAGGTGGAGACATTGAATTGCCATGTTGGTAGTTTCTAAAGGAATTTGATTGGCTTCAAATAATGTCATTTATACTAATAATTTAAAGAAATAATTTTAGCTTTACTCTATCCTCACATAATTCTTTTCCTCCCTTTGCTATCTTCCTTCTTTCTTACTATATTAGTTGAGAACCCACTTTCTCAAGTATGTGATATGCATGAACAGCATAACTAGGATCATATAGATGAGACTGCAAGACGAGGTGATGGATGTAATTGAATAGTCAACAACTACAGCAGACCAGGGTGGAGGTCCTGATTAGAGTATTAGAGCAACAGGAAGAGTGGGCCGAAATGAGGACAGAGAAACTGAAGTCAAACCAAAATAAGAGGGAAACCATGTAAAGAAGTTTTGAATTAACCCTAAAAACAGTGAAGGACAATAAAGAGTTCTAAGCAAATGAGTGACATGATTAGATCTGTGCTTTAAAGAGATCACCAAGCTTGTAGACTTGAGAACAAGTTAGGGCGTGGGACGGGCACCCAGCCAGTGATTGACAGCTGCTAATCAATCTCTAATTTCTGCATGGAAATGCAGTTGGTTACTCAAATCCAAGAGTCACATCTCCCCATGCTTCTAAAGAGTGATTGGACTCGGTGACCATTAACATTCATTTAAACTTAGGTACCATTAAAGCAAATGCACCTTTGTTCCTTATAAGTTTCTAGAATCTTAAAATCAGGTTTATGAGCTCAATACCTAGGTTTTCAGGTTCTGGATCTGTCTTGGCTAAGTACTTAGTTTTGGTTTCTTGTCCTCCATTATGCACTCTGCATGGGTGATTTATGAACCAACAGGTATAGCGTGTACTTTTCCAGGACACCCAAAGTGAAATGTCAGGATTGATGGCCCAGGGATAGTCTTTATAAGAAGGTAATATTGCACTTTCTTAGAGTAAATAGGAGTTTGTGAAATGAAACTGACTCATGGAAACTTGAAATCTCTAGTTTTCCTTCCTGACATCCATTATCATGTCCAGTGTGTTCTGTCTCTCTTAAAATTGTCAGAGAGATCTCTATTCATTTTATTTTTAGTAAGGACTAATTATCATAATCTTTGAGTAGATTAGTTGAATATAATAAATTGAAATTGAAATAATATTCTAAATAATTCATTCCAAATACATTTTGCCTGAAATACTTAAATAATTGATTATAAAAAGTACTTTTATAAATACTTTAAAGTCCTAAAATTAAAAGGAATAATAGAATGTCTGTGACCCTACCTAATACTTTATTGTATTTGCCTCAGATATTATTGAGTAAAAGTAAAACATTTCCTTTGGATTTTTCTTTTTCACTGTGATGCACACTCTAATTTATTTAGTGTTTCAAAGTCTGGTGTTTTATACATTAATCTTATATATATAAAAATAAGTAATAGAATTTTATTGTTTTAATTGGCATATGTTATATTTCACCATATAAATCCTTCTCATTTCATTCTTATGATGTACTCATATAAACTGTATAGCTTTAACATACTGTATACCTACTATAAACATTCCAGTATATGGCTGCACCCATATTTAATTTTTATTCATCTGTTCTTATATTGATGAACAATTAAATTTTATCTAATTTTAATTGCTATAAGTGTGCTCCCATGAACATTTGTCTACCTATCAATATATCAGCTAGGCTCCTTAACTTTTCATACTAAAGAAATAATTGGTTTCCTGTAGGATGCTTGAATTGGGATGATCAATGCTGTTTAGCTTAAAAATTCATTTGGGCATAGGAATAAAGATTTTTGGAATCAGGGCCATAATTTATATATAACTATCTTTGTATTTTAGACAGACTGACTCATCTCCTTGCTGGCAGCAATATCCATGATCATTTCCTCTTCACCTATAGCACTTTATTGCTAGTTCTATTACTGTACAAAAAGAACTGCTTAATGAGTTTTGAGTTTTCATTATTAGATGCTTTTATTTTTCCACAGTAAGTGTGATGTTTACACCCAGTTTTGTCTCATACTTACCCAATTAAAAATAATGTGCACATTACAATTATCTTTTAACGCACGCTACTGATGTGTGAAACTGAAATAATTTCTTATGTTAAGAATGGTGTCAGCAAAATTTGAAATGGCATGAATAATCTAATGATTTGCCTGAGCAGAATTGTTTACTCTTACTACGTACAAACTAAAAAAGTACAAAACACTTTGATAGACATTTTCTTTAAACATTTTGCTGGGCCTCCCTGGTGGTACAAGGGATTGAGTGCCACACTGTGGGGCTACCACAGTCACTGCAGCGTGAGTTCAATCCCTGGACAGGGAGGGGACCCACATGATGCAGCAGACCTCTCCTGCCTCATCTGCTGCTCCCCTCAGCAGTGTATTTCAGTGGACCTGCCTGTTCTGCTCCCCACTCTGTTTCTGATGAATCCTCACACACACACACACACACACACACACACACACACACCGTGCCTCTGGCCTGTACTGCAACTATTGTATACTTAAATAAATAAAATCTTTAAAAGTAAATAAATAAACATTTTGCTTTTCCTGATTCTTCTTTTCAGAATGCCCACTTTTCATTCACCGATAAAAGCCCCCGACAATGAAGTAGGCTTCTTATCACAGCTGTATATTCAGCTTACCCTGCCAGAGCATGTTCATGGGACAGGACAAAGCAGTGAGTGAGGGCTCAGAATCAGAGCATGAGACTTGGCATCTAGGCTTGACAACAAGTTGTCATCATGTGAAATTTAGCAACTTCAGTTTTTGGGCTCTGTTTTCTCATCTTTTTATTATTTCAGAAGATTACTGTTAGTATTAAATATGATGTTTCTACAGCTCCTAATTTCTGAAACACAGTGGATACCCAGTATTGCTTCATCTTAACCTTTCCATAAAGGAATAAATCATATTATTCCTACTTTATTCTTATATTTTTTAAATTTAGCCATGTTAAATGACTTATGGTAATTATAGACCTCATCTGGCAGTCCCAAAGAACAATAGATTTTATAATTTAGACAAAGGCATTCTGAGCTATGACTCATAACTGAGTGAGTAATCAACTTAGTCCTACAAATTTTTTGTTTTGGTTTTCTGTAGTTTTGTAATTCAGGTAATATGAGCTTATAATACTGTGTGGGATCCAGAAGTATGAATTCTCACCCTACATTCGTCACCAATCAACCACTTCTATCCCCTCCCTCTCTGGTAACATTTCTGATGTCAGAGTTTAGAGTTTTCTTTCTGTTTTGCTTTTCCCCTCCCCCTTCCCGGGTTTATATCGCACAAAAGAGTAAAATCGTATAGCATTTGTCTTTCTCCTTCTTCATTTGTCAATTCATCCCTTAAAGTTTATCCTTGTTGTCAGTAGTGGCAAGATTTCATTGTTTTATAACTAATATTCTTGTGTGTACCATATCGTCTTTACCCATTGATCCCTTTCAGTACTTGGGATGTTTTGATATATTTGCTATTAATAATAGGGCAGCGAGGAACATAGCTCTGCATATATTTTTTACAATAGTGTTTTCATTTTCTTTGGATAAATGCCCAGGTATAGAATTACTGTATCACTTGGTGGCTCTATTTTTAATTTTTTGAGGAACATCCAAACTGTTTTTCTTAGTACCTTTACCAATTTACATTATTACCAGCAGTACATGGGGGTTCCATTTTCTCCATATTCTCCCCAGCACTTTTACTTTCTTGACTTTTTGATAATAACCATTTGGACTGGCATGAAGTGATTTGTATTTCCCTTTTGATAAGTGAGGTAGAACATCTTTTTGTTTGTCTGTTAGCCATTTGTAAGTCTCCTTTGGTGAAATGCCTATTTATATCTTCTGCCTATATTTTAACTGAGGGCATTTTTTGTCATTGAGTTGTTTATTTAGTATATTAACCCCATGTCCAGTGCATAGTTTACAAATATTTTCTATTTCAATAGGCTATCTTTTTAAACAATGGTTTCTTTTGATGTACAGATATTTTTATTTTGATATAACCCATTTCACAACTAGGACTAATGTTAAAGAACTAACTAACCTCTGTTATCTATATATTTTATGCTTTGCTGTAGTTTTTCTCTGTTCCTTTTTATTCCCTTTTCCTTTGAGGTTTGCTGTTTTTCTTAATGTGTTTAGGTTCCCTTTTCACTATCTTTTGTGTTTTCATTGTAGGTTTTTGCTTTGTGGTTACTGTGAAGTTCAGATATAAAATCATACCTATATATTGATCCATACTGAGCTGGTAATTATTTGTATTTGAAAACAGTTCAGTTCTGTGTATTTTTACTACCTGGGCAACATGGAGGGTAGGGCTGTCAGTTCTGGAGGTAGATGCACTTTGGCTGGGTTTGGTTTCCGGACTAAGGTGTGCACAGCCCAAAGGTCTAGCCTTGGTGTGTGTCTGGCTGGAGTTGCTGCAGGCCTGCCTAGTATTTCTGTGTGGTCTGCATTGTTGCTCTGTCACCTGGTGGCAGTGCATGGTGCCAACGATAGCCTGTGGCATCACCAGTGTGACTAGTTGCTGGAGCTGGGCCCTCACATTGCTAGATTGCAGGAGGTGCTCTGGGTAACTGGGCTTTAGGTGGAACAAACTATAGGATGTGCCTGTCTGGGGGCTGGAAGTGGCAACTTGTATGCATGACTTGGAGAGATGACTTGGCTGGGGGTGCTCTCCTGGGGGTTTGCAGATCTGTGAACCTGGTCACTGTTTAACTGAGGTGCACATAGGCTGGGACCTTGCAGGGATAGAGCAGAGGTCTGTCTGAGCAGAGGTCCAGTGGGTTGACAGTGGAGTGGAGCTTATGATAGAGTCCAATTTCTAGTTAATTATGTTTTGGGAGTGCCTTCGGGTCCTTGCTAGTAGGCAAGGGTTTCTAGCAGCCGCCTTGCCTGTTTATCTGCCACGAGTGGACCCTCTTGATTATTGCCTCTCAATTCCCAGTCTGCATGGTCATTCCAGGCAGTAGAGAGACCTCTCATCAGGGATTCACTTACAGGTCTCATAATATGGAAGTATGGGTTCCAAATGGCACCCACCTTGCTATTAGAAGCAGAGATGTCAGGGGTTGCCAAGATATTGCTTGCTGGCGACCTCTTTCCTGGCTCATTCCCTGGAGTTCCTTACCTCCCAGCCAACACCATGGTATGTGGTATTCTTTTACCTATGGAGAGAGCAAGGGAAAAGATTCAGCTTGGTGGCAGCAGAGGGGATAGCACTGAGCCTTAACCTCTAGGCCACAAGGGAGCCCCCTGCCTCTATTTTTTAGTCAATGCAATTATTAGACTATGCTGAGATACTAACTATAACTGGTTATTCTTTCACTAGACATAAAATGAAGATAGAAATGCAAAATGCTTCAGGAAAATTCATGGCTAGGAGTTTATGTGAAGCATTCTTAAAAAAATCAAAATGCTCATCTATACTTATAAGTTGATATTCAAAGAAAAAAGCATTAGGACTGGCATTTACTGTCCTCTCAGTCTTTTTTTTTTTTTAAGATTTATTTATTTATGCATACAAGAGCTGGGGTACAGGCCAGAGTCTTGGATGGTGAGAGGATTCACCAGAGACAGAGTGGGAGCAGATCAACTGAAGTACACTGCTGAGGAGAGCAGCAGGTGATGCAGGAGAGGTCTTCTGTGCTATGTGGGTCCCCTTCCAGGCCTGGGATCGAACTTGTGCTGCTGTGCCTTGGATGCTTCACAGTGTGGCTATTCAACCCGCTGTGCCACCAGGAAGGGCACTCTCAGTCTTTTAGATGGCTTAATTGATTGCTTTATTTGTAAAGGCCCCAAACAGTAAGTACTGTATTTTGCAAAAGAAGAAAATAATAAGGACATAGACATAGTAATTGTTCCCCAAAGAGAAACTTGAGTTGTGCCTCAAGAATTATATTTTGATTTTCCCAATTATAGAGAGCAACAGTAATACTACCCAGTTAAATATGCCAGTGTCTTATCTAGCAAAATCAAGTTATTAAAGTCTACTTATTTGGATGTTTTTATTTTTCTCTTTCTTACTTTGTCTTTTTGCTATATCAAATAGTTTTCCCAGAAAGTAAATTTTGAAGATTAGGAATCAGTTTTATAACTTTTAAAATATCCCACTACCTCAATCATTTTATGTATTTATCAACACATTTAAGATCATAATAGAGAAGTTTTTGAAAATCAGGATATAATGTGGTAATTATTTTTATATTAAAATTTAACTATTTCTACATTTTAATCTGAACGCTGTAGAGTAGTAGTAATTTATAGATAGGAAATGAAAGCATATACTTAGCAATTTTTTTCCTTTCGTTCTGTTGCTCATTTGGCATAGGATTGGTCTGTATGTTTAGGTTCAAGATTGAATGTAGATGATTTTATCTTAAACTGAAAAATTTAGTGGCTACTTGAGAGGGAGGGGAAGGAGGAGAGAAGGGCCATCAGCAGTTGGTGCAAAACTTTTAGTGTGGGTGAAGAAAGGCTTACACACATAGAGGGTAGGTATGCCTCCAAATTTATGTGGTAATGTATATAAGTGGTAAATCAATAACATTTTATCAATGTATTAGGATCCATTTCTTAATATAGAAAGGGTATTTCTCTTTTCCAGGACATTAATGCCAAGTCATAGGGTTCAAAATTTAGAGACACTAAACTGGCATTCATGTTAATAGTCCTTTTATGAGGTATATCTATTAATTTCACATAAAAAAAGGAGTTACTATGAAGCATAAGTAGCTATTTTATTGGTCATGTTTATAAATAATTACAAGTTTAATTCTCTACTTTATCTAAAATGTTAAATAAAAATTATGAAGATAATTAAGTATAATTTAAAACAAAGGAGAAAATCAGGTCCTTCCCCCCCCATTAAAATGGTCAATATTTTTCCTTTGTTGATTACAAAATAAAGGGAATCCTTATGAATTTTCTTTGCTGTTCACATTTTAGCTAAAAAGGTCAAATAGAAAAGTAATTTTTAAACAGTTGTTGGCTATGGAAGAAATTCTGGTAAAATCTGTTTAATAAATCCAAGATAGAGCCTACATAGAAGTCATCTTATTGTTAAGTCTTAGGGTTAGTATGTTTAGAAACTTCCTGAAATATACTCACATGTGTACTTTTCTAGAAAGATGCTTTTTTCTAACACTCATCAGATTTCTAAAGTGATGCAAAACTCAGGAAATACTAAGAACAGCCACTGACTGATTAAATAAATGTATGACTAAATGAAACTTTATCAAGAGGCTCAAGTTCTCCTTTCTATTCTGGTACTTCTGACCCATGATTATGGATAAGTCCCACAAATTATCTCATCTTAAAGTTTCCCAAAATAATTAGGCTTATATTATTTTAAAAAATTTCACAGTGAAAACTGGAAAAGGACATTAGTGAGAAAAGCAGAGAAATCTGAACAAAGTCTGTAAATCGAGTTAATAATGCTATTATTTTTGTTTGTTTGTTTCAGCAAAGGTGCCGAGGTTATGTATTATGTTAACATAGGGGAAACTGAGTAAATCATGTAGGCAAACTCACTGTTATTAACCAGCAGCGCTCCTGTAAATCTAAGCCATTCCAATGTGAAATGTTTGAAAACTGACTCCATTTCTAACATGGCATGAGACTGAGAATTTATTTTTAACTTAGCTGACAGGGGATCTTCTATGCCATTACTGATCCACAGGGTGTTCTAGAGTCTGGGAACAGCATGATCAAAGGGAAAGTTACCAGGCAGTGAGTTTCCGTAGGTAGTAGATGGGGGGACAATGGCGAGTGAAGACTAGGGGGAGGCCAGTGTGGTTCAGGTGTGAGCTGTGCCATGAACAGAGCCTGCTTGGGGGGGGGGGCATGTATGAGTCTGAACACCTTAAATTGTTACAGGCTGAGGGCAAAGGGCACAGCCATTCCATGTGATGTTTCAATACTGGTCTTGGAACCAACTGGAAAGTCATTTTAATTCACATTTATAAATAACTATATCTCACAAACTTACAATTAAAGTCCTTACATTTAGGTTAAGCACTAAATCAGTCGTAGTTGAATTTTTCATCCTCCCTTTTTCTCATTTATTCACATTGCTTTTTAAAGGAAATGCCAAATTTTATATTAGATTTGGGTTGTTTGTGCATTGTATAGGCATGTTAAGTAAATGGGTAATTTTAATTCTCCTCAGAACACAGCAGTTTACAATCTTCAAAACATGATCATGAATTTATTATGGGAATGCATTTTAATATGTAACAAGATAAGGTATGTTTGGAGAAGTCATTTTTAAACTGGAAAATTGAAATTATCTTCTCTGTTGGCAGTAAGCTCTTTCACTTTCTTTTATGCTAACATTTTGTGGAGAATTCTTTCAGTAGAAATCTGGTGGTTCTCAGTGCTGTGCTCAAGAATCCTTTTCATGGTTCTGATTAAAGTGCAGAAACCCTCATGCTTTAGTCACTGTCACAAAATCACAATTGCTGTCTAATCAGCTTTTATGATATTGGCCAACATAGCAGTATTTTTTCTCTGGTGGTCTCATTTGGACCTTTAACAGCCTGCAAAGTCTAAAACTAATGAGTTTTACCATGTGGCTTTATGTGACTCCCTATCAAAATTTTCAAGCTCTGCTAGATGTTAGAACCATAAATAATCTTTAAAATAAACTAGATCAAAATCTTTATCCACAACAAAACCGAAGACCAGAGCATTTAAATAATGTAGCCTGTGCCACCTTTATGGGGAGATCAGCTCTATAGAGTTTACTACAGCCTCTTCCCATGTCTCACTCCTGTTTACTCCCTTCCCATAGTTCCTCTCCACAAATACTAGTATTTCTGAAAAACATCACTTCAGGGGAAGTTACAAGGATTTTGATTATAGGAAATTGTTTAAAAAAAAAAAGAGAGATAGGTTGAACTCTCAAAGAGAAGGAAAATAGTTTGCTTTTCTAGTGCCTGAATATTCTCATCCATAAAAAAAATAATGTGGCCTATTTCCTTCTTTCCATTTCATTCCTGTCTTTCACACAGAAAGAGTGGCATCATGATGAACTTCTTTTTAAGAAAGCATTTTGGTCAGAAAAGTGAAAAAAGTGAGGCAGTTACTTAATTTATAAGAACCGATTAGAATTATCTCTGTAAAGTCCTCCTTGTAGATATAAAATTTGGGGGCATTTTGAATTTTGATTATCTTGAGCAGTTGCACTATTAAGAGTCAAAACTGACAAAAGTCCATGGGATAGAAACACCTTTAGGTATATGGGATACTAAAAATCTAGTATTTCAGAGGCATTTCTTTTTCCATAAATAGGAAATGTATGTCAGCATGTGTACTCACTAGCAAGCATCAGGCATGTAGACTATGGAGTCCATAGTAAGTTCACTTTGCCATTAGTTCTTAACTGGAGGGATGGGATTGGGGGAGCATTGCAGGAAGAAATGAGCTGAGGTCACAGTAGTGCCTCTAAGAAACTCAATCTTATACTTTTAAAAGAACATACAGAGACCAACCCCTTTATTGAGAACTGATCCATTGACCTGAATGTCAAAACCCACAAATAGATAATCTTGTAAAATTGCCACAAAATCTGTTAAAATATTTGTAACCTTAAAGTGCATACAAATTTGGTGAGAATCTTCTTTTGCTCTATTTTCATAGTGAGCTAGATTCTTTCCTTATTTGGACAGGCATGTTATTTCCAAAGAATGAATCACTGAATTTCAAGGGATTTCAGGCTGTCTCGCTGACTCAGGAACTGTGGTTTCAGTGGGCCTATCTTCAAACTGCATCAAATCTTGGAGCATTGAAGCACAAAGCAGAAATACTGAGCATAGCTCCTTTTCTTCCACTCAGATGGAAAGAAGGTGATGAACAGGGACATTTCAAGAGTTCACAACACTATAAAAATCATATTTTTATCTTCATTTTTCAGAACTGGCATTTTTCTCCATAACACAAAGGTACAGTGTCTAATGACATCATAATACAGTCCAAATGAATTTCTTAGCAAAAAGATAGTAGATGAATAATTAGAAACAGAAATTTGTAATTTAACACAGCAGATTGGAAACCAGAATCTGTCTTGTTTTTCCTAAAACAATTGTTAAATGGTAGTAAAGTTTTATATGCAAATGCTTTCCCAGCAAAAAGGACCAAACAAGGGAAGAATGAGATGGAAAGTTGCAAGAGCAAACTACCAGGTTATACAGCAAAAAAACCTGAGGTATATGGCTTGGTACAGAGAAGCAGCTACCACATTGGCTCTAACAGCGGCTAGAGAGAAGGGAAAACTAACTAGAAGATTAACCTATAGGATCCAACATGTGCCCCAGAGTAATTGTACCCAGAGTAATTTTAGGAAAAGCAGAATTAGAGATCACCTAGATATATACAAGGAATGATGAGCTTACAGAGTTAATGCAAATGATAAAAAAAAAAAAATTCTAGCGTACTTTCTTCAAATGATGCCTCTAAAAATTTAGAATTGAAGAGTTAGTCTGGTTCCGACCTCCCTGCTTAGCAATAAACTCAGAGTATAGAATTGGAGAACAGGATGTAAGAATAAAAGGCCAGACTCTGACCTCAGCCTTACAGATGACCAAACTTATCTTTATGCCAACTGAAGAATGAGAGGACGTGAAACCTCAAGATATGATGCCTGAAAGAGCATTTTAAAATTAAATTCCTTTTTAAAAACTGAGTTTTGCATTTAGGTCATTTGCAGCCCACTGTGAATAAATTTCAGGTTCTTTCCAAGACAGTATATAGGACATAACAACGAATCTTGGTGAAAGTGGGAAAGTGGGCAGGCAAACAATTACCCAGTGAGTTGAGAGACCAGCTTTGTTTTTGCAGAGTGAGGGAACAGCCCCATGAGCCTTCATAGTCTTGAGTTTTCGTCAGTTGCTTGGGGGCTATCCATTGATTCAAAGCAGCGTGTTTTTTCATCCCCAAATGAAATTTGAAGCAATTTGTAAGAAAAAAAAATATGTAGGAGAAGAAAGGGTGGCAGCAGGTAAACTAGGATTTGTGTGACTTCTGAATGCTTAGTAAACATCTTGCTAAAACTCCCAGGTTGTATAGTTACCAGCTGGGGATTACTTTAGATTTATGTAGAATCTACACTACCATTTAAATTCTGAGTTACTGAAGAAAGGGATTGTTAGAGCATTAGAGCTAGCCCAGGGAGTTGGACTTAATAAAGCATTTCAGAGGGGATCAGTGGTTCTGGGGTGATCAGTGCCTAAATTCTTAATCCCCATATACACATTTAATAATTAATTCAGCACCATAACTCATCCCCAGGCGTGCTATGTGAGATGAGTCTCCTGATACCCTGCGCAGATCCAGCAGTAACTCATCAAAATGTATTACTGGAAATCATCTGCATATTGTACAATAGAGTTTATATATATATATATAAAGACTACTAAATTCTGGATATCAAGGAGCTTGGATCAATGTATCTTATGTGTTCTCTTATTTTTATTATTGAAATTTAAAACTCTAGTTTAATGACATCAAAATGTTTACTTGGAAATGAATAAAACCCATAACAGCTGTGTCTCTGTGGTTTTTAGCACAGTATATATGAGATGTATTTAAATGTCTAGAGATCAATTCATTGTGAAGAATTTCCTCCCAGCCAGAGTGTGGTAAATTATTTAAAAGCCCTGGCTTGCAAAGCAGTTTTCACACTCTTCTTCCATTCATTTACAAATGCTTTCAGAGATACAACCCAGATTTTAATTTTTACTGTCAAAAATCTTAATTATGACAAAATGTAAACACTTTGTTGAGGCAAGCAAACCATGCAAGAGTGAAGTTAGAGTAGTTAAAGTACAGGGAGAGAGGAATGAAGCTCATGGTGAGTTCCTGTTTGTTCATTATAAGGGTTTAAGGAAAGTATTGGAGTCAGTTTATGGCTGTGTTTTAAACTTAATTGCTCTGGTTCACTGAATTACAGAATTCAGTGCTTAAATTGAAACCTTAACCTTATCTTTTCTGATCATGATGGTATGAAGCTAGATAGAAACTACAAATAGAAAATTGGAAAATACCCAAACATGAGGGAACTAAGCAAATGCTTCTGAATAACTTTCATCAACAAAGAAATCAAAGGAAAAATAAATATTCTGTTAATCAACTGAAATTAAGAGACAAGCCATCAGATCCTATGGCATGCAACAAAAACAGTATGAAGTGGGAAGTTTATACCATGATAGGCCCTCATATATAAGAACCTTCTCGAATAACCTAAGCCAAAGCAGTTTGCATATTCAATACAATACCTATTAAAATCCCAAAGACATTTCTCCTATAAATAATATAAATAATTCTAAAATTTGTAAAGGGCCACAAAATGTTCTGAGGAGCCAAAGAAATTTTAAGAATATATAAGAATAAAAGGGCATCACAATGTTACCTGATTTCAAAAAAGCTACAGTAATTAAAATGTATGGTTAAAGAACAAAACAAAGACAGACCAATGGAATAGAATTGAGAGTCCAGAAATAAACCCACATATATATGGAAGATTAATCTATGAGAAAGGAGTCAGGGGCATATCCAAGTAGGGAAAGCCCTTCAATACAAGGTAGTAGGTGACTTGGACAATCATTACTTAACTCTACACAAAACTTCAAAATGGATGAAAGACTTGAATGTAAGACCTAAAACCAGAAAGTACATATAGGCCTTTATATTTTCTGTACATTTAGTCTCATCCCCCTGTCTATCTGATTCACACTACATTTTCCTTTTAGATTGTTAAAGCGGGAAGAAAGTTTCACATTTGTTCCTCGGTCCCGTGAAGAGCTTCCAGACAACTTTCCAAAAGAAATCCCTGGAATCTGCTATTTCCTGGAGGTAAGGACTGGTCCAAAGCAGCCCAAGCCTTCCCTTTCATCATCCAGAATAAAGAAGGTTTCCTACAACATCGGCACCATGTTCCTCCGGGAGACAAGCCTCTAAGACCCGCTGCAGATCAAAGACTTCTCCTAAAAGCACAAGCCCAGAGCCTGGGTCACGGCAGGAGCATGAAAAGAGATTTTCTTTCACTGCTTTGTTGTGACAAGTGATGGAATTTCTGTGTTCTGTCAGGCAATAATCTTAGCAAAAGGTGGGCGAGGATACCAAGAGAACACAGGAGGGAGAGGGGAAGTAAGGTGTGTCTGTGTCCATCCATGTGAGTATCCCTGGTCATAAATATATATGGGCCCCCTTTCAAAACTAACCACTAAATAGATTCTATGTTTTGATGTTTCTCACACATACAGTTACATTTCCCTATATATTTGTACCACTTTTGAGAGCCAATTTTGATTCTCTATTCCTACATTTCGTGAGTTGGTAGGTGAAGAATATTTTCTAATTTTGTTTTTCTGAACAGACATTTCATACATATATCATGGCCATGTGGTAAACTTCCCAGCAGGAAGAACTGTAACTCAGCAAAATATTTTAGGGATATTACCTATTTTTATACATATCTCTTCTAGATAATTACATTTCACACACCACTATTAGATTTTCAGAATCTGCTACTGTAGAGTTGGTCTATTATGTAACTCTAACCTATTAATCTAATATATGTATGTCTGCTTAGTAAATATCTTTTCAATTTCACTAATGTAGTATGGAATCCAGAGGGAGTCGGATTTCCTAATAGCAGATATGCCTGTAACTAAGATTAAGGAGAGATCGTTTTGTCAATTTCTAACAAGTATTAGTGCATATCAAATGAAATGCTTTGCTCCTTTGGACCCTTTTGAACTAAGCACTTACAAGTGTAGGTAGTTTTGGCCACATGCCAAACTGCATTCTAGTAAACAGCAATCTATGAGATGACAGGTTAGTAATATCTCCCCTCTCAGTTCCTCCATAACTCTCTCCAAAAGACTAACTAGCACTCTTGGGAGCAGATTCCTCAATACCGGCATTATGTAGAAAGAGGTGAAGAACGCTTACCAAGAAGGCTGTTTTTTCTTGTATAATTAGAAGGAAAAGCCTTCATGCACACTGAAGTAGGTCTAACCTGCAGACCTAGTCATCGCCATAGTTACAGATAGACTTTCATTGCATGTTGTACTGAAATGAAGACCTGCTCCTGGCTAACACTGCATGGAGATATTATTACAGACTTACCCTGAAATTAGGAGCAGAGCACTGTCCATCCAGAGTTTTCTGATTTTGGAACACATATAAAACCAAAGTTTCCACTGAGGCCAATGAACTGGAGCATTTGTTGCCTTGAAGTTGTGGGGTGGCCCTTTTCCTGCTCCAGTTTATAGTCAGTATATTCATTGGCTGTTTATGTCTACTGAAGGCAATGTAGTTCTTTTTCTGACTAGAGATTTTGACTGCATTGCGATTTGGTCATTGCATAACTCTACTGTCTGATGTCTGTGAAGCTAAATTTGTTTTTTCAAGATCTCTAAGTGTGTGAGTAGACAACACTTACAGATCTGCAAAGCATTCATCATATGATGATGATGTTCTCTCCTGAGGCAAAGCTCTGCATGTGGTGGAAAGAGGACCCAGACCCTGACAGCTCCAAATTCCTACCTGCCTCTCTCTATCCTGGGTCTAGGTCTCTGTGATTTTACCACACACAGGATGAGAAGACCAGGGTGCTTCGGGGAGGCTTTGCAGGCTGAGGAAGGGAGTAATGATTCACAAAGGAATCTCTTCAAGGAACTGGGAGATTAACCCACTTCCTTCACTAGGGTACACAGGGAAGGCTTACAGTCAGTGCTGACAGAACATGCCAGGAGCAACTCAATTCTAATGCCAAGAATAAGAAAGACCTTAACTGTGCCAATGACCTCTTTCAAGCAGGGTGTGTGGGGAGAGAACCAAGTGCATTGAAGTCGTTCTTACCTGACAGCACCTTGAGCTTAAATGGTACAGTAAATCAAATACTTTGGTGGTAAAAATGCATTTTATAGCATAGGCTGAAAGGGACTTGAAGGACTCATCCTATTTTTCTCTGCATTCTGTAAAACTTTGTCTAAGAAATTATTGTAAACATTTGGCTATTTCTCTCTATACTTATAGGAAGCATATTATAAGAGTATTGTTGAAAATCCACATCATTAGTTGGTAGTTGGCAAATAGACACAAAATTAGAATTGTATATATTTATTCAATTTCTCAGAAGAATCACAAACTCTTAAGTTACATGATTTTACATAGGAAAGAAGTAACCATTTATACAGTCAGGTGCAGCATGAGGAACATGTCAGAGATCAGACAGGATGTGAACTGCTTCTTTCCTGCAACATCGGAGGCAGTTGTCTCATATGTTACCATTTGTCAGCCCAGTACAGTTGATTATTACAGTTATTCTGTTGCTATATGTACTTTCAAGGTACTATATAAAATGGCTGTTATTCTAGCTGCAGTCATAGAATTTAGAGGCTATGCAAAAGCATTTTATTTTTATTTGTCCCAAACAGTTTTCATATCTTCCACTGGAATTGTGACTCCAGCTGTGAGTGGTCATGGTAACTGGGATCTCATTTCACTAATATCTACATGGTATTTTCACTTCTGATTATATAGATATCATATATTTTAGTGTTACCAATTTAAAATATGTATTCTAATGGATGTCCCATTAGAAATCAAGTGCTATTTAAGTTGGAAAAAATTGAGATTAACCCATTCTACAAGGGATACTCTTATTTGGCATATATAGCTCCTCTGTCATAATGTTCTTTTAAGCAGCTACTTTGAAGTTGCTTTTTACTAGCTGTCAATAGCAAAGCTTTCCATTGGCATTGGCATCATTTTGATGGAGAGAATGTCATCCTTTGCAAATACATCCGTATCTCACAAGACATAGCCCAAAACACACTGCTACCATGTGCTCGTGAGACTGATGTGCTGTGTTCTGTGCTAATGAAGCCCCTTGTGAACCGTAATTACTACACCTCATGGTATAGTAGAAAGAACAACACTCAGAGCCTGGAGAACTTAGGGACTGAGGTCTCTCAACAGTACAGTATGCTGTGGAGAGAGAAGAAAGATAGTTTCTAAGTAACAGTGTCCTTTCCAACTCTGTATATACCTGCCTCAAGCTCATCTCTTCTTTTAGCCTCTCGGTTGTTTGGAATTCACCTTTGGTCCCTGGGTCTCTGCAGCCCACTTGAGCTGGGGCCCGTGGAGACTCTGACACTGGTCAATGCTGCACATGTGAGCTCTCATGGTCTACACTGTTCCTCCCATCCAGGGACAGTAGTGTCTAGAACAGCATGTTGTATGTCAACATGGGCCCCCCCTCCCCAGGAAAAAACAGGAAAGTGGGGCAGCAGGTTGAAATCTCATTCACAGCTATAGTAGCCTTTTAATTTTCATGTTCCTCCATAGAGTTTCAGCGGTGAAACAAAATTGAACTGCCAGAGATAAAAGGTAAAGCACAGAGAATTTGGGAAAACACCGGTCTCTGTGCAGTGTGCAGAATCCGACCGCTGTTAATTGAAAGAGTATATTTGAGGCTGTCGCGTGTGAAGAGGGAACTCAAGATTATTGGCCATCACTGAATTTGATTTTGTAGATCACTAGGGCAAAGAGTAAAACTTCTCCATGTAGGGTTCTGTCTTGTCTTGCCTTTTGAGCTCTACTTTGTTCATGCCTCAGCCACTCAAGCTTGGCACCATCAAACATCATCCCCTCTGCATCTCTGAGGGTTTGCCCACAGAAGGAGTTGCTGATGCCTTTTTCTGGCACACAGGAAGACTTGCACTTCTCCAGGCCCTGGTAACAAGCACATTTCCACAGTTACTATTCCCTGCTGTGTGGGGGTATTGCTGATGCAAGCAGTTTCTCCCACCACCTTTTCTTTAAAACACACTCTGATTTTAAGCACCTCATTGAATTTTCCTTCTGAACAAATTATGTGTGACTGAACAGGTTTTGGGTAGCACCAGATGCTTTTCAGTCAATGATACGTAGAAACATCAGTCCAAAGACCCAGCCCTAGCTTATAGGCTGGGTATTCTGGGTATTCCTATTAACTAGTTTAATGTCTGAAACTGCAAAAATTATGTCATTTCAGAGGCTTCTATGGGTATATCTTCTTAGAAATAGCTTGAAAAACATGATGCATGAGACTGAATTATTAAAATGTAATATATTCCAGTCCAAATGATGATTCTTTATGGGTAGCTCTTGATATGAATATACTTAACTCAAAACCAGCTGATTTAACACACACATAAATTGTGTTAACATGACTGAACATTTTATGCTTAAATGGATAAATTCACCCCAGCTGTGGACTCAACTTCAGGATCCTTGTGATGAATACAGAACAGAGATTATATAAAGATTAACATAAACCTTGACAGAGTATACTAAGATAGTGTGCAAAATTCCTTCCTCACACTTGATACAAACAATTGAAATCTAAGTAGTAATACTGTCCTCCACCTTTCTGTTATCTTCCTCCTTTCCTTTTTCCTTTCATTGGGGGTGGGGGTGGGGGGGAGAGTCATTTGTACATTTATTATACTGGGAGAATCACAACCATTTTACAATCTTATGTTGTGAAACAGTTTTTTCTTTACTTTTATAGTGTCTTGAATGTTCTTAGTGGGTATGTGTATGTTGGTTGAATGTAGATGTCTGTGACATTTTGGAAGAACTTGGGACGTAGCAAAATGATGTAGCAAAATGATATTTGTATCTTTATTTCTAATATATTGTGATTAGACTACAGTTTTAGTCAAGTGCTTAGTGGCCATACGTCTTTACTGAGCTATGACCCTATTCATCAATTCATCAGCTTGTCTTTGTAAGACTTACCTAGGCAACTTTTAGGAATACAAATTGCTGGGCTTTGGATGATGAGATTTGGATTCAGTAGGTTTCAGGAGAGGCCCAGAGATCTGTATTTAGAAAATCACTCTAGGTATTAACATCCACTCAGATTTGGGAAACACTGAAGTGTATTTCAATAATCCCAACTATTAGGAATAAATACGAGTTAAGATAATCATACCTTACTTCATTTGTAGTTATTTTGAAAAGTTAAATGTTCCTGGCTTCATGCCATTATTTCTTTCACAACTTATTTGCACTTTGGTTTCAAATGTGTGGCCTGTTTTTTGAGCATGTGTCTTAAATATATTAGAAACAGAAGTCAACACTGATAAGCATGAGGGATGAATATTGCTCACTATAGGGCTATTAGGCATACTAGACATGGTACCGTCTTCTTGGTTACTGCTAGAGCAGAGCAGTACATCACAGTATTTACTGATCCTCACCACTGAAATATAAACTAGGTAGGAGCTTTGGGACAGAGAAGCAAATGTCAAAATGACAGCCGTATTCTGAATGTTTTGATTTTGTGTTATGAAAATCGCCAACTTAATACTTAGTATCACTGTACTTTTCCCATTGAATTGTACGTCCATCTAAAAATGATTTTTAGCAATACCTTATAACAACCTTTCAAGCAATAATTTAAGCCATGGTGATAATGTCATATGAAATTTGCACTTTGGTGCACTTCATAGAATCTTTAGGGAAATAGACACTTGTTTTTTTTATAAGCAATAATATAGCTGGTGTGGACTTTTCAAAGATATTTGCTGTTCTACTATAGAAAAATTAGCAACAAGGGATCCAGATTAAAAAATATCTGACCAAATAACATGCTTAGTCTATCTCAAAATTCATTCCTTTGCAAGCATGCTATAAAGTAATTAATACCCTCCCAGATTATTTCTTATATCATTTAAATACCTGTCACAATTTCTATTTCTCTAAAGAGAATTGTGTGTATCTGTAATGTTGTGAAGATTTCTGGATGTTTATAGTACATCATAGAAAGGGGTAGTTAAACAATAGGTACATGCCTAGAAGTAGAGCACAGTTTGGATGAATTGACTGAAAGTAGGCTTCACCGAAATATAGCTGGTTCTTAAGACAAGCTAGTTAATTCACATGTTGTTTGATAAGATTAAAATTTCTTGAAAATGCTCATTACCACTATTATCTGTGACAGCAAATGTTTAGTAACTATAATAGTTCTTTTAGCTATAGCATATGACTGGATGAAAGTTATCTGTAGGGTAACTAATGTTGAAAACAATTAAGTCATCATATTGAAAATAACCTGCCCTTCTCAGTTATTTTGCAAGCTTACAGATTTCAAAATGAAAAATATTTTTCTCTTCATAAAATACAATTTTCACCATATATGGCATAGTCATTAATAGTCTTTTCATAGGTAAACTACCTTGCTGTCACTTATAACAATGTATTAGAATTATAGCTAAAAACAATTTATGCTACACTGAGCAACTTCTAAGCATTGGATGGTTACTAGGCAAAGTCATATATGCTTAGGATCCATTCCTCAGCCTGTAAGTAAGATTATAGCTCCTATTATTGACTAGCTGGGTAAATTCCTTTCTAATTTTGAGTCTGACCACAATTGAACTGATGGTTGGGCTTGCTGGTATTTTACCTTCTTGTCACCCATAGCAAAGTTTAATTTAGTGTCCGCTTGTTCACAATCTAGAAAATTTTCCTAAGAAAATCAAACAGAATTATTGAATCACTGAGAAGTTTTTGTTAATTACCTTTTGTATATCATTGAATGCTATATCCTTAATAAGCATGCTTTTGATTAATAGAAAACACTTAATTTTATCCATTAAATTCATTCACATAACTCATCTAATTGCTGACCATATAATTCTTAACATTAGGCTTAGTATTACTGTTGCTTATTATTTGAAAGCAGAAAAGACAAGGGAAACTTACTGTCAAGCCTAAGTAATATCTCGCTTCTGATTCTTTTGATATATAATTTTGAAATAAAGGAATCAGTTTATATATAGTATTCCTCTCTGGCCTTTTTACTATTGACATTTAGAGATAAAGAAAGATTTATACCAAACACATTTTTATTGTGGTCTATTAAATATCATATAACATAAGCAGGGCAGTAATATAGTAAAAATTGAGGTAAAATCAGAAATGTGCAACTTTTCTTTTGTACCATCTCACTTTTTAAAGGCAATTCCTTTTATTTTTCTGCTTAGCAAGGTATGTGAGAGACTCAGGACACAGGGATAGGTAGAGGGAGTGGCATGGACTGGAGTTTTCAATGAGGTGAGGTTGAGTAGAGTTTAATTTTTTTCTGCCTGAGGCACACTCTTAAGGGAGAGGCAATTTCCATAACAGACAAGCCTAGCTTGATGAAAACCCGAATGCCTTCTATGAATACAGGTCATTCTTATTCTAAAAAGAGATGAAAAGTCATTTCATAAGTCATTTTCAGATTTCTCAGAAAGTGGTGTCCACCTCTCTGCAGTTGTCTGTATTGGTGAAACTAGGGTAAAAAATTCACAGAGCTGTAGATAGGAAGTCTCTGAAAATGGCAGATAGAACTAGTCTTTGTTACAATGATGGAGGTAAGTGAAAGTGTCAGAATATCTGGACTCAAGCAACAAAAAGACCAAATACCAACTCTGCCATACGTTACAGGAAAAAGAATGGACCATCAAGTGATATTAAAACAAAGCATTTATTCCCTTTTATAACATGTCAGTGAGAAGAATACAATTTGGTTTTATACATTTTTGTTGTTGTTTGAACATTACAGAAGTGACATCTTTCCATATGTGGGAAATTTAATTTCAAAGAATGGGTACTAGTTATTCTGTGTCCTAAAATCTGTAAAATCCTTTGGTGGGGAAATACTATATTCTATAGTTTTCATGCTATTCTCAAATCAGGCCTTGCAGCTAGCAAAATAAGTGCTTAACTTTAGAAAGTAACCTTTATGACCTCAGGTCCACCCATCTCACCTGGGGGTGCTCCAGAGTTTGGATTATCATCTGAGAGCATTGGAGGGGGGGTATTCTGTAAGAGAAATGAAAATGCACATTGTTTCCTAAATTAAAAGTGAATAGGTCACCTCTTACCATTGATAGATGTTTTACTTTCATGTAGCTGCATAAAAGAGTTTGCTTAATTCAGAGTTTGTTCAAAATACATTTTAAAAGGAGAAATTGCACAAGGGACTGAGGTGATGGTGCATGGGTGGAATGGTGGTGGGTACTCCCTGGGGACTACAAATGATGTCAAATATAATTAATTAAATAAAAAATATGAGAGCCCTAACTAATAATTTTAGGTTTCCTAAATGTATCTGAAAACGAAAAATAATACTGTTGCTGAATTTCTTAAGATTTCAGTCCCTGGAGGTAACACATAAGTATGAATTACATTTACATTATTTTTTTTTCTTCATGTTTTCCATTTGTCACAGGAAAAAAGGATGTTGTAAGTCAAGTGTCAATTCTGACATTGAGACAAATGTAAGTTTGCAAATATGGCAACATTCTTTCACTTAAAACCATAGCTAGTTTTAATTATGCCAAGGTTAAGGATAAGAGTCTGTACTATATTCAGACTGTCCACAGTGGGTTAAGAGCAAACCATCTTAACTTCAAGAATGAAATCCAAGTCAGAGCTGACGCATGTACAAATCATTTGAGGAACAAATATAAGTATTTCCATCACCTCTGACTAGTAAGAAACTACTTATTTCCATTCTCAATGAAACTCTAGTTCCTACAGCAGTTCTATTATTTTGCCTTCCCAGGCAGGATCTGTATTTGTATATAGACACCTAAACCTTTTTTTTTTTCCTGTTTGAATTTTTTTATAGCTTTTTAAGTTAAAATCCATATTTAAAGTGAAACAAATACTGCATTGTTCAGATAACTAATCAACAACATGGAGCCTGCCTCCAGATTTTATTGCTACAAATTACCATGTTGCTATCAAAGCCTAACCCTGGGGTAGGGTAGTCTCAGATAAATTACTTTCATACTATTTGATTAGAAATATCAGGGGGATCTTATAGTAGATCTCAAACCAGCTGAGGTCTAGATAAATAGAAGAATGTATATCTATCTAAAGTAATTCAGGAAGACTTTTTTTTAATTTTGTGAATTTTTACTCTTGTTGTGCAATGATCATTATTAGTGAGTGGCAGCCACAATTATTACTCTTGTTTTCATTTGTTTTAAGCATGTCATTGGGCACTTCTAAGATCCATCCTTTTTATTCGTTTAGTAACAATCTGACCTGAATAGTGGGCACTCAACTATTTTTAGTTTTCATCCTTAAAAACAATTTTCTTTCTTTCTTTTTTTAAAAAATATTTATTTATTTATGCATATAAGAGCTGGGTACAGGCCAGAGTCCAGGGAGGTGAGAGGATTCACCAGAGACAGAGTGGGGAGCAGAACAGGCAGACTGACTGAAAAACACACTGCCGAGGGCAGCAGCGGGCGAGGCAGGAAAGGTCTGCTGCACCATGTGGGTCCCCTCCCTGGCCAGTGGCAGGAATCGAACTCATGCTGCAGTGGCTGCGGTTTGCTTCATAGTGTGTTGCTTAACCCACTGCGCCACCAGGGAGGCCCCCCAAAATTTTTCTTTCTATCTTAAAGAATATTTTTACTACTACAAATGAATATTCGATTATAGAACGATCCCATTTTACAAGCATACATGAAACATTTTAGTTGGATTCAGCAGGACTTGCCAAAAAGAAAAAGATAGAACACCACTAGGGAAGATGAAAAATTACAGAAAAATAAAACTTCACCTACACTAAAAAAAAGTCTATAGCACAACACTGTTAACTTAGAACATAAATAAATATAAATGGTAAACCTGATTATAGATTTTTAGACACAGTATTCATGTTTAATGGAATATTATAAAATTCAGCATGGCAAAATTTTGATAAAACAGTCAAGAAATGAAAAACTATTCTAAAAAGTATCTTGTATTATATATGCCCACCAAGGCAGAATTGTGGTACTATGTCTTTTATCAATATTTGTAGGTGTGATCTAATTAAACATTAATATAATCTTAGACTAAAACCATGCAAGAATCCAGATATCAATATTTGGTATTATTTCTGAGTAAGACTCTTGTTGAATATAAAATGAATGGGCTAGCTATAGGTGTAAGGGTTTATCAATGAAAACTAGGTCCTTAAAGTTTCTAAGTCCTCTTCTTGTTCCATTCTGTCTGGTTTTCATGAGGGATTTTAGCATATTTAGAATAGCTGTTGATACTTCTGTCAAATATTTTTTAAAAAGTCAAATTAGAAAGGTATGCTTTTCCATTTAGGCTTTTAAGCTTTCATGAGGGATGGGAAATAGTTTACTCTTCTGCATGGTGCCTCCCTTTTTTATTTTCACAAGTTAGAACACTATGGATGCATGAGGAAAGTAAACAAGGCAAGAATTTAGATTATTTGAGGGTAGAAGGAACTGAGAGAATTGAGACTTTGGCTTCCAGAGGCTTTATAAGTGATGACAAATGTGGGTGTATACATTTTTCTTCTCCACTGAATTTAAACTTTCTCAAGATATATCAAGTTTACACTATTTGGACAACCTTGCATTTTTGTCCTGACAAACATTTTAATTTGGAAAAAATCTTTGTAATTTCAAATAGTCAATAATTACTTCAGCACCACACTGCTAAGATTAAAGTAGAAAAGGAGTCTCTTTTATTTGTAGGGCAATAATTTCTAAAAACCATTTCCCACTCAGGCAAATACACCAAATGCTGGCTCTTTAATGATAACAGCCATGTGGTCACACTTCCTAGGGCCCTCTATAATGCAGTTTGGCAGAGCATGATGTTTTTTTCAAGGGTTTGAAAACATTTGCCATCAATTCTTCAAGTCAACTGTACTGTAAAAGCAATATACAATGAATTATATATTTCTTAGCTCTATGCCTTTGAGATTTAAACATGTTTAGAATAACTGTTTATACTTCAGTCAAATATTTATTAAAAAGACTCAAATTAGGAAAGTAGAGTGTATGTTTTTCCATTTAGGCTTTTAAGCAATCTTTATTCTCCCAAACTGAAAATTTCTTCCTTTTCACGTTTTTTTATGCTCTCGTTTGAATAGAATAGTCACACTACTTAAGTTGTCTTCGTTACGTATTTGTGTTCACTAATATAAAATAGTGTAGAAATAATATAACTGTCCTCTCTGGAGAGAGAGAATCAATTAACTTTGAATTTTGAGTCTTATTATTTGAACTTCTTTGTTAAGACACCTCAGCAGCCACTCACTTATAACAGACCAAGTTGTTAAAGGATGGGATATGAAACATTTATTAAAATTAAAAATTTCAAAAGGGAGCAATGTTTGGGCTAATTCACTTATAATTTCATGCATCTGAATTTTTTATTTGATTTTCAATGTAAATAATATTTCTCTGGTAAGGCTTATTTATTCCACACTGACTAATTTACTTCAATAGTGTTAAGAAAAAGGCAGATACCATATGAATTGACACCTCTAAAAATATAGATTTCTTCCTGTGATTTTTCAGTGTTAAGAAAGCCTTTGTCTTGAAATTATGGACAGTCTTAGTACTCTATCAAATGAAGAAATATGACCTTCAACACCTTTATCATTTTATTTCCCAAGGAAACATAAAAACAGAAGAAATATGGTTAAGAAAACAGAAGTTAGGATCAAATTTGAATAACTGTTATCCACAACCCCATTTTCTTCTTCTATTTTGTTGCCTTCTGCTAAATCTAAAGCTCAGATTGGCAAAGTTTATAACCATTGCCTCCTTTAAAGAATCTGAAATTAAGTAAGCATTATTAGAAATGTGTGGAAATGTTTTTATTTCACAGGGTCATGTCAGGTGATGACTATAGGGATGTGAGGTTGGGTTCAGGTAGAAAAATGACCCGTGAAGAGAAGTACTTTCTGATTTTTCTTGGAGTTGGATGAACAACTTTTTCTTTAAAAAAGAAATCTTTCTGGGAGTTTGCCTTGGAAAAACTAACATTTTGTAACAACTGCTTGTGACAACATTATATAACTTTAGTAATCAAGTGACAAATCTGTCTCATTATGCTTTTAAAATATACCAATTAAGTGCATTCCAGAAGTACATATCATTCCTCATTCAAAAATCAACCTACCTGAATTATGACTTTTCAACTGTGAGTAGCCATTTTACAAAACCAAAGGGTCTTATTTCCCAAACATTAGATTTTAAAAACTTACCTGCTCATTTCAATTCCTAAGATAGTATACTTCCATCAAACATTCTGGTCTATGTAATAAAAAAATAGGCTCCCAACTCACTTAATACAAAAACAGTTAAAATGTGCTAGCTTTCATCCACTTCCTCTGCATGAGGTAGGCTTTCTTAAACAGATACCTGAATTATTTTAATGTTTGGGCCAATTCATTTGTTGTAATTTTAAGGGTCTAAATTTTTGGTTTGGCTTTGCAGTGTAAAAACTATTGTATACCTGCTAATTTGCTATTAGATTATCCTTTGTGAATCATTTCTTTTGAAAATACAGTTATCACAAAGTTAAATTACAGTGTCATCAAATTATACCAGGTAAATATACTAGTATATCTGTAGGGCATGATTAAATTGCATATATTTTGAAATGTCAAGCTATTTTTTTTCTAACTTCTTTCAAAATGAATGCATTTCTTGAACCTGTGCCATTAATTAAAAAAGTTTCATCTGGTGTTTCACATTATATTTTAAAATATTTTCCTTTAGTAGTACAGGTTTAGAATCTTTTTTTCTGACTGAAATAAAATATGCCTCATTTCACTAGAATTTTAAGAGTATTCCTACATGTAAATGTATGTAAGCACTTCCAGGATTATAAACATACATTGTATCTTTGGTTTTTATGCAACACCACTTTTTTTGGATTATGTTTTTTGTAACTATTCTAGATTATACACAATGTAAATAGCATGTTCCATTAAGCCAAAAGTCTTTGTACTTCCAGACTGCAAAGCAAGATAAATTTGTATATGAAAAAATGAATGATGAAAACCTGGAATTCTTACAAAACAAAGTGGAAATGACAGTTACGTGTTCAATTTACATAATTCATTACAAAACTATCTGTTTAAGTCATGCATTTATTTATCTTATAAGTCTAGACTGTCACTTATAAAATATTTAAACCAATAAATAATTCAAAAAGTAAATGTAGAGTCTTTTTTGGTCTATTTTTTCAAATGTGACTAACAATAACAAAGAATATGAATGGTTAGTAACTGAAAGAATGGGGAACAAATAAATCAACAAATGGAGTATTTTCAAGCGTTAGCACTATGGTCAAAGATGATTCTCCAGTAATAGGCATGGGCAATTTTAAATTAATTTTATTATATGCAATATTCCCTTACAAGATCAAACAACTCAGGTCACAATGTGTGTTGTTTCATTCACTCTCAATAAACAGATACTCCTTGAATTACAGTGGGGCTATCTCCCAATAAAGCCATACTAAATTAAAAATATTTTAAGCTGAAAATGCTTTTAATGTCCATTACCTACTAACATCATATTATCCTAACTTAGCCACGTTTAGAACATTTATATTAACTTACAGATGAGCAAAATCATCTAACAGAAAGCATACTTTACAATAAAGTGTGAAACAGCTCATGTAATTTACTGTACACTGTACTGAAAATGAAAACAGTGGTTGCATGGGTCCCCACCATGGAAACACACCTCTGCAAATACACAGGACCTGAAGAATGTTTGAGCGCTGACTGCAGTTCCTTGTTGGACGATGGAATGCCACACCCACGAGCTCATCTATTGCACTGTGGAGCATTAGTTGTTTAACTTCACGATTGTTTGGGGGATGGGGCAATATGACTTGCTGGCCAATGCACAAGAGATACAAGAGATCACATGCATCTCACTAGTCCAGGAAAAGATGAAAATTGGGAGTATATTTTCTACCAAATACATATTTCTTGGAAACCATTATAAAGTCAAAAAATCATAAATGAAACCAACAGAAGCCTATAGATGACATAGGAAAGGAGTTGTTTTGCTGCCATTATTAATTGTATTTAGAAATCCCACTCAATATCTGTCAGTACTCACTAGATGTAGCAATCCCTATAAGGAGAAGGCTGTTTTAATCCAATGTTCCCACATTCTAACAGTGAATATATACAAAATTAAGTCATATTTGTTGTTTTGTTGGCCCTCTCTTCCAAGCTGCTTGGTCTCAACCATACAAATCTATTTCTAGCTCTTTTTAGCAGTTCCCAAGGGAGTTACCACCCTGTGTTCATGAACAGAGCTACTCTCATCTTTTGCCTTTATCTTCTTATTGATATTTGTTCCTCTGAAGTCAGATCACTCTTGAAAACTATTTTCTAAGACAAGTGTCACTATGAAGGCAAAAGAATATTGCAATGAAAACTCTCATTAGAAAATAGAAGAAAGAGAAAATACATTACATTTCACTGGTACACTGGTACATCATGGGCATATATATATGTCTTCTGCTCTGGCTTATCTGAAGTGAGTACTGGAAATATTCCCTACTTGGAAGCTTTAGAGCCCTCACAGTCCACCCCTGCTATATCTGTCTGTACATGGAAGTATGAAATTAAACTCAAAGACTTTTTCAGGACAGGATTATATTTTTCTTTGCTACTGGACAAAATCCTTAAACTGAAAATTCTTTAGGACTTTGGCAAGATAGAAGAAGAATAAAGTTTCTGAGCTCATCTCCTCCACATATTTATAACCAAATTATAAGTAAATAAAGACAAGGGTTGGGTCCTTCCTTGTGGTGCAAGAGACTAAGCACCACAGTATGGAACATCCACAGACACTGCAGCATGAGTTTGATCCCAGTCAGGGAGGTGACCTAGCCTGCTGCTCCCCTCAACAGTGTGTTTCAGTCAATCTGCCTTTCTGTTGCCCACTTTGTCTCTGGTGAGTCCTCTGGTGAGTCACCCACACCTCTGGTCTGTACCCCAGTTCTTGTGTGCATAAATAATAAATAAATCTTTAAAAAAATAAAAATAAAGACAAGGGTCTCTGGATGAACAACTGAATATTGTATGCGTTAATAAAGACACATGGCAAATGGAGTAGAAAAGATGGCAATCTCATTGTGTTTGGAGCATCACAGGGACAGAGGAAAACAAGAGATGATGGAGCAATAGCAACACAGAAATCAAGCTGTTCAAAAGATTACGAGTATAGACCATCACATACAAAGCTCAGCATAACATTAAAACAAAAATTGATAGAAATAACACAATACAATGGAAAAGCTCAAAAATAACATATAAAGATACAAAAAAATAAACTATAAAAATACAAAGAAAAAACAAATATAGGGAGGCAGATGGGGTATGGGCACAGATGGGGTATGTGATTTGGTGGAGGGTGAGTGGAGCATGTGCAAATAGGGAGAGAAAAAGTAAGATCTGAATATTGCTCTAATATTCTTATATACTAATAATATTCTAATATGCATATTAGAATAGCCAAAACCTCCCCCCATAAACCCCAAATAGCAAAATAGCAATAAATACATTGTTTCAAAAATTACCCTTAATTGTTAAGTGGCTTAAATTTACCAGTTAAAATGTATAATGTCACTGAGTGGATTTCAAAACAAAGTCCAGCCTTTTACTTTCTAGAAAATCCATCCTATCAGCAAAGACAGTACAGACATAGAATTAAAGCAAATGACAACAAAGGGACCACTTCACTTACATCAGAAATATTAATTTCCAGTTGAAAAATGTAATAAAATATGGACAATGCATTAATGATCAAGGGATTAATACAGCAAGAAAGAAACATCATAAATGTATATAGGCCACATGAGAAGCACTGAGATATATAATAAAAAAGAGACATTGACAACAACAAAATAATCCTAGGGGTTTTAAATAATTCATTAACAACTATGGCCAAAGCAATAAGATAGAATAAAGAAACAACAGTCTTAAGTGAGGAGGCAGACCAAATATGCTTAATAAACATTTATAGAACACATCATCCCAAAGCCACTCTATATATAATTTTTCTACTGCACATAAAACATTTTCAAGAATAGACATAATGCTAGGCACAAGTCAATTATCAACAAAAGTACAAACTGAAGTCATAACATGTACTTTTTCTGACCCTAATGCCATAAGGGTAGAAGTCATTTTAAAGAAGGAAAAGGCACAAATACATGGAAACTAAATGATGGTGATTCATAGTGATTGGATTAAAGAGGAAATTAAAGCAAAACTGAAAAATAACTCGACTCATGAAAAATAAAGTATCCTACAGTAAGACTGTAGGACGCAGCGAAAGTGGTCCTGGGAAGATAGTTGCATTAAAATTCCACATTAGGAGGAAAAATCCCCAATAAATGGCTTCATATTATATGTAATGCTAACATGTAACCTGAAAAAGAGGAGTCAATATGAAGGAAAGTTAGAAAGAAACTAATAAAAAAAAAAGAGCGGAAATAAATGAGATATAATAAAAAACTGATAAGAAAAATAAGTGAAACTAAGAGTTACTTCTTAGATAAAACTGATAAAACTCTAGCTATGCCAGCAAAGGAAAAAAAAAAACTTTGATAAATAGAATTAGAGATGAAAGAGAATTAATTACTGCAGATTACAGTGATATGCAAAAGATAATGAAATTACTTTGAACAACTGTAAACTAATAAAGTTGATAATCTTGAAGAAATTGATATTTTTTGAACAACAGTTTTTACTAAGACCAAAAGAAGAAGAAACAGAAACTTTATATGGATAATCACAATTATGGGAATTTAAACTAATAAACTTTCATTCCAAACCATGCTTTACACATGAATTGTATCAACCCTTTAAAAACTTAAGCCCACTTAAATTATTCCAAAAACCCATGAAGAGTGAATACTTCTTTATACATTTTATAATGACAATATTACTTTATGACACAAAGGCATCACAAAATAAAAAAAAACTACAAATTAATATATCAAATGATTATTGACACAAAAGTTATCAACAAAATGCTAGCAAATCAAATTCAACAATACATTGTAAAGATCACACATTGTGACCAAATGGGATTTATTCCAGGGATTTAATATAGCTTAATGTACACGAATCAATCAATGAACTACATTATGTCAACAACAAAAAAGGGTAAAATCTATATGACAATATCAAAAAATGAAGAAACCTTTTGGTAAAATACAATATCTATTTACAAAGAAAATTCTTAAAAGATGGAAATGGATTGAACTTGCCTCAATATAGTAACAGCCATATATCACAAACCAACAGCTGGTATTAACAGTGTAAAACTGAAAGATTTTCTTTTAAGGTGAGGAACAAGTAAGACTATCCATTGTCACTACTTGTGTTTAATATTAGAGATTTCAGCTAGAGCAATCAAGACACAAAAGGAATCCAGATTGGAAAAGTGAAACTACCACTATATGTAGATGATATGATACCTGATATAGAATACCATGAAGACACCACGAAAAAGCTATTGGAAACAATGAATGAATAAATCAGTTATAGGTTACAAGATCAACATGCAAAATCTGTTGCATCTTTATACATAAGTAGTGAGCAGGAAGAAAAAGAAATTAAGACAATAATACCATTCACAATCATATCAAAAATTATCACATACCCAAGAATTAACCTAAACAATGATGTAACAGACTTATAGAATGGAAACTTAAAACTGTAGTAAAAGATATAAAAAATTATATGAAGAGATGGAAAAGCATTCCATGTTCATCAATATGGAGAACTAATACAGTCAAAATGACTATTCTCCCAAAAGCAGTATGTAAATTTAAAAAGCAATATGGCATACCCAGTAAAATCCCACTGATATTATTTGAGAAATAGAATGAAAATGTTAAAATTTATATGAAACCATAAAAGAACTCAAACAGCTAAAGCAATTCTGAGAAAAAAAGAGAAGGAAAATGCAGGCATTCTTGTGACCAGACTTTCTACTATAAAACAGCAGTAATTAAAACAATGTGGTAATAAAAAAGGCACATTAATCAATGGCATATAACTGAAAGATCAGAAATAAACCTACATATATAGCAACACTTCATTCATGATAAAGGAGTATCTTTAACAAGAGAGAGAATTATGAGGACTATACCTAAAGGGAGAAACCAATTACTACGAAAAAAAAAAAAAAGAACAACCTGAGAAATAAAATTAAAAAAAAATGGTGCTGGAAAAATATTATCACATGTAGAGGATCCTTCCTTAACTCCATACATAAAATCAAATTCAAAATGGACTTAGATGTAGAACTGCAACAATAAAATATATAGAAGAAAACATTTGGAATAAATTTCATTACATCAGTTATAAAGATGTTTTTGGAGATTTGACTCCTACAAGTAAAAGGAATAAAAGCAAAAATAAACTACTAGATTATCTCAAATTAAAAATTTTTTACACAGTGAAAGGAAATATAACTAGATTAAAAAGACATCTTACTGAATGTGAAAAGATATTCACACGCATTTATGACCAACAAGGGGATAATACCCAAGAAATCTAAAAAAAAAAAAAAACAACAAAAAAACCACAATTTAACAGTAAATTTAATATAATTTTTGCTTTTTTACAAGAAGTAAAAAAACAATTAATAAATGGGCAGCAGATATAAATAGACAATTTGCCAAAGAACCTATCCAGATGGCTAATAGCTGTATGGAAAAATGTTGTCCTTTGCTTTTAATAAAGATCTGCTTTTAATAAAGATGATGCAGGTCAAAACCACAAAGAGATATCTCACACTGATAAGACAAATATTAAAAAGAGAATGACACATATTAAAAAGAGAACCCAACAGGTACTGGAAAGTATGCAGGGAAGGTGAAACCCTATCACACTGTTGTTGGAAATGTAAATTGGTGTAGTCATTTTGGAAAACAACTTGGATTCATCTTTAAAACTTAAAAATAGAAACACCAGCTCAAACAGCAATCCAATTTGGGCATCTTTTCAAAGAATATGAACCAATCATCTCAAAAAATACATCATCCATAAAATACAGAAGTTATATAGAAGCACTTCACCAAATTTTTATATGAATGTATGACCTTTTTCCATAGCACTTAACATCCTCTACCATGCTATATAATTTACTTCATTATGGTTATATTTCATCATCATCTCTCCCTGTTAGAAAATGAGCCTTACAGTAAAAATAACTCTGTCTGATTCCCAGTGACATTTTTATTCTTATATTGTTGTTGACAATTAATAAGCACACCATTTGAAGAAGTATTACATGTCAGGGATTATGCTAAACTACCTTTTTTCATTAATAACTTACCTAATGCTCATATGGCATTATCTGTATTTTACAGATGAAAGAAATTTTAAGAGAGTTCAGTAACTCCACATGCCTGGCACAACAATTAAGTGACCAAATGGACTTCAAAGCTTTTCTGTCTGGACATGTGAGCCTATATTTTTCTGCCTGGCAGTATACCTGCCAACAGGATTGACCCACTACTCTCCCCCTTTGTTTCCAGTTGAGAGGTATGTCTGAGGTATATACCATGTGTGTCTAGAAGTTCTCTCTCCTAAGAAACCCTGGGCTATCCAGGCCTTGAGTAATTAAAACTCTTCCTGGACCTTCATTTTTCAGGTCTTAGCCACTTCAAAGACAAGCTGGAAAATTTTTTGGTCCCCTTCACCCATTTACCCACCCTTCCTCCTATAAAGGCACACATTTATGCCATTTAGCTGACGGTTACAATTACAGAAATGCTTGTGCAAAGAAGCAAGTACTGTTATTAAGTTTTTGGTAATTGTGACTATATAGACTTGGGAGCAATTCCAGCTATGTGAGTTATATTTAGGTAACCGAAAGAAAATACTTCTACCATATTTGACAAATGTACTTCTGTCAGTGCAGATCTCCAGTGGAAGAAACCTACCAACCACTCTTGCTGAACTTCAACGTGAGGACACAAGTTTGGGCCCCTCTTTAAAACAAGATGACACTCTTTCAGAAGTTACTAACTTCTTCATTTCAGCATGTGATTGGTCTGACATTCTCACTTAGAAGAAGGATAAGGCTTACATTTTTAAACACTCTTTGATGGTGGATCTGGGCCCAGTAAAATTGCCTCTCAGTGCTGAGTGCTTGAGGGGCCAACTGAAAATCACAAACGAATGGGAAGGAGTCTGTTGATTTTAAGTGAACTCTACAAACCCCAACATTAATATTTCAGGTGTTCTCTGTCTCAGGATCCTAATTAAATTTTTGTTACAAAGAGCTAACAGTACAATAGTAGACCAATTATATCTCCTTCTGAAGGCAAAGTTTTCAATGTTGACTATTATCATCTCCAAGATTTATGTGGTTCCCTCTGTGTTACTCAGTTTTGGTCTTAGAAGTGACTGCGAGTTAGAAGAACACACATCAAAAAAAATAACAACAACAAATGCTGGCGAGGAAGTGGAGAAAAAGAAACCCTGGTACACTGCTGGTGGGAATGCAAGCTAATCCAACCATTATGGAAGGCTGTATGGAGGTTCCTCAGTGTACTAGAAATGGAACTACCATATGATCTGGTAATCCCGCTCCTAGGAATTTACCCAAAGGACACAAAAACACTGATCCAAAAGAGCATCTGTACTCCTATGTTTATCGCAGCACTATTTGTAATTGGGAAGACCTGGAAACAACCCAAAAGCCCAAAAGTAGATGACCAGATCAAGAAGATGTGGTACATATACACAATGGAATATTATTCAGCAATCAAAAATTAGAAACTAAGGCCATTTATAGAAACATGGATGGAGCTAGAAAGAATTATACTCAGTGAAACAAGTCAGAAGGCAAGAGAAAAATATCTGATGGCTTCACTATTAGGAGGAATATGAAAGAACAACAACAACAACAAAGAATAAGCTCAAGGAATTGGGCAATTATAACCAAAAGTAAACAAAAAAACTCAACAATACCAAAAAGCCAAGATAAACCAAAGGGACCATGGAGGGGAGGAGAAGGAGGGGTGGGCAAAGATGATGGGGATGAGGGCAGAGGGTGCACAAGGAACTGAGGTGATGGTGCACGGGTGAAATGGTGGTGGGTACTCCCTGGGGACTACAAATGATGTCAAATATAATTAATAAAAAAAAAGAGGAAAAATAAAAGAACAGTAGAAGTAACTCGGAGTGCATGCATCAAAATACTGTAGCATCCTTGTGCTCAATCTGCTCTATCTTATAGGCATTTGCATCAATCTCTTAATCAAAATGAGAATATATTAATCTACATACCCTCTCATATGTTGACAGCTCTAATATATGTTATTTAATACCTTCTGCTGTAGAAATGCAAAATAACTAGTTCCTTGATTACATTAAGTGGACCACAGAGTATCCCAACTTAGCAAGAAGAAACTGAATAAATGGACTTGGCTGTTTATTTTATTCTTCTGATAAAGAAAGGGAGACAGATGTAGGCAGGTCCTAAAAGTGATGAAAATTGGAAAATGAGAAAATGATATGCTATCTGCTCCCTAGAATGTCCCAAGGGAATAAATGTGAGCTCTTAGAGGAAGAACCCCAAGATCTCTAAGCTGAAGGGGTAGTTCTGCTCATTACCCCTATTTTCCTGTACCACCAGGGGTGCTGCGTGACAACACAAATGATACATTTGACACAAACTTAGGGGAAAGGATGCCTTCATTATTTTACTCACATCAGCCCGTTTAAATTTTTGAGAGAGGATTAAACTAAAAATGTTGCTGAGTTTTCAGAGATGATGTTCCATGAGATAAATCAGTGGTATCATTCACTGATATTTTCTATCACCAAATCTTGAAGTATCTGCTTCAGATCATACTCCAGCCAAAATCATCTTGGTCCTTGCCTTATAGCTATTACAGATGTCATTGTTCCTTATCTCGATAAGCAATGATCTGGGCACAGCACTTTTGTGTATAAAGATTTCTATGTTCATGAAATTATAAAAAAAAATTTTCATGAAGCTCAATATACTTGAAAACTTTTTTACTGTACACATTAAATAGTAGAAACTAATTTAACTGTACTGTGGCTTATTATTGAAAATAGGCTTTATTTTTCCTTTTAATAGATAATACTATCTTTTTAAGATTTATTTATTTATGCATACACAAGGGCTAGGTGGCAGGCCAGAACTGCAGCGGGTGAGAGAATTCACCAGAGACAGAAGAGGTGAACAGGTGGATCTACTGAAATGCACTGCTGAGGGGAGCAGTGGGTGAGACAGGAAGTCTGCTGCACCATGTGGGTTGGCTCCCTGGAGGGGATTGAGCTTGTGCTGCAGTGGCTGCCAATAGCTTCATAGTGCTGAGACTTTACCCCTTGCCCCACCAGAGAGGCTCCTTAATAGATTTTACTTTTGAAGAATACTTGCCTCCGGTCCTGGCCTACTCAGAGAATGTTTATTCATTCTTTAAAGTGACCCCTTAACTCTTTCTTTATTGATTTTCTCTATCCTCTCCCCAATATCCTTTACTCACACTGTGGGGTCTTGTTGCATAAGGTTATACCAGCCTTAGTAATCTGAAACAGAACCATTATTCACTAATAAGAAATAATTGAAAAACAAATTTTGGGTTTTAAATTAGTTTCCTGGCAACTAACAGGAGATCCAACTCAAGCAGCTTTTTTCAAGGTAAAGAAACTAAGAATTCTGGCTTTAGGTGTGATAAACACAGACTCTATCTGGTATTCCACACTTTGTGCATTAGCTTAGTTCTCAGAGTACCTACCCTCAGGGAAACAAATTATCTTTTGTCATATGTTTGTTTAGGAAGTTGCATGTGTCAAAGGAAGAACTGATACTCACTCCTCTAGATAATGTTGTGTGCAGATACAAAGCCTGAAACAAATCTAAAGTCATTGCTTGGACTGAGGAATACTGTGCCCTACTGTGCTTTTAACCCACCAGGCGTTAATGAGCAGTGTCATACTGTTTGCTGATGGCAAGCAGGAGAATCAAACACCAGCTTCTCAAGGGATGTTCTCCAGTATGGGAGGGTGGAGTGATTTGGGTAGGTAGCCCTAGAAAAACAGCTCATCTCACTATGGGCCACTTAGAATATGAAACCTATTCTAAACACATCTTCCCCAGTGTAGACAATTCAATGTATAAGAAATATACACATCTGCATTTTCAAAATAGGAGCCAATTTCTATCTGGCAAAATGCCAGGAAGAAGGTAATGTCTCAGGATGAAGGATGGTTCCTGGTGTCCTGTACGTCACACCTTGCAGATAGCCTTTTGCTCTCTGGGTGCACAAAGCCGGTTCTGTGAGCAAACAAAATGGGATATGAAGTTTCCCATCAAGTAACTTCCTCCCTTTCTTAAATTGACCGTGTTGAGGGCATTTGAGGAATGCCATGGGAAAAGGCAATAACATCTGAAGCAGATTTTTCAAAACATCCTATTTCTTCCTTCTGTTCTTCATCTTTCACCTGTGTGCTTTCTCTCTGGAAGGAAGTTCATGTTCAATGGGAATACTGACTTTGTGGGAACGCTGTCCCTATACAGAACCTGGATTTTTCCTTCAGGATCACAACTGAATCACCTTGTTATCAAGATGCCTCATTAAGATAACTGAGTGCTAATGTGAGAGAGTGAGAAGCAATTTAAACACTGAACACTGACAGAAAAAGAAAAATGCTTTTAAATATAGAAGAAGCTTTCCAGCAAGTCCAAAGAGTGAAATCTTCAAAGAATCTTTGCTGTTCTCCTGATATATGCACTTAATTAATAGTCAAAGGTAAGGGAAGATATAAATATCCACCTAATCCCCCCCCACCTCAATACAGGAAGGCTGGAACACACTGAACATAATCCAGTGGTCCCATCAGCAGAACTTCAGCACAAGTTACACCACAGCTCCTTAGCCCACACTTGCACACCTTTATACTCAAGAGGATTTATTAGGAGAGTTTCATTTTTTCATTCAAGTGAACCTCTTTTACATTTTCCAGGTGAAGTAGAACTATGACTCTTAGTAAATAGGAGGATGCACTGAATTCCATTTTATAGTCTTAATTTTACTTAGTCTTATAACTTTACTGGGTGAGCATTATTGCCTGTGATTTAAAAAATAGAGGATCAGCAATATTTTCAAAATTACTTGGTAAGCTACAAAGCTAACCATCAAACTTAGCATTTTCTCCTGTATTTTTTCAACATTTACGGAAGATAACTGTCTCTCCTTTAGGTACTTGTCTTTGTCTTAAAATCAGCTCCAATTTGTTTTCATTTTACATTCCAGAATCTATACTCTAAAACTTGAAATAGTCAGGTTAACCTCCCCTAGGTTCTCTATATTCATTCACTCATCAGCTATTTTATGAAATAAACTATGTGCCTGGACCTAATTGTGCTAGATTCTGGGACCATTACGAGTAGACAAAGTATGTTTCATCCTCTAATGGATCTCAATAAATTGTGAGGAAAACACAATTAATCATAATTGCACAATAATTAGAAATAGTAAATAAAGAAAAGGGAAACTTACAAAGTACTGTGATTGCAGATAATAGAAATGAAGAAAGGCATTACCTTTTGAGCTGAGATCAGAAGGGTGAACCCAAGTACTATGGAACTATGAGGGATGACCTGTATCTACAGCACTTGCTGTAGATTAAGGAGAAAACCTTAAACCCTTTCTGATAAAATGAGCTAGAAATGAAGAGTAAAATGTATGGTTTCGTGTACAAGAAAGCGAGGGCAACAGAAGCCCAAGTCAAAAAGAACATATGGTTTGTTGTTGTAGGAACCTTGTGCTGATTTGGGGATGAGGAGAAAAAATAGGTATTAATTTCATTTAAAGAGGGGATCTGAATACTCCACAGACACAGGAGAATAGGCCCCAGAGAATTGCATGCTCTTAGGATAATCCAGAATTCATGTGGGATTGCACTAGCCATAGAAGCTAAACTTGCAAAAAATACTTTTAAAATCCAACTACTGTGGTCTTACGGTGAAGTTTTCCTATCTCAGGTGGGACAAAAATGAGTTTCCCCTAAGAACCAAAAACCATAGCTAGGATTTTTAGTTTATATGATTATAAAAAAATTTCCTGCACTGGAGAAATTTCTTTCAAAACATCTCTAGAATGATTCTACTTCAACCCACAATGAATAATAACTGCTTCTAGATAAAGTACTACCAACTATTAGCTCCCAATCTCCAATTTATTAAACATAGAAATAGCAGGAAACTACATTGAGGGAGATAAAATCAAACAGTCAGGGTAGAATGTGAAAAGGAGTTATTGATCCCAGGAAACATAATAGAGCAGACCTTGGAAGCAACCTAGGGGGAAAGACAGATTTCCTACAATGGAATAAAAGACAAACAGCAGGCTTCTCAACAGCCATAATGTAAGCCAGAAAGCAGTTGGCATATTTTAATGTGTGAGAGAAAAGGATTGTAAGTTTAGAATTCAAGAATTAGGACAGATGACAACATTCTTACATGATGATGAGCTTATCAGAAGAACTACTTTAGAATATACTTCTGGAAGAAATGAAAGGATCTTAGAAAGACTGTGAGATTCAAGAAGAACAAGAGACAACACATAGTAAACTAATAAACTCAAATAATCACTGACTATATAAATAATTAAACCAAATGCTGATTTGGGGGAATAAGAAGTTATGAACAAGAAACAAAGACAACACATAGTAAACTAGTAAACTCAAATAATCACTGATTATATAAATAATTAACCCAAATGCTGATTTGGGGGAATAAGAAGTTATGTGGATCTATATACATATTGGCATTGAAGATGGGACTAAATGACCATAACAGGGAAAGAGGAGGTTCCAGGTTCCCTAACCAACCAAAGAAGGGTGGAGCTGAGCAAGAAGGAGAACTGAAATGAAGATTGAGCAAAGAAGATAAAAGAGACCTGGAGGAGTCATACAGAGCAGAGCAGAGAGACTTGTGAAGAAGCTGTATTTACTTCTTGGCCTTGGACTGTACCAGGTTCTTAGGGGACATGGAAGGACACACTTGAAACAGATGTGGTGAGAGACATATGGGGAAGTTGTCAGCTTTATCTTAATATTGATTTTGCTCTTTTTCTTCCAGACTTGTCTGACTCCTTCTGCCCCTTTCCTATGTGTCCCCACCAGCAGGTGCCTTAGACTTGTGGCAAAATTATGGATCTCAGTGGCCCTGCTTTGTACCAACCCTATTTGGCTGTGCAACTACCCACAAGGGGATGGGTAACTTTGGATGTTTCTTGTGGAAACTATTCTATCTATTATTTCCCTTCACTTTCTTTATGGCTCACTAATTTTATTAAAGTTCTTTTATATTGTAGGTCTTATACAGTACAGTATGCTTTATCTTGATGAAGCAAATGGCAGAACCTATTTAAAGCAGATAGGTTTAGGGTCTGGGTTGCCCCTCATTCTACCTGCTAACAGTAGGCTTTTGAGAGAAGGATATTAAGTGTTGATAGCACTAGACTTTCTACATCAGTTTTGCCTGTTAAAATTTAAGAGTCTACTCAACAGAAACGGAAATAATTATAAAACTGCCAAATATAGAAGGAGAAAAAAGGGAAGACAGGGGGATTGGGGAGAAGAAACCTCAATCACCAGAAAGAATCAGGAAAAACAAATGATAAAACATGGTCAAGAAAAAATTATGAACTAGAGTATATATGAATCCAAATATAAGAGTAATGGCAATAATGCAAATCAATAGAGTCAGTTAAGAGGATGAGATTTTTACCATAAATGTTAAAGAAAAATACTTTGTTCAATTTCCAGAAATATGGCAGTTGAGGTGTCTGGGCCCCCATGTGCAAAACTAAAAATAGTTATTAAAATTAGATTCTCAAATATAGTAGCTTTCCTCTTGAATGATTTGCTATGCCCAGGGAAGCCCTGCATCTGTGAGTTGAGGACTTGGATCACCAGAAAACAGAAGATGAATTCAGGGCTTCACCTTTGTTCCATCAACTCTCAGACCTAAGAGAGTCAAACCTTTGGTAGAAAGGTAAATGAAAATAAGTGTTACCCTCCTGCTCTATCCCACCATCCAGAAATAACAAAAGCATCTGCTTGTCACATTCCTGAGACTGAAGGATGAAATCTCCTGCAAGCATCCAACCACTACATTTGTAATTCAAGTGTGTGCATTTGGGGACGCTCTGGGATGGCTAAGTAACCTCAAACCAAGAATGATTTGGAGTCATCTGAAACTGGCTGCATCCCAAACACCCGAGATGTGACAGAAAACTTTCTGGAGGAATGTACCTTTTCCCTGACCATAAAAACACTTGTTCAGGTAAGTTTCAAGGAGAGGAAGTGTTTTACAGATGAAAAAACTAAATGCATAATAAAACAAGGTATTGTGAGAAAGACAGTTGAAAGAATAGTAGAATTTATGTAAAATCTTTCAAACTTTGGACTAAAAAGACACAAATATAAAATGAGTATATTTAATGTTGAAAGCCTTTTAAAACAGCTTTGCAATGAGAATAGCGAGTAGAATTTAAATAAAGTTAAGCAAAATATACACATGTGCATAAAATGCATTTTAAATTCTATCTTCAACCCTTTTAGCAGATTAAATACAATTTTAAAAGAATAGTGAAAAGGAGGACAGAATTTTAAAAATTCAAGGAATATAGATAAAGAAGCAAAGAGACTAATAAGCATGGAGGGTGGAGTTATGATTTAACCCTTGCCAGATGGGATGCTACAAAAGCAAAGAATACAGATGGTAGTAAAGAATAGGCAGAGCAATATCTGAATAAAAGCTTGGGATACTTAACTATTTAGAATACTTCCATGATACTTAAAAAACAACTGTACTAAAGAACAAATAGGAAGCAACACAGAGACACAGGCATCATAGTATCATTTGGATACAATGACTTTACATCTACATACAATGACTTTTATATAAAAATAAGATAGAACTGAGTATTAAGCCTTCAGGCAATCTCTCTGGCAACCACTCAATTCTTTTCATAGATTAGGAAAGCAACTATATCATTGGTACTATGTAAGAGAATGGGTGGGACTATATTCCAATTTATTTACAAAATATTTGCCCAGCCTTCAGTTAGAGACTTAATGTAAAATTTTCAAAATGTCATATTTACCAGGTGGATTTTATTACCACATTCTCAATGTAGAATAGAGAGAGAGTTTTAAAGTAGACACAGAGGAAAGAGTCCTGACTGTAAAAGATAGCATTTAGGAAATAAGTTTTTCATTAAGTCACTACTTTGTGACATACACTCTGGGTGTATTTCTGCAAGGTTATCAGTGATGGATGTGGATATTATTATCCTCAAGTTAGATACAGATATACTGCTCAGATGATTTAAGCTACTTGAATAAGGTCACATAACAGTCCAGGCACAGAGCCCGGATTCAAACCCAGGTGTTCTGACCTAATTTTTGTGCCCTTTACTTCCACAGTTCATTCTACTTGATCTGAATGGCAATTGCAATATGAAATCATTCTTCTTTTTAAAAAGCTGCTGAAAATAGTTTCCTCGGCCTGGATTTTTGGGATATAGCAGGAGTGCCATAAGGAGGGAACTTTACAGCAGATGTCAACAGTGTATATCATAACATTTTATCGTCATTTTCTTAAAATTATGTTAGGGCACTGAGAGGCTTATTGGAGGGTAGGAGCTAAGATATGTCTGGAAGAATCCAAGATCAACATGGCAGACTGTGCCTTTAATTGCTAATTTTGTCAATAGGTATTTACTAAGAACACATAATATGTATTGCCTTGTTCCATGTGTTGAGGATAGTGCAGTGGAAGAGAACAGATAAGATCCCTGCTCTCAGTTTAATAGTCTAGTGCAAGAAACAGCCAAACAAATAAGCAATTAAAATGAACCAAAAGTCTCATTTAAAGTAGGAATCAACCTTAATTTTATCAGCGAAATAAATCAGAAGGCAAAAGAAAAATATTGGATGGTTGCCCTCCTAGGAGAAATATAAGGGAACCAAATAAGGATCAAGGAAAAGAATAACAACAACAATAATAATACAACAAAAACAAAAAGACAAGAACAAATTGGGGACACTTGGTGGAGGGGAGGGAGAGTGCTGAGGGCAGATAAGAGCACAAGGGACTGAGGTGATAGTGCACTGGTGAAATGATGATGGGGAATACATGGGGATTACAATTGATGGCAAATATATATAAATAAAGAAAAATATAAAAATGCATAGCAAGACAGAGTGTGTGTGGGGAAGAGGAGTGGTGACTTTGATAAATACTGAATATGAACCATTTAAAGAGAAGCTTAAATCGCAAGAAACTAGTCATGAAAATATCCTCTCTAGATGTCCCCAGGAAGAAGGAACACAAGGACAAAGACTTTGAGGAGTATACAACATAGAATTTAGAATGAAGTGCATCTATGCTTCCTGTTAGCTTTTATTATCAATTTGTGACTATAAATGGATAACTCAATATAAGATGTTATTTGAGAAAAGATCACAAGATGGAAGAAAAATAACAGACATACATGGGAGATAAAGAGAACATGAGAAAAATAAGAATGAATTGAGGGTATCTTGAGTGAAAATACCATAAAGAAGCATCTTTAGGTAGACTACAGAAGTATGTGATGCTGCATTACATGCCAAGACTAAGATTGAAGGTCAAGGAACCATTGGTGCAAGAGACCCTCAAATGACTGCGCAGAGTGAGTGTGTCAAGAGAAAGCTAGAGCAGAAACAGAACTGCTAAACAAAGGTGATGGTCCAACTTTCAACCAATTAATGATAGTTCTCGAGTTTTTTGAAAAAATATGCTTGAACAAAGGCTTGAAGGAAGCAAGATTTAAGATGGGGATATATAGAGAGCCCAAGAATATTCAGGTAGAGAGAGTCTACAATGGGGTCTGGTATGGGGAGCCCACCTGTCAAATGGAGATCAGAGGCCAGAGTTGTTATAGCAGGAGGAACAGAGATGACTCCAGAGCAGATGGGGAGTGAGGAATGAGTACAGGCAGCTGAGGCAGGTTTATGCCTTGTAAAGAATATGAGTAGAAAGGAAAACCAAGGATCTGTGTTTCTCAATGCTGAAACTGACTAGCTGTGTCTGTTTCTTATCATATAATGAAAGACTGGGATCCTATTGGTGAGATTAAATATATTAATCTGGGGGTAGAAAAAGATGGTGGCAGAGTGAAGATGTTGGACTTGTTTGTTCCAGACACCCACAAAACGGACATTGCACAAAACCAGAACAGAGATTATCAACTTACACACTAGGAACATAAGAACAACCGAAAGTGATAGGGAAAATGTCTAAGTGAACTGTGCTTAAAGGGACAAAGAGAGCAGGATCCCCCAGGGTTAGCCTGCTGAGTGAGGAGTTGCAGCACTGGAAGCTATTGCTGAAAGCTAGGGAGTGCACCACCCCTCACCTTCAGAGCCAAGAAAGAAGAAAAACTTCACGTCCTAGCAGAGATACTGTGTGCAAACCTAAAGGCGCTTCTTCTGACGCCAAGACATGGACATAAAGCTGAGCCAGGTGAGGTAATACTGGCTAGTCTTTTTGGTCGGAGAAAGCTCCCCCAATACAGGGTGCCACTGTTACAGGGCAGGAAGAGGGGCACCTCAGAATCCCCAAACATACCCACTCTAAATGGGTCCTCCTATCTGCCACATCAAGACAAACATATAAGACCTTTAATGGAAGGAAGTTTAGTACAACTAGTAAATGATAAAGAAAAGACAAATATAGCTACTAAATCAAGCATCCAAACTTACCCATCCCATCGTGGGTAAAAGTCCAGCCAAACAGGATTGGTTCAAAGCAATGCCTAAAACCTTGCCACAAGTCTAAAGCACCTTTTGGTGGAGCCCCATAGAAAAGGGTCAGAAAGAGTCAGACATATCTTGCAGGAAAAGAGCAAAATCAAATCAAGATAATAGCTGCCATTGTTAAGGTCCCCACAGTTCTCTCACCTACAGCTGTTCAACCAGTCCAGGACAAAGAAGCAAGCATAGTTTTTTCACATGTCTCTCTGCTCCATGGGTCTCCTTGCTGCTCTTCATCCTGCTTCCTTCTTCCCTTTCTTCTTTCTTCAGTCTCTTCTCTAGTATCTTTTTTTTATTACTATATATTTTTTAAATTTACATATATTTGCCATCAATTGTAATCCCCATGTATTCCCCATCACCATCTCACCAGTGCACCATCACCTCAGTCCCCCTTGCTCCCATCTTCCCTCAACCCTCCCCCTCCCCACCAAGTGTCCCAGTCTGTCCTTGTCTCCTCATTTTTGTACAGCAAAAGACACACTAACCAAAACAAAGCAACAACCCACCAACTGGGAGAAAATCTTCACACACAACATTACTGACAAGGGACTTATCACACAGATCCACAAAGAACTAACCAGACTAAACAGAAACAAAGAAAACCACCCAGTCCAAAAATGGGCAAAAGAGCTAAAAAGGCAATTCTCCAAAATGGACATGCAAATGGCCAACAGGCATATGAAAAAATGCTCAGCTTCTCTTGTCATCAGAGAAATGCAAATCAAAACCACTATGAGATACCACCTCTTCTCCAGTATCTTATCCCTGCTCAGCTCCATCCTTCTTAGGGTGGGGCAGGGATCTTGGAACTTTCCCTTTTCCTAGAGACCACCCTGCTACACCATCACTGAAATCTAGGAACCGTGCCACTCCCCACCTCCAGAGCTAAGTCTGCAGGAAGATTTCACAGCCAAGCAAGAGACAACAAAGTACAGAGTGAAAAGAGGCTTCTCTGGACCCCAAACCACAGACATGGAACTGAGCCAGGCAGGGTGGAAAATGCTGGGGGGTAACTGCCCTGATACAGGACCCCATTGCTGAAAACTAGGGAGCACACACCCACCCCCAATGAGCAGCAGCTAATAGGCTGTGCCTACCCCAGCCAGCCAGGCCCAGCTGAAGCAGCTAGATATTAAGAGAACAGGGCAACACCCACCCTCATTTTGCAAAGTTAAGCTGCTGGAACCGGAAGGAGCAGACCACGCTCATCAACAGTTACATGGAGCCAAGGTGGCTGGAGATTAAGGGAGCCAAGCATACAGCTGAGGTGGCTGGAGACTGAGGGAACTGAATGACACCCATCCCCAACCAGCAGCACAGAGCAGAAGCTGCTGGAGACCAAGGCAATGCACAATTTCAAAATCCGACTGCCCCAACCAAAGCTGCAGGAAAGTGAGCAGGGCAACACCTACCCCTGAGGCCAGAAGATCACAGCCAGAGCCCAGGAAGGGCAACTCCCACTTCCAAAACTCTGCTGCCTCCAGCCACAGAGGCTGGACCCTGAGCATGGGAACACCTACCTCCCAGGTCCAGCAGTCTCCAGCCATAATAGCAAAAGCCTAAGAAGAACAAAGGCCTTTCAGCCCTCAGTCTTAACACCTAGAGCCTATGCTAGACGCAACCTGACTACCAGCTCCCAATATTCCAGAAGGAATACTCTGAAGAGATGCCTACCAATACTGGCAACACAGTATCCCATGAATAGAAAAAAATCAGAAAACAGACATCAGGGAGAAGAAAAAATATAACTAAGTAAACCACCAGGGGAAATTCACACCACAACAAAGAAAACTAAACATAACAACCCATCAACAATGACATGGAAGAACTTTTCTGCCTACCAGATAGAGAATTTAAGATCATCATGATTAATACACTGAAAGAACGTGAAAAAAGTATAATATGATAAAAATAATGAATGAACTGAAGAATGAAAATGAGTCCCTAAAGAGTGAAGTGAAAGAAATACAGGAGATTAAGAGAAAAATGGAAGAGACAACAATGTTGGGAAAAGCAATGAAAACAGTATGTATGAAATAGAAGAATGAATTAGTACTCGCAAAGATTCAGAAATATAAAGAATCAAAACAGAAAAGGAAAGAGGAGTGCAAGGAAAAAGAATGAAGAACCACTCTGAGAACTTTCTGACAACATGAGGAGAGGAAATATAATAGTTACAGGAATCCTAGAGGAGGAAGAGAAATGCAAAGGAAATGAAACTTATTCAAAGAGATAATTGAAAAGAACTTTCCGAGCTTAAAAAATGAGATGAAAACAGAAATACAAGAAGCAAGACACACTCCAAATTTCTATGATGGAAGAGAGCTACAGCAAGACACATACTAGTAAAGCTCCCAAGAATCCAAGACAAGGAGAAAATAATGAAGCTGACAAGGGGGAAGAAACAGATAACTTATAAAGGAAAACCAATCAGGCTACATCAGATTTCTCTGAAGAAACATTATGGGCAATGAGAAACTGGAGGAACATATTCAAAAACTTCAAGACAACAAATGCCAACCTTGAATTCTTTGTCCTACAAGATTTCTTTAACATATGAAGTAAAAATGACTTTCTCAGACAAACAGAAACTCCAGAAATTTTAGCATGACTAAACCCCCCACTTTAAAAAATACTACAGGAAGTACTGAAACCAAAATCAACAGAAGAATGAATAAGAGGAACAGCAAGGGAAAATAAATCACAAAAGACAAAATGCTTTTTTTGTATATAGATATACAGATGACAGTATAACAATTTTAACTCTAAATGTAAATGGACTAAACTCATCATAAAAATACACAGAGTAGCAGGCTGGATTGAAAATCATAGTCCAGCCATCTGCTACCTCTAAGAAACACATTTAACACAAAAGACAAACATAGACTGAAATTAAAAGTTTGGAAAACAATCCTACAAGTTAATGAACCAAAAAAGAAATCAGGAACAGTTATATCAGATGAAATAGACTTCGCACTTAGAAAAGGTAAAAAAAGACAAAGATGGACTCCACACTATGGTTAAGGGATCAGTACATCAAGAAGACATAACACTCACAATATATATGCACCAAATGAAGGAGTACCAAAATATATCAGAAAATTATTATCAGCTCTGAAAGAAAACATTAGAGAAAAATACATATATAGTAGGAGACTTCGACACCCTACTCTCATCAATGGACAGATCAACAAGATAAAATATAAACAAAGGTACTAGAGTCCTAAATAAAGACCTAGACCTCATGAGCTTAACAGACATATATAGGATACTACACCCAAAAATATCAGAGTATACTTTTTTCTCAAGTGCACATGGCTCATTCTCCAGAATTGATCACATATTGGGCCACAAGACCAACATCACCAGATACAGTAAGATCAAAATCATTCCAACTATATTCTCTGATCATAAAGGCATCAAACTAGAAATAAATCACGAAAAGAAAACAAAAACCCCAACCACTTCATGGAGATTGAAACCCACACTGCTGGAAGACCAATTGATTATAAAGAATGCCAAAGAGGAAATTTTAAAAATACTTTGAGCTGAATGACCATGAAGACACCACATTTCAAAATGAGCGGGAAGCACCAAAAGCAGTAATAAGAGGGAAGTCTATAGCAATCCATGCCCACAAGAGTAAACAAGAAAAAACTCAAAGAAACAACCTAATCTCAATGAATTAAGAAAAAATCCAAAAACCAGTAAAGGAAATAATAAAAATTAAAGCAGAATTAAATGAAATAGAAATTTTTAAAAAACAATAAAATAAAATTCTTACCAACAGAATACAACAATACTTCAAAAGGATAATACTCATGATCAAGTGGGATTTATTCCAGGGGTACAAAGTTGGTTCGACATCTAAAAATCAATCATTGTAATCAAAATCATCAAAAAAAAAAAACCCATATGATCCTAGCAATAGATGCAGATGAGGCATTTGACAAAGTTCAACAACCATTAATGATGAAGGCCCTCAAAATCCTTGTAATAGTAGGATCATACCTCAACATGATAAAAGCTATATATGACAGACACACAGCCAATATTATCCTCAATGGTGAAAAACTAAAAGCATTCCCCTTAAGAGCAGGAATAAGACAAGGATTCCCACTCTCTCCACTGCTATTCAATATAATACTGGAAGTCCTAGCCAGAGCAATAAGATGGGAAAAAGACATACAACGAATCCAAATAGGGAAAAAAGAAGTAAATCTACCACTATTTGCAGACAATATTATAATATACTTGGAAAACTCTAAAAGCTCCACAGAAAATATTTTTTTATTAAATTAATTTATTAATATATACTTGACATCTATTGTAGTCCTTATGGAGTTCCCACCACCATTTCACCAGTGTACCATCACCTCAGTCCCTTGTGCTCTTCTCTACAGAAAATCTAATTAAGACAACCAACCAGTTTAGCAAAATAGCAAGATATGAAATCAACACACTTTTGTCAGTAGTCTGCCTTTATAAAAACAACCAATGAAACAAAAAAAAAATCAAATACTTGGGAATAAACTTAGCAAAAGAAATGGAAGAACTACTTAGAGAAAATTATAAAATATTGTTAAAAGAAATAGGAGAAGACATGAAGAAATGGAAAGACATCCCCTGTTCATGGATTGGAAGAGTCAACATTATCAGAATGACTATCCTACCAAAAGCAACATTTTTTGGTGCTGATTTTTTTTTTTTTTTTTTGATCTGTGCCATTCTCACTGGTGTGAGGTGGTATCTCATAGTGGTTTTGATTTGCATTTCCCTGATTACAAGAGATGTTGAGCATTTTTTCCTGTCTTTTGGACATTTGCATTTCCTCTTTGGAGAAATGTCTTTTTAGCTCTTCTGCATGTTTTTTGATTGGATTGTTTCAAAGTGATTCCAATAAAAATCTCAATGACATTCTTCAAGGAAATAGATCAAATATTGATGAAATTCATATGGAGCCACCAAAAACAAACAAACAAAAAAAACCTCAATTAGCTAAAGCTCTTCTGACTATAAAGAATGGAAATGGAGGTATCACAGTCCCAGACTTCAAACTTTATTACAAAGCCATAATAATTAAAACAGCATGGTAATGGAACAAAGACAGACTCACGAACCAATGGAACCAAATAGAAAGCCTAGAAGTAAAGTCACACATTATGGACCTTTGACAAAGACGCAAAGATATGCAATGGAACAAGACCAGCTTATTCAATAAGTGGTGCTGGCAAAACTGGACTTCCACTTGCAAAAAAATGAAAGTAGACCATACCTCACATCATGCACAAAATCAACTGAAAATGGATAAAAGAACTGAATGTAAGATAAGACATACATCTCAGTAACGCCTTAAAATATGTATCCCCAAAGCAATAAAAATGAAAGAGAAGATAAACTACTGGGACTACATCAAACTGAAACCTTCTGTACAGCAAAGGAAACATTAACCAAAACAAAGAGACACCCCACTGATTGGGGAAAAAAAATTGCATGCCACACAACTTATAAGGGACTGGTCATAATCTTTTATAAAGAACTCACAAGACTCAAGAAAATCAAAGTAAATAACCCAGTCAAAAATGGACAGAAGAACTTAAAAGACACTTCTCCAAAGAGGAGAAGCAAATGGCCAACAGGCACATGAGAAAATGTTCAACATTCCTCATAATCAGGGAAATGCAAATTAAAGCCACAATGAGATACCACCATACACCAGTGAGAATGGTTAATATTAAAAAAAAAAAAAAAACAAACTAGCAACAACAAATGTTGGCAAGGATGTGGCGGAAAAGGAACTCTACTACACTGCTGGTGGGAATGCAAGCTGATCCAACCACTTTGGAAAGCTGTATGGAGGCTCCTTGGTCTACTAAAAATGGAGCTACCGTATGATTCAAAAATTTCACTCCCAGGGCTATATCCAAAGGACACAAAAGCCCTGATTCAAAAGAATACCTGTACTCCTATGTTTATTACAGCACTATTTATAATTTGTAAGACCTGGAAACAACCCAAATGCCGAAAAATAGATGACTGGTTCAAGAAGATGTGGTACGTATACACAATGGAATACTATTCAGCAATCAAAAAAGACAAACTAGAGTCATTTGTAGAAACATGGATGAAGCTAGATGAATTATACTCAGCAAAATAAGTCAAAAGGCAAGAGAAAAATATTGGATGGCTTCACTTTTAGAAGGAATATAAGGGAGCCAAGCAAGGGATCAAGGAGAAGAACAATAATAATAAAAAATAAAATCACAAAACAACAAAAATAATAAGAAAAAGACAAATCATAGGCACTTTGTGGAGGGGGAGGGAGAGAGACTGGGATGAAGGCAGAAAGAACACAAGGGACTGAGGTGATGGTGCACTGGTGAATTGGTGGTGGGAATTCCATGGGGACTACAAATGACTCAAATATACATGAAGAAAGAAAATAAATAAATAAGTTAATCTTTATATTTATTTAGGGCATAATGATAGCAAAAAATAGGCACTATATAAATAGGACTTATTATCTGGTAGGATAATTTAATAAAATAATTTCTGTTTTTTCATTGCTAACTTCCTAGCACCATGGAGAGTTCACAGTGTATGGTTGGCACTTAAATAGTGGTTAAGTGAATTTTTGGACATATGTCACAATGATTAAATCCCTTAGGAGGAATATAAGGGAACCAAATAAAGATCAAGGAAAGGAATAAGAACAATAATAATAATAACAACAACAGCAATAAAGACACAGAAACCAAAA
>JAGFMF010011410.1:41340-76565 GCA_019455555.1 Galemys pyrenaicus | reverse complement strand
GGTGCACTGGTGAGATGGTGATGGGGAATACATGGGGATTACAATTGATGGCAAGTATATGTAAATTTTAAAATATTTTATATTAATTAAAAAAATAAAAAAAATAAAGTTTGGAATCTAGAAAATTATTAGATTGCTCAATAAAAAGTCAGAAAATAAAAAAATAAAATCTAGACAACTGGTGATTTAAGGTGATTGAGGATAAAAATAATTCTTTAACTATATTATTTGTATTTTAAAAATAAAATCATTTGTTTCTAGATGAAAACTTGATTCTGAGTAAAAGATAAGAAAAGGAAAGAATCACAGCACTAACTTGAAGGGATATATACACTCCTATGTTCTCTGTAGCACTATTTTCAAATCCATGCCATGGAAACAGCCTAAGTGCCAATAAAAGAAGTAGATTAAGAAGTTGTGGCACATATGCACAGTGGAATATGCACATATAAAAAAAGAATGAAATCTTGCCATTTACAACATGGATGGGAACTGGAGGGTTTTATGCTTAGTGAAATAAGTCAAAAGGAGAAAGATAAATACCAGATGGTTATCACACAAATGCGGGATACAGTATAGAGAAACAAAACAAAGCGATGGACAAAGCTAAACCACAGCAGACCCTAGAATGACTTGAGAATTGACGCTACTGGAGAGGTAGAGTGGGAACTGGGAACAAACAGGGGAGGGGAGGGTTATGCGTATTTTGGTTGTGGGTGGTGGGCTGACAAATCTGAAGAGGTATGAGCCTATACCACTAAATCAGAGGCAGTGTTGTAAACCAATGTTTCTTAAAAAAAAAAAATTCAAATCACATCAACTTAAATTGGTGAACAACAGACTTAACAGGAAATTTAGTGAATTCAAGACAGGATTGCAGAGTTTTTGTTTGGATTCTTATTTAATTCTCATTTGGATTCTCAATTCAAAGAAATTCTCTACTCCTCTGCTCACTGGTGAGATGCCTCATTAATAAGTGGATATAATATGTTAATTTTTGTTGCCACATGAAACAAACTCTTTTCCAATTTGTATGCCTATTAACTCTTTTTCAGTTTGCGTGCCTTTATTTTTGTTTTATTTGTGAATAAGGTCCCCTCTAGATGAAATGTATAGTAATCCCTATAATTAAATACTAATAAATTTCATGTATCATTCCCAGATTCATAAAATGAACTTGGAACTGAATTGATCTTAAAAACGATTGGAATCCGTAGGTTGGGCAGTTGGTGAGTTAGGCTTGTATTGTCAGCAAGTCTACTGAGAGGTCATGGTCTTAATTTTAGGGATTTAAAGGTGAAGTTTGGGGCTGTACCCAGAATTGTAGGTGTGAAATTTTATTGGCTTTTGTATCAGAATCAAAATCAAATGGTGCCTCTGTACAGGCCTCTGCCTCCACAAAGGATGGCCATTATTTTACTAATCTCACCATCCCCTCTGCTTTAGCTAACATCTTTTTGGCATGTTTCTTTGATATAAGTAGTCAATTAAGCTATAACACATTGGCATCCAAATCTTAATTTCATTTAAGTAGCAAAATATTAAAGAGCCAAAGGACTTTGAAGCACACCTGGCATCATTTGAAACAACCTATGTCACAAATTATCACAGGTGAGCAAACTCAGCAGCTGGCATTGAAGTCATTGATGATCTACAGGAATATGTCCAGTAATTTCCTTTGGTGTTTGGCTATTTGGAGAGAAGATATAAATGTTTACCCAATAAAGTTTGTTTCAGCACTGTATTATGAGTACAGCTGTGGCAGTGCCATTTCTGAGGACCCTGGTGTGAAAAAGACAAGACAAAGAAGCAAGATGTCTAGATTCTAGATCTGGATTTGCCAATAGGATTTTAATGCAGTTACTTCTCCTCTCCAGGACATCAGTCTCCTAATTAGTCAAGTGAGGAGAACAGCTTCTCTATAAGGAGTTTGAGACCAAATACCCATCTATACTCTCATGTCCAAGTTTCATTGACACTGAATTCTAACACAGCAAAACAAATCTATGGTTCAAAGAAATCTGAACAGGCTTTACCTCTGGGGGAAGGCATGGAGAACTGATGGGGCAGCAGGTGACACTGTATCTGATGGGAGAGTAATGTTGCATAATCTGCCAGACGTTAAGCAAACACAAGCACCTGTCACATCTTAGTGTTCACATTTAAGGTTCATGCATTTGATTGTACATAAATGTTAGTTCAAAAGTTAAACATTAAGTGTTGAAATCTGGTGGCTAAATACATACTGATACGCATGCTGAGAAAAACTAAGGTGGCAAATGTGATGAAATTAACTTTGAAATGAATCCATGAAAAGAGTGGACATAGGAATGGGTAAATGGATGGACTGATATATAAAAAAGCAAGTTTAAAAAAACATTAATGGTGATACTTAACTGTTGAATATATGTGTGTTCACTTTAATACTCTTTCAATGTTGCTGTTTGGAAATTCTCATAATGAAGTACTATATCAGTTATTAGTCACAGATTGTTAAGGTCCTCTTGGCATTCATTTGAGTTTTGCACCAAACTCTTTTCTGATATCTTTGTCACCAATATCAACCTCCTAATCTATGTTCACATTCATGCCAGTTTTCTAAATAAAAAGAAATACAATCATGCAATTAAATTTTTGATGGTCTGTGATTTTATGTATTTTGTTTTATTGAGGCTTACAACACTGTACATTATTTAGAGGTATAGGCTCACCACCTTTAGGTGTGTGTTACCACACACACACACACACACACAGAGCACCTAAGACACCCATAGTCCTGCACACTTTGCACTCCTCTCACTCTCTCCTTCTTCAGTAGCCCCAATTTTAGAGTCAGATTTCTTGGGCTTGTTACTGGTTTTCATGCCATTACTTTACCTGGAGATGAAAGGTCCTTCACAATCTAACTCCTTTTGAATCCCTATCTTTATACTTATTGTACCCCACATACAATCAGTCTGATTGAACTTCAGCAATTTTGGACAACAGTAATTCACATTATAAAGAGTTTTAGAGAAATAATGTAGAATATGGAATTTGAAGTGAGTTTTTGGGACACACACACTCTTTTCTGAAGTCTGTGTGTGTTGAATTTGCCACATAGACCCTTGAGTTTTGCCCAGTTAAGAAAATCTGCCTTTTCCTCTTAAGAACAAATCTTTTCTGGATGTTGCTTCACTATCTACAGAAGACATTCATTTTGAAGTCATCAGACTCAACACTTTGCAGACTAGAACAGAAGCAATGTTGGGGCCTCTCTCCCACCTTTGTGTCTGTGTGTGCTAAGCCCCTCTGTGCACCTACGCATTTGTAAAAGAATTGGCTAAGGCACTCCCGCATGACTGCCTCAGGATAATGGCCTCACAGGCGGTGGGGATTGCATAGGTAGCCTTTGACTGACTGTGTGGTCAGAGTCCAGTAGCTCAAAATTATACCAATCACCTGCACAGAAAGTATTCCCTCCATACATGGCCAATGTGCCCCATAAAATTGATTACCCTTTGATCTCTTTGAAGTCCTATTCTCCTTAAGGATGAATACCCTTTAGTTTCCCTGGACCCTGCTTCTCTTACCATTATCATATGACCAAGCTTGCATGAGTATTATTGCTAAATAAAAGCAAAGGGTTGCTCACTGAGCAGGAGAGTCTTGCCTTGCAAATCTGCTCCATGACTCCTATCTTAGCATGTCCCCATTGACATGCTGGCACGTCTGCTACCATCAGAGTTGGTGCCCCAACAGTGATCTGAATCAGTCAGTAAGACTTCATCAGGCATCAGGGATAGCTCACAGATCCTCAAAAGCCCAGTGAAGGGAAAGGACATCCGACTTAGCTACAATGTAGCCTCACTGACCTTAGAGTCTGATGATGGAGAGGTAAGTAAAGTGCTGTCTCTATCACCAGTCGTGCCTTTCTCTTTTTCACTCTTTCTCTTGCTCTTCTGCTCTCAAATTCTTAGTTTCCTTCCCATCAGGTCTTTTTATTCTGCTGCAAAAAATTAATGGTGGACAAGGGTCGACCACATAAAGGGTCAATAGGGCTGGTCCCACCCCTCACCCCCATTAAAGCAGCAAAGATGAATACAACTCACATATAGGAATTGCTGATTCATCTTTAAAGATTGTTAGGTGAGTTTTCAGAGATGGCACTTTGTTGTGAGATTACAACAAAACAATCAGTCCAGAATGGAGTTGGGGAAATATAAGCAAATTGCTCCTACCCTTCCCTTCATCAGACATTATGGCACCGATTTGTTAATGAGGATGAAACAATCAGACACAGCAAGAATTGATAGACTTAAAGTACCCCATGTAGAGTGTCTCCCAAAGAAGTCCATGTTCCATCCCCTAGAATTTTTAGATAGTTACATTACATGACAAAAGCGATAGTTAGATGTCTTAAAATAGGAGACTATTGAGATTATGTAAGAGGGTCTGATGTAATCACGAGGGCCTTTACAAGAGGAAGGAGATTAAAGCCTAGGAATTAAATCCAATGTGACAACAGAGGTAAAGATCAGAGGTCTGGGAGTCTAGAAGTCAAGGAGTGCTACTCTAGAAGTTAGAAAAAAAGAGGAAATGATTTCTTCCTTCGATTGTCCCAAAACATAATTCTTCTCACTTTTATTCTACTGATTCTAACTTTGGACTTTAACCTCAGAATTTCAAGATGACAAATTTGTTTTATTTTAAGCCACAACATTTGTAGTAACTTAGAGAAGCAATAGGGAGCTGATAACGCTGTTCACAGCACAGTTGCTTTTTATAAGATTGAGTGATTTTGCTGGTTTATATCTTAGCAGGCACAGAATTAACCCCAGGCCTGAGGCACTACTAGGAATTTAAGCTTTAAGTACAACTTCAGTCATATAAAGCTGAATACATATCCAGGCAACAAGAATCAATGTGGTAGAAATCTCATTCCGTGGGAAGACCTTGGAATGGTATCAGTAGATTCAAGTGAGAGATCTCAAGCTATCATCTGAATGGGAACATATTTGGGCAAGCCATTCATGTCTTTAGATCTCACTGGAAAATGTGCATGTGGGGGGTAGATTAAAATCATTTTTAATGGAAAATCTAGTACATTTATTTCTTTATCAAAAAGGAGACATTATTTTTCCACATGATTGGAAGAATGATATGTGAAAAATTCTAAATACCTCAAAGTTCTATTGGTCAGTGGGAAATAAACAGTGAAGATTTCCTAGTTCATCAGGGGTAAGAGAGGAGGATAGTCAGGATGTTCCTCAGTATCATTATAATAAGTAAAAAGAAGCTTATAAAGCATCACAGAGAAAAACTAAATTGATTTTGACATTATCACTGACATAATAAAAAGTCTTAGGTGAAAGGAGAAATAAGGTATTTTAATGCAACAAAATACTAATGCTCGCCATCCTACATTATCTACTTATTCTAATGCCCTTTAAATTCGTCCATCCAGCAAACCGTAGATCTAATACATACAGAAGGGGAGAGGAGGGAAGAGGTCAAACAGGAGTAAGAGTTTAAGGGACTATGGTAAGAGCTCACTGGTGCTATGCTGGTGGGAGAATTATGAGAACTACACCTGAGGGGAGAAATCAAATATTGTATAAAAATGAACAATGATGTAAGAAAATTTACAAAAATAAATAAATTTCAATTTCACATAAGAAATAAGTTCCTCCATTCAGGTCATATTGCAGTTTAATTTTTTTTCCAAATATTAATTTATTTTTATGCATACAAGCACTGGGGTACAGGCCAGAGGTGTGGGGGGTGGTGAGAGGATTCACCACAGAGAGCGGGGAGCAGAACAGGCAGATCAACTGAAGTACACTGCCGAGGGCAGCAGTGGGCAAGGCAGGAGAGGTCTGCTGCGCCATGTGGGTCCCCTCCCTGGCCGGCAGCAGGGATCGAACTTGTGCTGCAGTGGCTGTGGTTTGCTTCATAGTGCGTTGCTTAATCCACTGCGCCACCAGGGAGGCCAACAGTTTAATTTTTTGACTGGTATCCAATGTAATATTGATCTCATTTTCATATGCTAGGTACAGGAAGAATTGCTCTTTGAGTTAATAGAGCAGGCACAGAAGTCTGATCCAGTATGGACAGAGTTACTCCTCCATTTGTTCTCATGCTTCTCCTTCACTGCCTCCGTGAAAGTTCTCCAGTTGTTCCAAGCAGCACCCACTCCCAGGACCAACCTTGGGTTACAGAAATAAATTCTTAACCTTTATCTCTGCACATGGTACAAATGCAAATTTATCATTCTTTGTTGTGGCCTCTCTCCCACCTAAGGCCTCTGCACTGTGCTGCTAGGCCTCTGTGCACCTGTGTGTGTGTGAAAGATTCAGAATGGCCTACATCATAGATGCCTGGGAATGCCTAGGTAGCCCATGAATGATTGTGTGGTCAGAGTCTGAGACAATCTAGGAGTAGTCCAAAAGTATATCGAGCACCTTCATAGAAAGTACTCCCTTTATGAATGGATAACATATCCTCCCCCGTTCCCTATAGAATTGATTATCACCTTTGAAGTCCTGTTCCCTAGAAGATGAAAGCCTTTTGTCTCCCTGGATCCTGCTTCCCCTACCATTGTCATATGATCAGTCATGCTTATGTGTTATTGTAATAAATAGTAAACAGTGCTCCCTGGGCAGCAGTGTCTTGCCTTACAAACCTGCTCTGCGATTCATACCCTGGTGTGTCCCCTTGGACGTGCTGGAATGTCTGTGACCAGCAGACCTTGCAAACCTGGTTCCTTCTCTTTTCTCATCGCCATTTCTGACTCTATTTCTCACCCACCCAATCCATTCATTGAAGACATCTGTCCAGTTTTGTCCAACCGAACCTTCATAAAAATCACCCTGAGCACTCGTGATAGAGGCAACTCCTCTATCCCAGTGATCACGTACACTGTGTATTTCTATTAGGAATATTCTGAGTGAAGATCTAGCACTGTTAAGATGCAGGTAAAGGTGTGGCTGACTCTGGCTAGCTACTTGCCTCTAGTCATGCTATTGCCATTCCCTTCCTAAATGTGCTTCTAGCCCAAGTATTAGAGAATGTTCCTAGGGATTGATTTCAGAAGAAGTTCACGCTCAGAGTAGTCAACAGGTGACACAATAAGACCTTGTCTGAAGATTCAAGTATAGAATGGGGTGAGAACAGAGGATTGCCTGTACAACCTCAGTGCCATGCTGTATCAGTACACCAAGAGCAGAGGGAGAAGACAGGGCTGGAAACCAAACTGGGTAAGAACCACTGGGTGATCATGACTTGTAGATACTCTGTAATTTAAATTTTAATACAGTCCTGAGGGATAAATGTTTCTTGAACTAGTCAAAATTATTTATTGACCACATGCTATATATAAGGCCCTATTCTGTGTACTAGGGATAAAACAATAAATTAGATAAACCAGATATCAGCTCTCATATTTCTTATTTCTAGTAGAAACATACAAGAAAAAAAAGAGATGATATTTCTGAGACATTTTAAGTTCAGATTCTTAAGATAAAGAGGCAAGAGCTGATGTAGGGGACTAGATATTCCAGGTAGTGAGTAGAGTTCATAATCACTCTGGGACTGAAGAGTGTCTGACGTCTAGTGAAGGACAGGTGGGGTGGCAGAAGTCAGAGGTTCATGGGATGATCAGGAGGGCCTTATATGCTATATAGGCCAGTGCTTTTCAAATTTCATGGGGCCTATGACTGGTCTGGAATTTTTATTTAAATAAGAGAAAGTGCTTCAGAAGGCCTGCAGTGGGGTCTTTGATTCTACTTCTGGATGATCAAATACTGCAGATTTTTATAAAGAGTGACTATAAAATTCCTAGTGTCATTGAATCCACAGAAGGATTTAAGTGTTAAGTGATACTTACTTTTCAAAAAAATGTGCTCTCGGGTGAAGTTTTTTACTTGGGAAAGGAAAACATAAGATGAGATAGAGATTCGTGTTAGAAGAAATGAAAGCTCAAAGAGATTAGTCATTTTCTAAGATCTTTTTGTATATTCCCAATGCATGTGGGTCTCTCTGACCCAGTCTGGGGTCCTTTATGCACAGGCTTAGCTACTCTGCATCTTGCCTTAGTAGATGCCCACTCATGCGGGGAAGCAGCCTACAGAAAAGACAGATGGAGTCATTGATTTTACTAAGAGCATTTTTATTTTTTTCCTTTATTTATATATATCTGACATCAATTGTAGTCCCCGTGGAATTCCCATCACCATTTCACCAGTGCACCATCACCTCCGTCTCTTGTGCTCTTTCTGCCCTCATCCCAGTCACTCTCTGCTCCCCTCACAAAGTGCCTCTGATTTGTCTTTGTCTTTTTGTTCTTGTGGTGTTGTGATTTTTTTTATTGTTATTGTTCTTTTCCTTGAGCACTTTTTTTTTTGTTTCTTTATATTCCTCCTAAAATTGAGACCATCAAATATTTTTCACTTGCCTTCTGCCTTATTTCACAGCAATATCCCTTCGAGCTCCATCCATAAATTAGAGTTTATGGATTTATCTAATTTACCTTTTCTGATTGCTGAATGGTATTCCATTGTATATATGCACCATATCTTCTTGATCCAGTCATCTACTTTTGGGCATTTGGGTTGTTTCCAGGTCTTACAAATTATAAATAGTGCTGCAATAAACATAGGGGTAAAAGTTTTCTTTTGGATCGGTGCTTTGTGTCCTTTGGGAATGAAATTGTTGGGTCATATGGTAACTCTAATTTTAGTAGACCGAGGAATCTCCATACAGTTTTCCACAGTGGCCATTTGCATTTACAAGGAGCATTTTTGAAAAGGTTATCTACTAACAGGTACTGTTTTTTGGGTGCTGGAAGCAATATATTCATTTCCCAGTTGTTGGTGGCAAGAACATTTATGTACAAGACACATAGAGAAGAGGCAGTTCCTAAACATAGCCCCTTCTCCCCACCCCTGATTTACCTGCTCTTGCTAGAGGTGGGTTATCTTCTTACAGATCCCAAATGTGCCTTTGATAGTTGAATTACTTACTTCTTCATTGGCATTAGCACAGAGTGTGAATGAACCCACACAGGACCAGAGGGAGCTTTCACAACTGCTGAGCAGCTGACCCAGGTAGCAGAGAGGTGGCTGGAGCAGGCTCAGAGGGGCTGGGAAGTCAGCAGAAGGAAAGATTAACAGCTGCTTAATGGCATGTGTTGTCACAAGTAATGAGTCTCACGTTCCTACTGTAGAAGCAGCTACAGATGTTTGACTTCTTGTATAGCTTCTATGGCAGCTCCTCCCAAGGTGTGTTCATGGACTATAATGCTATCAATATATTCCATGAATCCAGCTACAGAAATAGGATGTGTCTTTCATGTGCAAAAGAATATGATACCTTTTTCTAGTAATGCCTACATTGCTACTTCCTTTTACTTGCCTTTCTAATTTCCCTCAAGTAGTACAGAGCAAAAAATTATATAAATCTTCTTTTCATTCCATTTTGGTTTCCCCCAAATGTTTTGCAACCTGGTATGGTTAATAATAGCTAACACTCATGTAGCATTCTCTTTGTGCCAAGCACTGAGCAGAGCATACTTACATGTTATTAAACTTCACAGGCGTGCAGAAAAGGGTCACACTCTATCCATCTTATCTATAACTGAGGAAATGGAAAAGTCCATGGGTTGTAGCAAACTGCCTGAGTCCTCACAGTGGAGAGTGAAAAGCTGAGGGTTTCACCCTCAATTCATTTCTACTCCAAAACCAGCTTTTACCTCTCTAGGTGTTCCCCTACATTAGCCTTTATTTGCTACAACAGGAGCTGGGCAAGAGGTATTCCTATTTCTAGATTATGAACACAGTCAATACTACTTTTGTTGAGTCTAACTGCTATTTGAAATGCATTGAAAGATTATGTGATGTTTCAGAAGAGAAAGCGTTTCTCTTAATTCAAAGAACAATTACATTTTATTGGCAAAACCACAATCAAGTGTCTTACAGGACCAATGAAAAGAAGATACTTGGGAGTATATGAAGCTCTGTTCCATCTGTGTGTGAAGCATGCAAAAGAAGTGATTGACACCTGCTAGAATCACAGTGAAAGTCAAGATCATCAGAACAGATGAAAGAAATTTCCAAGCCATAATACGTTTGAACACACACGCCATGTGCCACACAAGATGCTTATAACTCATTCTGCCATTTTTTATTTGGCAGAGTTTTGGTTTTTTTTAGTGGTTCATAAAATAACAGCAGGTTATGCAATCTAAGCAAGAGTATCTGACTGTTCATAACTCTAGATGTAGGAAACACTATAACCTGGTTCATTTTCTAGGTCCTAAGTATCAGGAAACAGTCTTGAACATTGAACACTGTATTAAAGAGAGTTATTAAACATTGTGTGATTACATGCTAATTAAATAACTGAATTGAATAATATCAGTTTTGAAAATGCCAGTATCTGGATGCTTCTTAGCCTACACACCTATACAGATGACAATAGGGCTGCTCTTCTAGAGTAATGATAGCTTTTTCCCTACATCTATTAAACTGAGGTTTTAAAAAAGGTCAAGATGCTCTTCAGTCTATGCCAAACTCATGCAGATTGCTTGTTTTTGTTTTATTTTGATTTTTATTTTTTAACCACCTGTCTGCAACCTGAAGAAAGGCTCAGATGGCTTTTCCAAAGATACCATTTACATTAAGTTTCATTAGCAGAAATGGAGAAAAATAAAGATCATTTGTCATCACAAATGCCCTGTACATGATCATATGTTTCAAATTAAATATAAAAGAGGTGGATTTCAACCCTCACTATGCCCCTATGTCACTGAGAAAGTGACATTGCTTCACCTTCCTGATTGATATTTGTCTCTTTGTAAGTCATTGCAGAATGACCTTGAAACCCTGCTTAACATTAGGAAATATCAAAAACAAGTTGATGGTTAAAGTTTAACAATTTATGCATATCTAAATGGAGTGTGCATTTTAAAAATTAAAATTGACCCTTGACCAACATGGTGATTAAGGGCATGGACCTCCATGCAGTTGAAAATCTGCATATAACTTTTGACTCCCCCAAACTTAACTACTTATGGCTTGCCTTTGACCAGAAGTCTTATGGCTGTCAATCAACACTTATTTTGCATATTACATGCATCATATGCTATATAATTATAATAAGGTAAACCACAGAAAAGATGTATTAAGAAAAATTTAAGTAGATCATCATAAAGGACTTTAACCTTATCATCTTCACATTGAAGAAGGTTGAGGAAGAAGGGCTGAAAAAAATCTGACTATATATGGGCCCAAAAAGTTCAAACTCATATTGTTCAAGAGTCACTATATAGTATAATAGTCTTTTCAAAAATAACAGTAACATTTGGCCTCACACTTGTACCCTTTGCCTGAATCAAGGAAAATGTAAAATTCCTTTCCTGCTCAGCTCCTGAAATCATAATAATATAAACTGTGCATAGACTGGTAACAAGTGCTGTCCTGACGGGTAATGATCTAGTACCATGTGAGTGGTTCTAGGTGTTGAAAGAGCTCCCACTTACAAAGAGAAGTGGCACTTGAATTTTGCCAGTGGAAGGTTGACATTGGCAAATCCATGGCATTTTACATTTAGCTCATAACGCTGAATTTCATTAAAGAGAATACTTTGCAATAAAAGTTGTCTTGAAACTGTAACCTGCAGCACCAGTGATGCAGAAAGAAGTAACTGAAGACTACTTGAAGCACAGCTTGAATGGATGAAAACATTTCACTGCTAAGCATCACCCCTAATGACAGGAGAAAAATTATAGTCTTTCCTAATTCAGGTACCTCTTCACTGCCTAACGAAAGCTATGTGAGGGAAGTCAGTTTCTCAGTTTAATTTATTAACATAAATTCTGTATTTTGAGGAAACTTGTAACTCTTGGATTATGCTGCTTTCTGAAGTTTCTGGACTCAAATTTAAACTATAATGAAGCAGAAGAATCTTGAACTGTTTTTACTTTCCCCATTGTATGGAAGCAATAAAATACTGGCTTGGTACTTTAAAAATATCATTTTAGGGTCTCCCTGGTGGCACAGTGGTTTAAGCAACACACTATGAAGCAAACCACAGCCACTGCAGCATGAGTTGGATCCCTGCTGCCAGCCAGGGAGGAAATACACTTGGTGTAGCAGAACTCTTCTGTCTCGCCTGCTGCTCCCCTCAGCAGTGTGTTTCAGTCAGTCTGCCCGTTCTGTTCCCAGCTGGTGGATCCTCTCACCTCCCTGGACTCTGTCCTGTACCCCAGCTCTTGTGTGCATAAATAAATAAAATCTGTAAAAATATATATCATTTTAAGATTTCCTTGGGTTTTTTTTTTAATAAGCTCAATGGTCATTTGGCAGTTGGATGAAGAGGTCCTCAAGGAACCTTGCCCGACCATTTATTTGTACCTATAGAGTGCCTGGCACAACTTATACAATAAAGTGCTAACAGGAAAACTGAAGAGGTAAACTGGAAGAGATGGGATGAAAAGGAACACATACCTAATTAACTCTGGGAGGTGAAGGAGTCATTTGGTCTATCTTTAATTACACATTCTAATTTTGTGTCCAAACACTATGAGCATGTTCGGAAAATGTCAAGAAGGACACACATCTTTAATTGACAGGGCCCACTCAATCCAAAATTATGTAGGACCTGAGACCAAGAGTAGTCTTGCTCCTTGAACAAAACAGAAATTTGAAAGCTTGATTTTTCTGTTTGGCTTGTCGGAGGATCTGTGGGTGGCAACTGGCAGAGGTAGGACCACAGATTAGGGTTCTAGAGGTCTGCCAGGAGCAGCTAGAGGTAGATAGGACCCTTCAGTATCCTGTCTATCCCCCCTTTCTGCCAATTTGAACCAGAGGACACTCTCTAGTTCTGGGAAAGCTTCCTTAGCCTCCACAATTCTTTTTAACTCTCCTAGTGTAAAGTAAAATACATCAATTCAGTATTCTCTGTCTCTGAAGTCCAATAAAGACAGCAATGCTAACAGATACTTGTTATTAAAAATATGTAGGACAAATTGCATCCTATTTGGCAAAATTTGTGTATTGGAAATGTTATCAGTTTTTTGCTTTCATGTTAAGTGTTTATAGTCTGCTCAAAATAGAACTGGCAATAATAAAGAGGGAAATATGAAGAAACTGTCCATTATGAGGGGAGCTCATGAAGGAAATACTGAGTCGAAAAAACAATTTATTTTCTTACATAAAAAAAATAAAAGGCTATACAGTAACTCTTTTGAGCTGAGTAAAATGTCTTATGAAATCCTCAGATTATCCCTATTTCACACAAATTGAGCAGTAGGTAAAATCTGCCATCTGAACATTAAAACCTCCCTGTTATTAGTTAAGTGTTAAAAGCATGCTTTCACCTATGTTTCTTTATTAAAAATCTGCTTTAGTCTTTATGGTTTTCTTAGTCCTGATTTTGTCCATATTTTGCATTTTAATGTCTGGTATATCTGGAAATATGTAAGTATACTATAAATTCCAAAATACTAGGTTTTTTTTTTTCTACTTGAACTTACTATGACTCACATAAATGAGAATTTGAAGAATCACTGACATTTACAAAGTTCACCATGTGAAAAGAACATGCCTGATCACTAGCCTTCCTAATTCAGCGAAGCATTTTTATGTTGTCTCTTTCTACTGAGAGCACCTTACTTGGAATACAGAGTGGGGTCTGAGGCCTCAGACACCCAGATCCACATCCTAGTTCTTTTCCCTGACTGTGAAGATCTAATGCCTCTTTCCCTTTCCTCATTCATAAAATGGAATTACTTGCACAGGGAAAGAAAGCAACTACTTTCAGACACAAAAGCTTGCACAGATTTTCTGAGTTAGCTATAATGAATCCTAGAAGACATAGGCTGTGAAAAGACCCCAAATTTTTGTGATTATTCATTTTTCTAGTTCCCCCAAACCTTCAGGTTATTGTTGCTGTTACCCAAAAAACCACACCCACATGCCCACAACACACACAGTACAAATACAGACATTCTTTATGATACGTTTTCTATACTAGTTCTCCCATTTCTCACTCATAGACTGTATATACCTGTAGAGATAATGACCCTCTAACTGCAAATAGTATATTTCTCTCTGCACAGTTATGTGAGGAAATTACCATATGCCCACATTTGAAACAAACAATTTGTTACATTAAAGTGTTTTTTTTTTATTGTAACTAAGCTTATCTGTCACCATAATATATAAACTGAATTCTACTTTTGGAGGGATGGGAAGCAACTGATGAGAACTGTCTGCATCAGTCTGCTTTCTTTGGCCTTCTCCTCATCTTTGGCTCTGAAAATAAAGGGCCTTTCTCATTACAGTGGCTATTATTGTTTTTAATAGATAGTTGAGTAGTATATCTTAAGAGTCATATTAGAAATGCACAAGCCTAAAGATAGTCCCTAAGACATCATACCTTGTATTACTATAACATACCTTGGATAAAATCATAGAATTAGTAACCAGACTGGAGCTTATTAAACATCAATATGGAAGTCACATTTTCTACTACATCATGTCACTCACAAATCATCAAAAAGGACATTTCAAATACATTTAGAGTGTGCGATTAGTAATGCACAAGTTCACTACATGTTGAGTTTAGAGTTATAGAAGATAGATTTTCTAGTTCTGTATTAGATTTCTAAAAATTTATTACCTCCTTAACAATTTATCCATTGCCACACCTCCACGTAGTGCCCTGCATATAATTAGCCAGTGGGAATGGGTATAGAAGACCACCTGCAGATTCTTGAACATTGTGTTCTGGTTGTCTCTCAGTGATGTTTGATTTTCCTGCTCCCTTTTTTGTAATTTCCCATCTTTTAACATTTAGCTCTTGCATTACTTCTACTTAAAGTCACTTCTGACCATTCTATATAAAGTTGAATATTCCCTTCTTTACATCTTTGTTGAATGTCACTCATATTTCTACTTAGCACCTACAATACTTTATTGTACTTATTTTTGCTTGCCTCTTCTATAATTGCACTGTGAATTTATTAATTTCTCACAGAGGAACTAGAAACCATATTTAATGAAATTAAATCTCTCTTTCTTCCCTCCCTCCAGCTCCAATTCTACCTTACAGAAGTAATCAGTAATAATTCATGTGCATGAAACCAGAAATTTTCTATGCATATGCATTTATATTTATAATATTTAAATTTATATAAACATTTACATACTTGAAATGGTATATAATTGGTATGGAGCTTACTTTTCAATAAATTTAATACTGTCATGGATATTTTTCCATATCAACACATAATTTTGAATAGTTCTATGATATTCTGTACCTTAACTTATTTAAAGAGAGGGATTACACCTTAATCATTTGTGTCTGCTTCCTTGGCATAGACAACACAACTAACAAATGTTATAGGAACAGATGGTATTATCCAAATAAAAACATACAGTATTTTCATTTCAAAAAGAGGGGGGCATTTGACTTGAACAAAGTCAAACAGTTTGTCACTGAATTTTTTTCTATACCCTGTCTTCCAATTCCTGACATTTGGATAAAATAGCTTTGAACTGAATAACCATGACTTAATCCCAAGAATGTGCCCCACCCCCTTTGAAAAGAGCATCATCTGAACAAAAACAGAATGTCTGCTTCAGACATTTACTTTTAAGATGTTTTGGTTCCCATCACACCACCAATTCAGTGCTGTCCCTGGAAGCTAGAGTTTGCCAGGGAGCAGTCAGCACCTTACCCTGACCCACTTTTGGGACTCTAGTCAAGAAGCGAAGATTTAGATTTGATGGATGTGTTAGCTCAGGCTGACATCACAGGATGCCATGGACTGGGTGACTTAAGTATCAGAAATTTATTTACTTACAGTTCTTGGCATCAGAAATCCAAGGTCAAGTTGCTAAATTGGTTGTTTCTGGTGACACCTGTCTTCCCAACTTGTATAATATTCCTTCACACTGTGTCTTCCTACATACAGATTTTCTGCTGTGCACACAAGGAAAGAGAGCGATCAATGATTTCATAAGAACACCCCTTCTATATATAAGGGCCACAATTTTAAATCTTATTTGACCTTAAATAAATCTCCGTAAATATCCTATCAAATTAATGCAGTTAATTTGGAGAGTAAGCCTTCAGTATATGAATTGGGGGAGGCAGGGGCACGATCCAACCTGAAACAGTGTTAACACATCTAGGACAGTTATATGTCCTGCTTTGCTCAAGACAGTGCCAGGAATGTGTCAGTTATCAAGTTGCTCATTCAGCTGGTTGCCCATTCGTGCATGCTCAGTACCTAATGGTCATACTAAACATCCTGTCTACTGCATAGGTTTTGCTTTTTTGCTGGCTGAAATACATTAACTCACAGCAGAAACATTATTGTGACTCTTGCTCAGTTGTGTCTGGTATAAAGTATAGCATTCAAATCTACAGAGATGGCATTATAGCAGATTTAATTGTTGTCTCTTTCAGTCAAGCTGCCTATACTTTGTTATTCCTGACACTCCTTGGTTTTGAGAACTGATGTGGCCTTTTCACTCTTTTTCAATTTATTTTTCTCAGGAAGAGCTGTCTTGGGATAACAATGTCTATCAGTTGATCTTTGTGAGATAGGTGTAGGACAAGAAGTCTACCTACTTTCTGGATTTTTCAGCACATGATCCCCAACATCCCTATAAAACTTGATCTTCTGGTATAGATTATTACCTTCAGAAGTGGTTTCCTGGATCTTTATAAAATGTTTCTTCCTTAGATATGGTATATATGCACAATGGAATGCAGTAACCAAAAAGGATAAACTCATGCTATTTGCAGCAACATGGATGGAGCTGGAAGGGATTATGTTAGGTGAAATAAGTCAGAAGGAAAAAGAAAAATATCATGCAGCTTCATTTATAGGAGGAATATAGGAGAACCAAATAAGGGATCAGGAAAAAGAAAGACAGAACTAGCAGGCAAATATAAATAAGAATCATATAGTTGGAGGTGGGGGCTGCGGGAGGGGAAGGAAATAACACAGGGTTGGGAAGAGCACAAGAGACTGTGGTGATAGTTCACTGGTGACTTGATGGTGAGAATTTTACAGGGATTACACCTGAGAGGAGAAATCAATACAAAAATAAACAATATTTTATGTACGTGTGTGTGTGTGTATAATTTAAAAAATACATTAGAAAGTGAGATAAAATTTTTCTTCCTGGGGCCTCCCTGGTGGTTCAGTGGATTAAGCACAGTGCTATGAAGCAAACCACAGCCACTGCAGCATGAGTTTGATCCCTGCTGCTGGCCAGGAAGGGGACCCACATGGCATGCAGACCTCTTCTGCCTTGCCTGCTGCTCCCCTCAGCAGGGTTCCAGTCAATCTGCCTGTACTGTTCCCCACTCTGTCTCTGGTGACTCCTGTCACCACCTGCACCTCTGGCCTATACCCCAGCTGTTGTATGCATGAATAACAATCTTTAAAAAAAAATAAATTTTCTTACTTTCTTTTCTTTCATCCTCCAATTTTTTCATTCTCTTCTTCCTCTTCTGCTTCTCACTTGGCAGCTTATATGCTCCATAATTTTGAGCAATGCTTTCAGCAATGGCTTCACTCTGTCTGATTTCCCCTCCTCTTTCTCTCACCCATTACTCCCCCCCCCCCCCCCCCCCCCCCCCCCCCCCCCCCCCCCCCCCCCCCCCCCCNCCCTCCCTCCCTCCCTCCCTCCCTCCCTCCCTCCCTCCCTCCCTCCCTCCCTCCCTCCTTCCCTCCCTCGTTCCCACACTCTACCTCTTTTCATCTAGCTCTCCTTCCTTCTCTTTTCATTGAGTACTAGACTGACTTCCAGTCCTTCTCCCTTTACTATGCTCCACTTCACCTATGCTTTGTGTGAATTAATTGTTTTGCAGCTTTCTTTCCTCTGTTTCTACCACTGAGTCTGAACCTGACCATAAAACAGAAATACAATTCCTGCTCTCAACTGACAGGATGGAAAACCTACAACATAGACCCTGCTATCACTGAGAACATCTTCTGAATTACAAAGTGATTTTATGGACTATAAGCAGCTGTTCAAGACAGTCTTTTCCTAATATGAATAAAATTCAACAAAATGTCATTTTTGACACTGAAAATAGATAAGGCCATCCTAACTGAAAAATACATATATATATATATACACCAATAGAAACTATTAGTTTTGACAAAATAATCTTATTAGTTTAATGCTATATATATATTGAAATTATTTTTTTCTTTTATTCTTTCAATAGATATTTATTGAGCACCTACTACAGTATAACAGGCAACATTTTAAGTGTTGGTGATCCACAGGTAAATAAAATAAGGATAGTTTGTACCCTAAAGGTGTTTAAAATGGATCAAGGAGAATAAAAATGAAATCTAATATTCGAGTATAAAGAGGTAAATGCTTTCAAAGGGATAAGCACTGTGTACTATGGGATCACCAAAGAAGGGCATTTGATTCAACATGAGAAAGCAGTAAATATGTCTCAGTCTAGCACAAGTGCATACCTCTTGCACTGCCCTACAGCTTAAAGACTGGGGAGACCCGCAAGTAACAAGGATGGGAGTGAAAGGGAAGTGTCTTTTCCTTTCTCCAACTGAGCAGATGTCACTCATATTCACTATTGGGCATTTGAAATGTGGTTAGCCCTGGAAGACTAAATTTCTATTTTGTTTCATTTTAGCATATGTCAAGTTAAAATTTAAAAATAACAGTATAAAATATTTCAAATTAAGTGCAAATTTACCATTTCAGTAGGGTCCTAATTTCCTTAAATGTGAGAATTTTGCCATTTGCACTGAGACATGCTATCTATGCTAAGTACATATCAGGTTTCCAATGTGGAAAAAGAATATCATTGATCTAACTATAGTGTTCATTTTTCACATTTGTTACACATCAAAAAGATAAACTACTGCATGAAATAAAATATATTGCTGAAGTTAATTTCCCCTTTGAAACTTTTTTAAATGTACACCTGTTGGAATAACTGGATGTTGGAAGAACTGACCATCCCAAGTGCCAATACCAACCAAGCAAACCACCTGAAACACACATCCTGCTTGTGAGAATGGAACATAGGGTGGCAATTTGGGAACCAGTTTAAAAATTTGTCATGAAATCAAATATAACACATTCCTTATGATCCAGTATCCCTACTTTTAGTTATTTATTGGAAAAAAATTAAAATTTATATTCATATCAAGTTATGTATGAAAATACCTTTAACAAATTTATTCATAACCACCAGAGTGGAAATAACCCAAATGTCCATTACAGGTGAAATGAAAAAAACTATGCTGTCTCGACACATGAACTGAAAGGAATGAACTACTGACACTCATCATAACAATCACAAATCTCAGACACATTATGCTAAATGATAGTGGCCATATTCAAAAGGTTACTTAGTGTGACTGATGACAAAGAGCCAAATTTTCTTACAGTAGGGGTGAAAGGTTGGTGTGAAATGGAAGAGGGAAGTTGACATGGGATCACAAAACTGTACAAAAACTGATTACAATGATGGTTAGACAACTTTGAGAATATAATAAGCAGCACTGAATTGTATACTTTGAGAGAGTTGTGTAGTATTTGAATTATATATCAATGAAGCTGTTAAAAAACAAATTTATGAAAAGTAAATAAATGTTATTAGTAGAGAATTTGTAATTATGTATGTGACTTGCGTTATGCGTCTATTGAACATAGGAGTTTAACATTTATTCAGCACTAGGGCAGACCCTGGGAGTGGGAGACGATTGTGATGGTATTAATCTGACATTTGTGCGACTTTCTGGGAGGGCTCAATGCTATTACTTCATCAGTGGTTTGCCCTAGACTTTAGAGAATGTAATTCCTTGAGAAGTCAGATAAACCACATGGATTAAGTCACTGAATGACCAATGACCCATTTATGAAGATTCTTTCTCCTATTAAAAAGAAACACATACACAAACAGGCTAATTCACGAAAGAATCAGAAATGAAGACTACCACTTAAAATAGTATTGATTGCTTAAAATGTTCAATTTCTGAAAGGGAAAATACTTTTTTAGACTGCCTTTAAAAAACTGAGAAGGAAAATGAAGCTGATGACTTAGGTCATCATTGAATATAGTAATTGTGGCCACCATTCACTTAGAACTCTGTGTTTCTGGTAAATACTACAGATAGTATTTAATTTAATACTCACAGCAACCTTCCTAAGAAAGGACTTAGAGGAAGCACAAGGACTCATGGCTACTAGGGGAGCAAATTGTCATCACACCGACGCATCTCATTCTACAGGACTTGAGCTCTTCAACCAGTATGTGTAGCACACCATAACAATGAAATTGAGAGCACATGGTTCAAGAGCTACAAATACCAGGTAAGTGATCAAGAAGTCAAGTGCTTTGAATGAGGTCTGGACAAGGTAGAAAGAAGTTATTGAAGGTAATCCAAGATCTATATCCAAGATTCTAGATGAAGGAAATTAGCAAAGGGCTGAAGAGGCAGTTAGTCTACTCTAAGGGTCTGGAAGTAAAAACACAGAGACCAAGCAAGACTGTTGAGAGTATATGCAAGTATTTCATAGTCAAAGTAACAGAAGTATACACAACCATTGCCAACGTCATGAAGTTCATCTTCAAAACCTGACCTTGGAATAAATATTAAAAGTATTTTTTCCATAGGGAAGATAGTGAAAGACTATATTACATAATTTCTAGTATACTAGCTATAGAGTCACGTTCATTGCCTAAGGAGCAACTAACTAATGTGACTCATCCTAGACCTGATCCACCCTGGGGAGTCATTAACACATATTAGATTCAATTACCCTCCTATTACTCTGCTTCCTGTCACAGTCAAATATCACATGCACCAAGTCTATGATAGATGCCTCCACTTCTTTACCTTGAGTCACTCAGATATGGAGTCTACCAGCTATTATATCCAAACCATTCTTTCGATGGTTATGGATGACCTCCATATTCCCAAATTTAATAGATGATCTTCATATTTCTCTCAATTTTTCAGCGATGTTCAGCACCATTAACTAGTATTCTTCCACTTTCATGTCTTCTTTTCTAGACCTCCCTAATATTACATAATTCTGAAAATAAATCTCTAACCTTTTTGGTCTTCTATACAAAACTCAATTTGTAGGGGTACTCAAGATTTGATTCTTGCTTTTTTTCCCTATCTATATACTTGCTTTAGATGATCTTATTCATATCTGTGACTTCAAATCTTACAATGTTAATTACATTTTATTTAGATTTTTATCTGTAGCTTAGACCTCACTCTGAGCCCCAGTCCCATTCTCTCAATTAATACACCTACATCTCAACTACAGGCTTCCATAATAAAATACCAGGCTGATGACTTAGACACAATAAATTTATTTCTCACAATTCTGGAATCTAGAAGTCCAAGATCAACTCAACTGGTTTGGTTTCTGATGAGGATTCTCTTTCTAGATTGAGAATGTCTATGAACCTCCTATGTCCTTACATGGTACACAGTCTCTTCCTCTTCTTCTAAGAATACCCTCTTTAAGAATTCCCTAGCCTTATTATATAGTGTACCTGCCAGTGACTTCATTTAACCTTTATTACATGCTCACAAGGCACTGTCTCCACTGCTAGTGAAGGTTATATCTTCAACATGTGAGCTGAGGGGTGGGAGGCACAAATAAGTCCATAGCACTCTCTTTCCCTCCTATCTTCCTATACCAGCAAATGACACTACAGTACATCCACCTGCTTAAACCCACATCATAGGGTTTACCCCTCTTACATTCATAAACCTGTATTAATAGTACTTGCTGGTAGCTAGTTCTCAAGATGGCTCAAATCTATTCACTTTCCTGCTTTCACTGCCTTCACTCTAGTTTTAAGTCAACCTACTAGACTTTCACCATTGGCCATCTCCATTCCATTTCAGTGTTATTTTTAAAAACAAATGAGATTATGCCATCCCTGGCTCAGTACACATGCATTGTTTTCCATTGCACTGAGCATCACGCTGTAAATAAAACATGGTTTGTTAGCCCAGATTGCAGAGACCTGCCTACACCCTAGTTTCCTTTTGAGTCATTCTTCTCAAAACTTTCTATAGTTTTTGAAATTTTCCCCCTAATCTCATAGTTCTTCAGTTTGACTAACTCTTAGTTCACATTCATTTCTTTGCTTAAATGTTATTTCCACATAAAAGCATCCCATGATTCCCAATATCAATTTTGTCTTCCTCTTATATTTTCTATATAACTCCTTCACAGAAAGATTATTTGAGTTCATGCAGAGTCCTTATATAAGTTTTTGGAGAGTCCTTATTATTTTAATTTATTTTTATATTTATAATTCTAGCAGAGTGCTTAAAAGCTGTTCCATAAATACTTTTTAAATAAATACTTGCTACTCAATTTATTGATTGGCTGAATAAGATAATGAATGAAACTGTGTATCTCAACCTGCTGCTCTTTTTTTTTTTTTTTAAATGGCTTAGCAGTTGACATTGCTTGAGTGTCAACTGCTTTGTCTAGTCAAGTGACTGGAGCAGTGTTGCACAGCTAAGGGACACACAGTGGGTACGGGCTGTACTGTGAGGCCAGTCTTTATTCATGTCCAGAGCTAAGTGAAAAGAAATTGGCCATGGGCAGCATCTTCTGACTAATAGAAACTAAGCAGAGAAACTAATAGAAAGATATTGCCACATTCCCCACCTCCTCTCACTTCATGAACTTTTTGAGGAAAAAGTCAAAATGGTTAAAAATATATACATTGCTCAATTACATTTTATTGCACTCATACATGGTGGTAATTATACCCCAAAAAGTCTCAAAATTTAAATGGGAATTGTATAGGTTAAGAAATCTAAGGTATTAGGTAACACCATCTTTCCTCTATTGCATATCAAAGACACAAAAACATGTCATCTGAAAAGTGGGCAATCTAATTTTTTCATTGCTTTGTTGACTTTCCTTGATCTTTCTTGAATCCATTAAGAAAAGAGGCTTGTTCTTCCCAGAAATGAATCAGATATACCTTTGTAAGTCTCCTATAGTAAGTAGTGATCAGAATATATAAATTTTCAATAATTATCTTTTAGGTAATGGAAAATAATTAATATTTGTTTTTCTTTCAAGTGAGAGAAAATAAAATGAATGATTACTTAAAATCTGGATCAAAGCTATAGAAAAATATGTCAATCAAACATTAGGACTTCCGTTATTCCACTGGCTCTTAAAATATATTCTTGGAGTCACAGTAAATCATGTTTTCGAAATCTTGCCATTTTCTGCCAAGAAGCAAATGCATTATTGTTAGAAATGCAATATATGAAAATTTCCACTTTGGACTTTGGGGAAAGCATGTTAAATAGAAGCATGTTAGACAAATGTAAACCTTCATAAGGGAATGGAAGCTACCAAACCTAGAGGCTTTTTGGAACAGAAAGATTGTTGAAGAAATTCAGTTTTTCAAAAAAAAAAAAAAATTTCCTTTTCAGAAAACTCTTATCTGACTTCACTGTCATTTGAAAGTTGGTTAGCTGTTTCCTATTGATCTAGAAGAAAAGGGAAGAATAACTGATATTTTGGGTATTCATATACACAGGTTTGTCCAGGATACAATAATTTTAAATAATTTGCATAAACATCTGATAGTAGGTATTTGGGGAATACTTATCCAGCTGCACCACCTTCTCCAGCATGTGCCCACTCACAGCCCCTTCTATAGGAAATGGTTCTTCAGCACCAGCTAACTTGGCTAGGGTTGAATGTTAACCTAACAACCACCCATACATAGACAGAGCTGAGCTAATTAGATTCTTCTTGCTAGCAAATTTCACTAGGAAACCACAGGAACTATTTAGGAGCTAGTGGAGAATTGCATAGAAATATCAGGACTAGTAGAAGAATGTGGAACTCCATTAAATAAAAGAGGAAAATAAGAAGCAGAGATGATGGTGACTATCTTGCTTTAGAAACACAGAATTATCATGTAACCGATATTTCTATTCTTGTGTCTGTCCCTAAATGGCTTGGCTTGATTTCATTTCTTACCCTTAAGTGACTGTAAGGTTGCATATTTAAGCTTAAGATTTCCCCTTAAATAGGAAAATAGCTTAAATGGCTTTGGTTCTGTGCTATCAGTGATCCTAGGTTATTTTATAAAAAGCTCTATGGCTGAAGTTGATGAGCTTCCCTTTTCCAATCAGTTTTCATATGATGTCATAGTTTGAAAGTCTGTAAAAGGACTCTTGGCTCTTCCACAACATTAACTAATCCTCACCCATTTATTTATTTATTTATTTGTTTGTTTGTTTGTTTGTTTATTTATCAAATCCTCACACATTTAAATCGACAATTGCAGACATCTACAAAACAGAAATTTCCAGAGACAGGCAAACTCTCACCCTATTTCTCTTTATGAAATTCAAACAGCATCATTTAGATGCAGACTGGGGGGAGTCTTTGCATTTGGGGGTTCAGATTCTCAGCGTCAGTTTCCTAGCAGAGGTAGGTAAGGTCTCTGAAGTTCCATCTTAAAATGGTAGTGCTCTAAAATAGCTCATTCAGATATGGAGACAGATTCACAACTGTCTGCAGAAGAAATCTGCTGACGTCAATCAGAATTTATCCTGAGGGCCTACGAATCAGGTAGCAAAATTAATAAATTTTGCTGAGTTCTTTCAATCTGATCTGAAAGTTTTAGCTTTTTATTTCCCAAGAGTGGGTTGGAGAAGAGGAGGATGTGACTATGTGGGAACATTTTAATGTTGCTGGTGTTTTACTGGTAGATTTTACTGCAGAAGTTCAAGTTAAAAGAAACTTAGCACAGGTTTCTATTCCTCTTTGCACTCTGACTCTCCCTTCCTGACTTCCTTCTCATCTTCTTGCACATATCATGAATGATTTCAATTTCCACTGATTACTAGAGAAAAACTTCAGAAAATTACATAGAGATTTAAAAGTAGATGGCATTGCAGATGTTGAATATTTAATCATTATGTTTGGGAGTTTGGCGTATGTGCCTCTTTTTTCATTGTTGCTCTTAAGAAATAACCTTTTTTTTTTGCAGGGTGTGTCGAAGCACTCAGCATGATTAATTTCAAGAGAAAAATTAAATTACACAAAATCTTTTAGATGTGAAAAAAGGGGACAAGCTTATAGAAAAAATGAAATGCTGATGTTGAATGGTCTGGTCCTTGTGGAAAGTAGTATAGAGGTTTCTCAAAAGATTGAACATGGATCTGCCATACCATCTAGCAATCTCACACCTTGGTATCTACCAAAAAATGATGCTAATTTGAAAGGAAACCTGGATTCCCATGTTTACTGCAGCATTATTTACAATAACCAAGATAATGGAAACAAGCTAAATGCCCCCAAACAGATGAAGAGAACAAGAAGATGTGGTACATATATACAATGGAGTACTATTCAGCCATCAAAAAATAACTCATGCCATTTACAGAAACATGGAGCTGGAAGGCCTAAATGAAATAGGCCACTGGATGGTGTCACTTATATGTAACATACAAAAAAATCAAACAAAGGGTCAGGCAAACTTTAAGACCAACCCTTGGAAACTGATCATAGGTCTTCATTTTTCAGAAGGGGTGGGAAAGGGATAAAAACAGGGGGATGGTAAGAGACACAATGGACTTTGGTGGAGGACTGTGGGTGCTTTAATGGTGGATATGTTATGGCGACTACTTCCTGTACTCCTATAATGTCCAAACACTAGCAAGGTTGTAAAGTAATGGTACTTCAGTAACAATAAAAAAGTTAAAACTCATATTAAGAAAAAAGAAATGTTACAACATTGGAAATGCACGATTAATTTCCTTTGTTTGTTTTTAAACCATATAAATATGAAGAAATCATTGGGCTTTTTCCATTTGGAAATTCTTGTACACATAAAAATTAACACTTTTTCTAATAATACAAGTACTTAACAATGGAATACTAAAAATAGATGCACAACTTACTATTTAAGTCAAGACACTTTAGGAATGAAAGGGCGCTATTAACAATGACACGGGATAATCAGCATGAACTGATATATCTCACAAATAAAGCTCCCCTTACCACAATTTTTCTCCTAAGAGCTCACAATTATTATTTTAGTTTTCCAATCAAAACATTTCAAATCCTTTCTACTCAGTTCACAGAATTGACTTGAATAGTTTCCCTAACTACAGACAACTTGAGATTCATCTTGTTTCACATTCCATTACTCTGTCTTATTGCTTCTGTTGTTTAATATTGTTTAAGTTCTTATGAATTATTATAGACATACAGAAAGTACATAAATTCAAAGTACAATCAAATTATTAAAAAGATCACACCCACATAATAATTGGCCGGGTAAGGAGGTAGAGCAGAGCTCTTACCTCAAAGCTCCCCAAAGAGGGTACTTTCCAATAGAATACTTTCTCATTTCCAAAGGAAACCCTTGTCTACATTAGAGCAATTACCTGATTTTCTTTATATCTTTAAATCTTGTATGAATTCCTAATGAAAATCTTTTAGTCTTGTCCCTTTTACTTGAAAGTCATACAAGGTAAATCTCATTGTGTGTGTTTTATGTGTATATAGCTGGTTTCTTCTGCACAGCATCCTGCTTTAAATTGTTGTAAAACAGATGAGTGGATCGGGAAGCTGTGGTACATATACACAATGGAATACTACTCAGCAATCAAAAATGAAATATTAGACACTTTCATAGGAACATGGATGGAACTGGAAGGGATTATGCTCAGCGAAGTAAGTCAGAAGGCAAAAGAAAAATACCAGATGGTTCCTCCCCTAGGAGGAATATAAGGGAACCAAATAAAGATCAAGGAAAAGAAATAAGAACAACAATAATAATAATAACCACAAGAAAGAAACAAAAACCAAAAATGAAAAGACAAAGACAAACTGGGGACACTTGGAGGGGAGGGAAGAGGGGAAGGGTGGGGGGGCAGACGGGCGTACGGGGGACTGAGGTGATGGTGCACTGGTGATATGGTGATGGGGAATATATGGGGATTACAATTGATGTCAAATATATGTAAATTTAAAAAAATTATATTAAAAAAAGTGAAAAAAAATAAAGGTGCTTGTTGAATGTTCTTTCATATCTAAATATGCCTCCACTTGCCTTATCACTGTATTTCTGGTAGGTATTTGGATTGTCTCTAGCTTTTATTCACAGAAATAACATTGCTAAAAAATAGTCTGATACATGTCTCTTGGTGCATAAAAATATGCATATTTGTAGGGGAAGTGTGAGAACAGGAACAGCTGGGTGGAGTATGCATAACTTCAGCAGTTAATACTAAGCAGTTTCCCAAAGTAATCATCTAAATACAGTTCACAGTTTGTATTATCAGCATCACCTGGGACTTGTCCCAAATATAAATTCTCAGGCCTCTCTCCAGACCAGCTGAATCCAGAAACTCTGATAGACAGCAATCCCTATCTTAGCTAGTCCTATAAGTTGTTCTGATGTTAGCTCAAAGTCAGTAGTTCCAAAATTTCACTGCACATTTCAAAAATATTGGAATCTACAAAAATATACCAATTCCTAACTCCCTTGCTCCACATAGTCTCATTTAGTTGGTGTAGGACATGACCTGGACCCTGGGCACCAGGCCTAGGTCTCGTCTCAGTTGCCAGGTTAAAATCACCCTGAGAACCTTAAATAGAAAAAAAAAATTCTGTCCCACAGAGAGATTCTGATATAACTGACTTTGGGGGATGAAGAGTTTAGACATTGTTTTTTGTTGTTGTTTGTTTTGTTATATTGCTTTGTTTGATTTTCAAATAGCACCTTTGGTAGTTTGACTAGCAGCAGGATTCAGATGCCTGCTTTAGAATGATGAGTGATAACGTTCTAAGTGCCCGCTGTTTCAATGATTTCTCATTTGTCCACTCCCTTCCCACCACTTACAATCACAGTCTTTAATTTAATCCGGGTCAATTAGGAATAAGGAAATTTGATCCAACTAAGTCATACAAAGGTGTGAACAATGAATAGTCTCAGAATCCCTGAGTTCAGAGTAAATTATCTAAACTGAATCTCTAATTGGCAGAATTTTTAGCGAGTAAAAAACTGAGATAAAAGATGAATGAAATAAGTAAGGAGTTCATAAACCATGTAGAGGATATTCCATGTGAGAAATAAACTGTTTTCCTTTAGTGTCCACTTCTAGCTTGTTTTGAAGCCTGGTAGAGATTATTTTACATCTGATTCATTTGTTTCCCATCGAAGGTCATCACTATTTTAAAAATGGTATTATCAAGGAAAGGCAAATCAAAACCATGATGAGATACCACATCAGTGAAAATGGCCCATATTAAAAGAAAAGGCAGAAACAAGTGCTGGTGAAGGTGTGGCGAGAAAGCACTGCTCATGCACTGATGGTGGGACTGTGGACTGCTTTAGGCACTAGGAAAAGCAGGGTAGAGAATCCTGAGAGCACTAAAAATGGGCCTGCCATATGACCCAGCAATTCCACTCCTAGGTATCTACCCAGAGAACACAAAAGCAAGAATTCAAAAGGAAACCTGCATTTCTATATATATTGCAACATTTTAAATTTTTTCCTCTTCACTTATATATATTTGACATCAATTGTAGTCCCTATGGAATTCCCATCACCATTACACCAGTGCACCATCACCTCAGTCTCTTGTGCTCATTCTGCCTTCATCCCAGTTGTCCTTACTACCCCCTGCCAAAGTGCCTCTGATTTGTCTTTGCCTTTTTGTTTTTTTTTTGTGCTGTGATTTTTTAATTATTATTGTTCTCTTCCTTGACCCTTTTTCTGGTTCCTTAATATTTTTCCCAAAACTGATACCACTGATATTTTTCTTTTTCCCTCTGACTTATTTCACTGAGCATAATCCCTTCTAGCTCCATCTGTGTTTCCACAAATGACTCTAGTTTAACTGTTTTGATTGCTAGATAGTATTCCATTGTGTATATGCACCACATCTTCCTGATCCAGTCATCAATTTTTAGACATTTGGGTTTCTTCCAGGTCTTACCAATTATAAATAGTAGTAAACATATGGGTACAGGTATTCTTTTGAATCAGGGTTTCTGTGTCCTTTGGGTAGAAGTGGAATTCCTGGATCATATGGTAGTTCCATCTCTAGTAGATTGAGGAACTTCCATACGACTTTCCATAGTGGTTGGAATAACTTGCATTCCCACCAGCAGTGTAGTAGAGTTCCTTTTCTCAACATTCTTGTCAATATTTGTTGTTGCTGGTTTTTAAAATGTGTGCCATTCTTACTGGTGTAAGGTGTGTAAAATCTCATTGTGATTTTAATTTACATTTCCCTGACTATGAGGGGTGTTGAACATTTTCTCATGTGCTTGTTAACCATTTGCATCTCCTCTTTGGAGAAGTGTCTTTTAAGTTACACTGCCCATTTTTTGACTGGATTGTTTACTTTGTTTTTCTTGAGTCTTATGAGTTCTTTGTATATTTTTGTGATCAGTCCCTTAACAGTTATGTGGAGTGTAAATTTTTTTGCCCAATCAGTAGATATCTCTTTGTTTTTTGTTAATGTTTCTTTTGTTGTACAGAAGCTTTTTAACTTAATGTAGTCCCAGCTATTTGTCTTCTTTTTCATTTTTATTGCTTTGGGGGATGCATCTTTAAAGTCGTTACTTAGATGTATGCCTTTAACATATGTCTTGTAACATTTTACGTATGTTTTCTTCGATGTATTTTTTGGTTTCAGGTCTTACATTCAATACTGTTATACATTTTTGAGTTGATTTTGGTACATGTGTGAGGTAGTGGTCTAGTTTCATCTTTTGCATGTGGCAGTCCAGTTTTGCCAGCACCATTTATTGAAAAAGTGATCTTTGTTCCACTGCATATATTTGCTCTTTTGTCAAAGATCAGGTGTCCATAAGTGTGTGGTTTTATTTCTGGGCTTTCTATTCAGTTCTATCAGTCCATGTGTATGTCTTTGTTGCAGTACCATGCTGTTTTAATTATTATGGCTTTGCAGTAAAGTTTGAAGTTTGGGAATGTGATAACCTCCATTCCCCTTCTTTTTAGTCAGGAAAGCTTTAGCTAACTGAGGTATTCTTGCATCTCCATATGAATTTCATCACTATTTGATCTGTTTCCTGGGAGAACGTCATTGAGATTTTTATTGCAATCATGTTGAATCTGTAAATTACTTTTGGTAGGATGGCCATTTTGATAATGTTGATTCTTCCAATCTATAAACAGAGGATATCTTTCCATTTATTCATGTCTTCTTCTATTTCTTTTAACAATTTTTTTAAAGATTTATTTATTTATGCATACAAGAGCTGGGCTACAGGACAGAGTCACAGGAGGTGAGAGGATTCACCAGACAGAGTGGGGAGCAGAACAGGTAGATCATCTGAAACACACTGCTGAGGGGAGCAATGGGCAAAGCATGAGAAGTCTGCTGTGCTATATGGGTTCCCTCCCTGGCCAGTGGCAGGGATCAAACTCATGCTGTAGTGGCTGTGGTTTGCTTCATAGTGCATTGCTTAACCCACTGCATCACCAGGGAGGCCCCTCTTTTAACAATGTTTTATAATTTTCTCTAAATATGTCTTTCACGTCTTTTGTAATTCCCAAATACTTAGGGGTTTTTTGGGTTTCAAATGTGAAAGGGATAGTTTTCTTGATTTTTTCTGATTTGTTGTTTGTATATAGGACTTTTTTGTGTTAATTTTTTATCCTGCCATTTTGCTAAACTAGTTGATTGTTTTAATTATATCTTCTGTAGAACTTTTAGGGTTTCCCAAGTATATTATCATATCATCTGTAAATAATAATAATTTTACGCCCCTTATGTCTTTTTTCCTGCCTTATTGCTCTGGCTAGGACTTCCAGTGTTATACTGAATAGCAATGGAGAGAGCGGACATCCTTGTCTTGTTCCTGACCTTAAAGGGAATGCTTTCAGTTTTTCACCATTGAGGATAATATTGGCTGTGGGTTTGTTGTATATAGCTTTTATCATGTTGAGGTATGATCCATCTATTCCAAGGATTTCGAGGGCCTTCACCATGAATGGTTGTTGAACTTTGTCAAACACCTTCTCTGCATCTATTGCTATGATGATATGGTTTTTATTCTTCCTTTTTGTTGATGTGTTAGGTTACATTGATTGATTTTAGGATGTTGAACCATCATTGTGCTCATGGGATAAATCCTACTTGATCATAGTGCTTTATCCTTTTGAGGCATTATTGGATTCTGTTGGCAAGAATTTTGTTGAGGATTTTTTCATCTGTGTTCATTAGAGAGATTGGCCTGTATTTCTCTTTTTTGTCTTGTCTTTGTTTGGTTTTGGTACTAATGTAATGTTAGCTTCATAGTATGTATTTGGTAGTATTCCTTCTTTCTCAATTTTTTGAAAGAGTTTGTATGAGTAGATACAAGTTCATTTCTGAACATTTGGTAGAATTCACTTGTGAAGCCATCTGGTCCTGAGCTTTTGTTTTTGAAGACTGTTTTGAATACTCTTCTATTTCATTTTTTGTAATTGGTCTGTTTAAGTATTCTATTTCTTCTTTATCTAGCTTTGGGTTGTTCTAAGGTTCTAGGAAATTGTCCATCTCTTCAGGACTGTTGAACTTGTTAGCATATAAATGTGCATAGTATTCTCTGATTATTTTTTTAATTTCTATTGAGTCTGTTGTGATTTCTCCTCTTGTTTATGATCTTATTTATTTGTGTTTTCTCCCTTTTTTTTCCTTGTTAGTCTGCCTAGATTCTTGTCTATTTTGTTTATTTTTTCAAAGAATCAACTTCTGGTTTCATTAATCAGATTTTTTTTTTTTATTTCTAGTTCATTTAATTTTGCTTTATTGTTTTATTTCCTTTCCTCTACTGGTTTTTGGATTCTTTTATTATTCTTTTTCTAGTCATTGAGAATGGAAATTAGATTTTTTGTTTGTTTGTTTTTTCTTGTTTACTCTTGTGGGCATGGATTGCTATAGACTTCCCTCTTATTACTGCTTTTGGTGCTTCCCGCTCATTTTGAAATGTGGTGTCTTCATGGTCATTCAGCTCAAAGTATTTTTAAAATTTCCTCTTTGCCATTCTTTATAATCAATTGATCTTCCAGCAGTGTGGGTTTCAATCTCCATGAAGTGGTTGGGGTTTTTGTTTTCTTTTCGTGATTTATTTCTAGTTTGATGCTTTTATGATCTAATATTTTTGGGTATAGTGTCCTATAGATGTCTGTTAAGCTCAAGAGGTCTAGGTCTTTATTTAGGGCTCTGGTTTCCTTGTTTATTTTTTGTCTTAATGATCTGTACATTGGTGAGAGTGGGGTGTTGAAGACTCTAGCTATATATGTATTTTTCTCTAATGTTTTCTTTCAGAGCTAATAATAATTTTCTGATATATTTTGGTACTCCTTCATTTGGTGCATATATATTGTGAGTGTTTTGTCTTCTTAATTTATTGTGCCCTTAACCACTAAGTCATGTCTATCCTTGTCTTTTTTTACCTTTTCTAGTTTGAAGTCTATTTTGTCTGATATAATTATAGCTGTTCCTGATTTCTTTTTTTGGTCCATTAACTTGTAGGATTGTTTTCCAAACTTTTAATTTCAGTCCATGTTTGTCTTTTGTGTTAAATGTGTTTCTTAGAGGTAGCAGATGATTGGATTATGATTTTCAATCCAGCCTGCTACTCTGTGTAATTTTATTGATGAGTTTAGTCCATTTACATTTAGAGTTAAAATTGTTTTGCTGGCATCTGTATTTGCCGTTTGGTCTTTTTGTGATTTGTTTTCCCTTGCCTTATACATTCCCTTGCCTCTTATTTATTCTTCTGTTGGTTTTGGTTTCAGTACTTCCTGTAATATTTTTTGGAGTGGGGTATTGGTTATGCTAAAATTTCTGGAGTTTCTGTTTGTGTGAGAAAGTCTATATCTTTTCTTCATATATGAAAGAAAGCTTTGCAGGATAAAGAATTTGTGGTTGTCATTTGTTGTCTTGAAGTATTTTTTAATATGTCCCTCCATTTTCTCGTTGCCCATAGTGTATCTTAGAGAAGTCCGATGTTAGCCTGATTGGTTTTCCTTTATAAGTTATCTGTTTCTTCCCCATTGCTTCATTATTCTTGCTATATTCTTCATAATAGCTTCATATATTGCCTCATTATGCTTGCTATATTCTTCATAATAGCTTCATTATTTTCTCCTTGTCTTGAATTCTTGGGAGATTTACTAGTATGTAAAGAGAGCTGTAGCTCACTTTCCATCAAAAATTTGGTGTGTGTCTAGCTTCTTGTATTTCTATTTTCATCTTCTTTTTTAAGCTTGGAAAAATCTCTTCAATTATCCCTTGAATAGGTTTTCATTTCCTTTATCTTTGTCCTCCTTCTCTGGGACTCCTATAACTCTTTCTTGATGGTGTCAGAGAGTTCTTGAATCTTTTCTTCTTTTTTTTCCTTTGAACTTCTCTACCCTTTTCTGTTTTGGTGCTTTTTACTACTGTGTCTTCAAGAGTACTAATTCATTCTTTCATTTTGTACATTCTATTTCCATTGCTTTTCTTACTTTCTGTACTTCTTTCACTTCCTTCTTTAGGGACTTATTTTCATTCTTCAGTTCATTATTTTTATCATATCATCAGCTTTCTTTTTGTGATCAGTTTTTTTAATCATGATGATTTTAAATTCTCTTTCTGACAGGCTGGTCATTTTTTGTATGTCATTGTTGTTGCATTCTTGTATTTGGTTTTCTTTTTGTAGTGTGACTTTCCCCTGTGGGCTTACTTGGTTATTCGTATTTTTTCTTCTCCCTGATATCGGTTTTCTAATTTTGTTGTATTTATTGGGACACTGTGTTGCTTGTACTGGTGGGCATCTCTTCATGGTGTTCCTTTTGTGATATCAGGCACTGATAGTCAGGTCGTGGTCTCATTCAACAGGAGTTCCACAGAGCGATTTCATAGGGCCCTTAACCAAGAACTCCCCACCCTGCGATGGTGGCACTCAGCAGGTGCTTTCCCAGTGCCACCAGAGCCTTCCCAATCCAGAGCTCCCACTCAGTTCTAAGTCTTAGGCAGGGTGAGATGTTTGGCTGGCACGTGTTCCCCACTGCTCACCTCTGTCTGTTTAACCTGCTTTCTCCCAGGTAAACTTCAAAGTTTGTGAGGTACCTGATCAGAAGCTTCTAGCCTTGTGGTAATGGCACCTGGCATGCACTTTCTCAGCACTCCAGCAGTTCCCCTGTCTATGAGATCTCCTCTTGGGGTCCAGGTCACAGGCACACACAAACCTTGGCCCTGGGGCACCTTCCAGCTCAACTCTGTCTATTTTAATTGCCTTCTTATAGTCTCAAAGAGAGTTTGGTGGGGTCCCTAACCCCGAACTCCCTACCCTGCGATGATGGCACCCAGCAAGTGCTTTCCCAGTGCTTCCTGAGTCTGCTAAGTCCAGAGTTCCCTTCTCAGTTCCAAATCACCAGCAGGGCATGCATTTTGGCTATAATGCACTCCCAGTCACTCGCCTCTGTCTGCTTAACCTGTTTCCTCCCAGTTAAACTCCAAGGTTTGTGGGGGACCTGATCAGCAGCTTCTTGCCTTGCAGTAATGACATCTAGTGTGCTCTTTTTCAGAACTCCAGCAGTTCCCCTGCCTGTGGTATCCCCTCTCAGGGTCAAGGTCATAGGCATGCACAAAACCTGGCCCTGGGGCACTTTCCAGCTCACCTCCATCTATTGCAGCATTTTTAACTGAAAATAGTCAAGACATGGAAACAATCTAAATGTCCCAAAACACATGTGTGAACAAGATGTTTTAAAAAGACACAATGGAATACTACTTAGGGGTAGAAAAGATAAACTCATGGCATTTATAGCAACAAGGTGGAGCTGTAAGGGGTTATATATAGTAAAGCAAAATTAGCCAAAGGAGAAAGATCAGTACTGGATGGTGTCATTTACGGGTGGAACATAGAGAAACCGAACAAAGGGTCAAAGACAAACTTTGAAACCAACACTTTAAAGTTGAAAACACATCTGAGGCACCCTGGAAGGGAAAGGGAGGATAAAGGAAGACATGTGAACAAACCAGAGGAGGGGTGTGGGGAGCACAAGGAACTATGGCAGAGGACTATAGGTGAAAAGTGTGTGTGGGGCCTCCCCTGGTGGCGCAGTGGGTTAAGCAACGCACTACGAAGCAAATCGCAGCCACTGCAGCACGAGTTCGATCCCTGCTGCTGGCCAGGGGGGG